>OX411772.1:1215000-1740000 GCA_948252455.1 Acleris cristana
TTTATTTAAAATAACGTATAATCAATAGTTATTTAATCTTAAGCTTAATGTGAAAGTAATATTGAAGTGTATAAGTCAGACCAAATCAGACTTCAGTTGGACTGACCTATTACCTACCATTTTAAAAGAAGTTATTTTGTGCTTTTTAAAGGCGGGAATTGTTTTTAACAAGATAATATGTTTCCGTTATAAGATAAGTATCATATCCGAGTTTGATGTCAAACGACTCAATTTTGTTTGTAGATCCACTGTAATACTATCTTTGTAGGCATAGACATGTGAGGATATACTCGAGTTACGTTACGACTTACACTTATCGCTAACGCACTAGAAATAAGAGCTCAGCGCTTATATTCGTCCCTACATAATATAAAACAATGTCGCTTCCCGCCGTCTGTCCCTCTATATGGCCGTCTGTTATCTCTTTGCGATCTTTTTTTCTGCGTTAAGACTGCGTAGTGCGTTAGACAATAAGCCCTCAGATTTCAACTAAAGAATCATAAAACGCGTTGCGAGAGTCAATTTAATACTGATCCTACTAATGCGAAAGTTTGTGTGTTCGTTCGTTACTACTTCACGCTGAAACGGCTGGACGGATTTGGATGAAATTTAGAATGGAGATAGCTTATTCCCTGGATTAACACACAGGCTACTTTATATACTGGAAAATTTAAAAGTTCCTACGAATTACGATAGTCGAAATCTACGCGGACGAAGTCGCGGGCAGAAGCTGGTATTATAAATGCGAAAGTTTGTGTGTTAGTTTGTTACTCTTTCACGCTGCAACGGCTGGACGCATTTGAATGAAACTAGAAACGGAGATAGCTTTTGCCCTGGATTAAGACATAGGCTACTTTTTATACTGGATTTTTTTTAAAGTTCCTTAGGGCATAGCGATAAATTAAATCTACGCGAACTTAGCGATAGTTAGAAAATGTATTAGCTACGTAATATGCAGTCGCGTTGTTGAAGTTTTATTATAATGTTATTGAAATTGCCGCCAAGCAGCAGTGTTTGCTTTGCTATGTTCCGTTTAGAATCTGACTAGCATAGAGATATTCCATCTTAGTCTTACTTGGCTACGCATTTGCAATGCTGAGACTGCATTACCGCGTAACTAACAGTTACAATAAGTTGCGAAATGTACCTTACTGACTTACATGTTAAGGTGTATTTTCAACGTATTTATTGTGTGAGTTACGCGGTTCTGCAGTATCAACGATGATTTGCAATGTTGAGACTGCACTTAAGTACAGTTGAGTTCATAAATATGTGTACACTTTAGTACCTTGTCGTGTGGAGGTGCTAAAGCGGAGCCGCAGCCTTAGGCTTCATCTTTTCGATTCTGAAAAGATGAAGCCCCCCCTAGGCGACGCCCTTGTTAATAGTGCCTGGGCGAATGAGAAACTATATAATAGTTATTTATGTGACTGGTGCATAATGAGAGGCATTATACACGAGTGTGGTTTTATGAAACGAGCCGTAAGGCGAGTTTCATAATAAGATCACACGAGTGTTTTAATGCCTAATTATGCGTACAGTCGCATACATAACTTTATCTACATACATATCATAAGTTTTCTACAATATGTGAGAAACCTGTATCCGTCGTTACCCTGCATCTTAATGTACCTGCATCTTAATGTTCACTTATACTGTAAAGTAAACATTAAGATGCAACTACAGCGATAACCGATACTTTAATGACATGTAATACTTTAACTGTAGGGCATTTGCTTATCGCTTCTGAACATATTATATTGAAATTATGATATGGATGTAGATAAAGTACTGTAATGACATGACAACTGCATTTGTGTCTTATATTTTTGTAAGCGCCGCAGCCTTTCAAAAATGCCTATTTCACTTGTCATCCTCTAAAAGTGACCATTAAAAGCTATAAGCGTAATAAAGTGATACTTTTTGTCTACATAACATACACTCACACACGCCTTCATATCCAGAGTGGGGTAGGCAGAGCTACAGGATTACCAACAACTCTAAAAACTTGTTGATAATTCTGTAACCACGCTTTGCACAATCAGGCTAAGATGTCCCACTGTAAAGTCGCCGTCAATAGAATTTGCTGACTATGCAAACAAAACCAAACAAACCAATTCACCATGATTACTCGATAATCACGTACTTTTAAAGATCAAGTGAGGGCTTTTCATCGATTTATACACTAAATCATTATTTTCATAATAAGTTTAAGATGAAATAACTAATTTCTTTACATATTTAGCAAATTCTATTGACGGCGACTTTAGGGATGAAGGCGTGAGTTTATGTGTGTATGTATGTAGGTATGTATGATACGTGTGTAGATTAAGATAAAATGTATGCACATTATCACCAAGCGGTTCCAACGGAAGACCAGTGCTGGCATTACGGCTAGCGAATGCTGAGTTGGGACCGTTTCGCAACAATTTCTCTGTCTTGTTGTTTTTGTATCTATTTACTGTAATCTTGTATTGTTGTGAACACGGAATAGAAAAAACAGTGGAAGTGGCGTGAGCTTCGCTTCGTATCAGACCTGTTGTCGCCAATACTCAAACTATCATAAAATCAACACGCCACCATGGAAAATGTATTTGGTGCGGCTATCGTTTTTATATTCCAAAATAGCACAATAAGGCATGCTTCTGGATTTATTTCCTATTTAAAAAAAATAAGCGATCGCGGCAAAAGTGTGGTAGGTTGCGCGGAACTCCGCATAACCATGCCACACGTTACACGCCCACTTGACACTTCTACTGTTTTTTCTGTTCTGTGGTTGTAAATAAAAATGTCTCTTTATACGATACGAGTTATTTTTTTTATTGTTACGATACAAGTGTATTCCACCATTCACAAACACAACAGCTGAAGCATTTATTAAATATATTTTGATCTTATTGTTCATTTTGACATTTGATCTAGCTTCCTTAGTCTTCCATTTCCTGTACGGCAAATTTATGTATTTAAACTCATTGTTTGCATCAAATAGGCGAACTTATCCCATATGGGATCTTTTCCTGTTTATGAGAAGAGTATATAGCACCTTCAGAATAATAATGACCTAATAATTCAGAAATTTTAAATTTCAACTTTGGTCTCTATACTAATAAATTTATGACTTGAAGTTTGTAAGCCGAAATTTTGAATTAGGTCACTGTTGTTCCGAAGTTATTATGTTGAGTCTTTGTATGTATTGAGTGTTGTCTATGTATGTATTTGCTTGCGATATCTTTTGAAGAGGCCTTCGGGTTTCTATATGTAGCTGAACACTTTAGTACCTTGTCGCTTCTACGCATTTGAGAGACTCGTGCGTTAGTTCAAAAATAACGTTAAAGTGACAAAGTACTAAACTGCCGTGCTAAGGCAAAAAGGCCTATAGGCATAGGCATTAGACATAGGCCTTTTTGGCTTAGCACGGCAGTAACGTGAACAGCTGTTTATAATAAATAAATGATATACTGTCATTATGCACGAATGGAAAATCGTCCACTTGAATTGACCTATTTCAATTTACACCAAAAAACATACCATCCAAAGAGAATTTTGTCAAAATGTAATTGTGCTTAAAAATATTTATAATCAAAATTTTCGATGTAAAGTACCTGAGCCCGAATTGAATTTCGTCCACACATATTCCGTTCCGGAAAGTGTGCCCTGAGGCCCGTTTCACGAAGCTACAAGTTACAAATTACAAGCGGAACTCTCTTTCTAACAAAAGGAGTTGGACAGAGACTTCCGCTTGTAATTTGTAACTTGTAGCTTCGTGAAACGGGCCTCTGGTGACCCTGTATTCCGTCTTCCGATCCGGCCATGTATCGGCCCGGTTCTCCATGCCACTAAAAACCCCTTGATTCTAACCCTCGCTCATGTATTCCAGAATATTCCGTTCCGGGAAGTGTGCCCTGGCGTCCCTGTATTCCGTCTTCCGGTCCGGCCACGCACCAGCTCGGCAATTCCTGGTGGCAGCACTGCAAGCACCCGTCATGGCTGCTTTGCATGAGGACGAGCTGTTCCTGGACTGTGACCCTGATAAAGCTATGGAGAGGTAAGTGATACTTATAAATTACTAGGGCCATTCTACTTTTCAGTGTACAATTCGTTATCGTCCGATAAAAAGTATACCAAATTATGAATCCGCTTCTAAATAAATAAGTAACTAAGTTTAAATTTAATGGTTTCCAAAAAAACAACTCTCAAATTACTCAATTATCGTTGAAGATTCATGGTAACTCAGTGGTAAATTGCACCATTTCCATAGAAAAGGAGGGGACATCGACATCCACTGCGTTACTCACTTTATAGTTATTAAAAATAACTTTTTATGAATTAGGATAATTCTAAATATAAGCTTATTTACGTCTCTTTTCGAGTTTAAAGTTAGAAAACGCTGCACTTTACCCTTATTTGAAATAAAAATAGTTTAGTGAGAAAGAGGCTAAAAACTTTTGTACAACGAAAAGTAGAATGGCCCACTAGCTGTACTGCATGCGTTGCAATGCCACGTAAAGTAAGGGTTTTCATAGAGGACAAACATACAAACATAAAACTGTTTCATGTTTAGGTTACAGCATTATTTTGCGGAAGATTACTTTTGCCGACTTTTGTTTAACTTTCGTTTAACATAATTTGATGTGGACGTTGAGCCCAGCGTTATAAAGCTTACACACCACTCGATGTTCGACGCCGAATGCTCATTACACGCGAATACTCTGAGTGGGGACGCTCTTTAATGTTTTTTTCTGATAGCAGAAATGTTGGTTAGGTTAGGTGACAACTGCGACTCCAACAGAAACGAATTTGTGCCAGAAAAGAAGGTTAGGTTAGGTTAGAACTGCAGCCGCAACACAAACGAGCTGTTGCCATAATGTTAGATTAATTTAGAACTTTATGCCACCTAGATAATAATGCAAAATATTTTTATGTGAAATCAATGTTCAATTATATTCATATTACTACCTTCCAAATGTACTTCTGCGAAGTAACATTATGCAATTCAAAAATATGACAATAAAATTTCTGCAACACATTAGTAAACCCATGGAATAGAAAAAACAGTGGAACTGGCATGAGCTTTGCTTAGTATCAGACCTGTTGTCGCCAATACTCAAACCATCATAAAAACAACACGCTACCATGGAAAATGTATTTGGTGCGGCTATCGTGTTTACATCCCAAAATAGCACAATAAGGCATGCTTCTGGATTTATTTCCTATTTTAGAAATATCGAAATCGCGGCAAATGTATGGTAGGTTATGCGGAGCTCCGCATAACTATGCCACACGTTACACGCCCACTTAACACTACTGTTTTTTCTGTTCTGTGAGTAAACCTAACGTAATGTCCTCAGATTCTCACCGCAAGACCGCCTAAGGAAGTTCGGCCAGCCTAACAGCCCGGAATACGCCGCCAAAGTGTCCCGCTATAGAAAGTGGACCGTGCAGTCGCTGCATGCTCTCGCCGGGCGGTTCATCCACTCGCTGCGGGAGAGCTGGGCGCACTTCCCTGCATCTGTAGCCTGGCTGATGCAGCAGAGCGTCCACATCATCCAACAGCATTCCAGGTAAGTTGAAAATGACTTGTAAAATACAATTATCTTTCAAACGCCCTTGTATTTTTCAATAAAATACAGAATCTTTCCTTGCGGATCTCCGGTTGAATCTTTCGCAAGTTTAAGTTTTTTACGTGTATTTTACGATGTATTTTTCGGATTATTATAATTATGATAGTGATAGTGACATTGAATTGTAGAATATGTATGTAAATATTTTGTTGTGCAAACGGGAATAGTACATATTAAATTATTAAAACAAAAATTATAACGTCAAATACTAGGAGTGCATAAACATTAAAAGTAACCTACAGCGCTGCGCCGGTAACCCGACGCGTTTTACGTCATCGCCTGCGATCTAAGTTGCACTACGCACCCCCTAATTACCGCTGCGCTCCTGGTACTTTATTTAATCTCTTTGGTTGGATGAACGGCTTAGAACAAACCTACTTATTTGTTTTTTTCGATAATTACATGCATTTTGTAGAAAATATACAAAGTTTCGAAAGAAACCAAATGTATCTTTCGCAATTTTCATCCCTAACTCCAGGTAAGTTAGACGTAGCTTTCTACCACCATCGGGCTTTACCGTTTGCTTTCAGAAGGTTTCTGTTGTGCCATCAGTCTACCTAGTGGGAGAACATTGCCTTTCTGGTACGTAGTGAAGCGTCAAGGGGAGGGGAGAGTAGTGAACTTTAAACACCACACCCAAATGTATCATGTCACACAAGTTTTAAAACTTTATTAATTTGTTTGATTTTCTCATAAATTGAATACATAGAATAGAGATGCGTCCTGGGTAACAAAAATCATTCTAATTAGTTAGATTATCTAAAAATATTGAGCACGTATTTTTTGCTTTATCAAAACAATCAAAATTGACAAAGATAACGCGCGTAAAAGTTCGGGGTTGGGGGCTCGTGACGTCACAACGTGGTAAAAAGTGTGCCACAGCGTGACGTCACGCGGAACTTCAACGCTATCTTCATAATTTTTTGTTTGATTGACAAAATAAAAAATACGTGTTCAATATTTTTTGATAATCTAACTGACGGACTAATTAGAATTTGTTAGGCCGCTAGCCTATTACTGTATTATTTGGCTTATGAGGGCAGAATAGGCCTGCTGATATTTTCATCCCCTCGACAGAATACCGGAGCACGAGATTCACGCACTCTGCACAGACATGGTGTTCAACCACTACATCTGCCCGGCCATTTTGAACCCCGAGGCGCACGGCGTCGTGGACGCGCCGGTGTCTTACATAGCGCGCAACAACCTGATGCAAGTGGCTCAGATATTGCAAGTGCTGTGCCTCATCAAACACCAGGAGGTGAGTGGGCTCGATAACGTATGTTGATTACAGGCGTGAAATGTTTTCGAATTAGAAACATGGCTAATTGGTTAATTATCTAATTACCAACACAGCCAATTCCGATATTGATATACTACATGTCTAATTCATAAACCGACTCATTCCACTCATATCCTACATGTCTAATTCATAAAACGACTCATTCCACTCATATCCTACATGTCAAATTCATAAACCGACTCATTCCACTCATATCCTACGTGTCTAATTCATAAACCGACTCATTCCACTCATATCCTACGTGTCTAATTCATAAACCGACTCATTCCACTCATATCCTACGTGTCTAATTCATAAACCGGCTCATTCCACTCATATCCTACATGTCTAATTCATAAACCGACTCATTCCACTCATATCCTACATGTCTAATTCATAAGCCGACTCATTCCACTCATATGCTACATGTCTAATTCATAAACCGACTCATTCCACTCATATCCTACATGTCTAATTCATAAACCGACTTATTCCACTCATATCCTACGTATCTAATTCATAAACCGACTCATTCCACTCATATCTTACATGTCTAATTCATAAACCGACTCATTCCACTCATATCCTACGTGTCTAATTCATAAACCGACTCATTCCACTCATATCCTACATGTCTAATTCATAAACCGACTCATTCCACTCATATCCTACATGCCTAATTCATAAACCGACTCATTCCACTCATATCCTACATGTCTAATTCATAAACCGACTCATTTCACTCATATCCTACATGTCTAATTCATAAACCGACTCATTCCACTCATATCCTACATGTCTAATTCATAAACCGACTCATTCCACTCATATCCTACATGTCTAATTCATAAATCGACTTATTCCACTCATATCCTACGTGTCTAATTCATAAACCGACTCATTCCACTCATATCTTACATGTCTAATTCATAAACCGACTCAATCTCAATGTGACTAATAATTTTCAAAATGACATTTCCCGAATTGACCAATTTAAAAACGGTCGGTCCACTCTTGGATTGACCAATTTCCAACATGGCCAATTCCCATTTTATTTTTTTCCAAGTCGACAGTAAGTGGGTTGGAAAACGCTAAAAATAACTTCATTCAAAATTCATATGTCAGTCAAACTGAAGTCGGCATCCCACAATATTTTTAACCAAAATCCTACAGGTCGATTCACAAGAGTTGGCACGAATGGATTGAATGAGTGAACGAAAGTATACAAGTGTGTAAAATAATAACACGTTTTCGGTTCGAAATTCGAACATCGGTTCAAAGGACGGCACTCACACAATGATAGGTGACATTACTTTAGTTCAACATTCGTGCCAACTCTTGTGAATCGACCTGTTCTTCAGATTGACTGACCATTTTAAATGAAGTCATTTTTAACGTTTTTGAACGCGGTTTTTTTCAACTTTTTTTTTAGTAGGCTGTTCGTCAGTGGCACGACTTTTAGCACGACCAGAGCCGTGTGCCATTCAAAAAGTTAAACGCTTGTGATAACATCAAAATTTCCTCTTCCCCAGGTGGAGCCGAAACTCCGCGACCTGTACTCCAAATTCGAGCGCTCCTGCGTCTTCTCTCTTGTCGAGTCGTTGTGCACCGACGCCCATGCGCCATTCTCGCCGGCGCCGCCCCCCGACGCGGGCGCACCGCGCACTGACGCACCGTGTGCGCCCGCCGCGGCGCTGTTCAGCGCGCCGCATCTTAACTCGCTGGTGAGTACACGCTTTTATAAACCATACCATCTGACTTGTATTAAATACAACAAGCTACACAATGATATTTTATATTAAGACGAAAGGACGCCCGCGACTTCGTACGCGTAGAATTAGTTTCCCGCTACTCCCCCCATTTTTTCCCGTTGGGGGTCGATTTTCGGAAAATCCTTTCTTAGTGCTCACTTACATCATGAAAGGAACCCCTGTACCAAATTTCAAGTTTCTAGGTACAGTAGTTTCGGCTGTGCGTTGATACATCAGTCAGTCAGTTTAGCCTTTTAAATATATAGATACTTCTTCTGCGCGCAAAAGCGTTCCTCAAAAAGGAAGGCAAATGCCTTACTACCGTTTGACTACCGTTCAGTTGCGCCGCGGCCGTTGACACGCACGCATCAAAAACAGTACAGTTTATTACCATAAAAAATGCCGTCTTGTGTTTTTCGAGGCTGCCGAAATTATACTGTAACTGTAAAAGGAAGAATGGATGTCTCATTTCATTCGTAAGTACTGTAAATATTTTTTACATTTTGTTTGTACATCGCCATGATTTGTTTAATTTGCACCGACGTCATTGTCACCTGTGAAACGTGAGATACACAATTAGATATCGCAGAAGTGCGATAAGGTCGGCCGTGAGCGGGCACTTGTCTTTGCGGGAATGGCGAGCAATTTGAAAAAACTATTTATCTCTTTCTACCAATAGCGTTCGCTACGGATTGCCGTCTTTGTCTGTAGGAATATGGAGGAATATGGTAACCATGGTAACGTAGCTGTCAGTAATTGGTGACGGGTTTTGAATGCGCTTAGTAAGAGTATAACGTATCTAAATATAAAATATCATTGAAGCTACATCGGAAATACAACAAGCTACATCGAAATTCGTTCAGTATCTTTGAAGTTACTCTTTGATTTAAGAAGTTATACTTGTCCACAACTGTATGAAAAAAGGATGGCGGGTTTTTTTGCCGGTGAGTGTAGCATTAACGATTATCTATTGAATAGTTACATCATCTTTTCAGATAACATTTTTGAAGCGAATATCTTCGAAGCTCAACAACAATTCTCCAAGCGTGACCTCCGAAGAGATGTCCAGTAGCTCCGGGCCCACGGCTGAGGCGGCCGCTTACAGGTACGCGGGTCTATTTATAATGGTCGTTTTGTGCTAACTAGGGGCACGTTGTAGGGATTGTTTGATATCGATAAATAAGATGTCGATTTAAAATAGGCTATTTGACAACATTGAAAATAAACAAAAAATCGTGGTCATCCTATTAGATAATAGCGTAAAACAACATATTTCACTTTATTTTAAACTAAATTAAGCATATTTTTTTGGAAATCACGAAAAAAAAATTAATATATTTTGAAATTTTATCTGTGGCAAAAACGCTATGCGATTGCTTTGTAGCTGTGGTTACTCGCTGGTGACGTCACACGCAAGTAACCACAGATCATAAGGGCATATCTCTTCAAATGATTTTTTCTTGTTTACTTGCGTGTGACGTCACACTTGTCACATGGCCGGCGCCACGATAGAAACAGCGTTATTAGCGCGGTTTCGAAAATTTAAACTTTTAAGTGGATTTTTATTGATAATATAGTAGAATCTCACGGAAATATCAATGTAGTGTGCTTCTTATGTAATAAAGAATCATTTAATAAGGTTTTCTAAAATTAGTAAATAAATTATTATTATTATTATTAGTCAAATAGCCTATTAAACTTGTGCTCATTGAAAATCTTCTAATAAAAGGCCGATATTATGTCTGATATCGAGCATCTTAAGATAATAAAAGTGTGTGGGTGTCATTTCAAACAAAACAAGACTATTTACTGTCAGTGCCAGTCATATGCTATAGCCCCCCCTCTAGCAGGGCCGCTCGCGGCATGGTCCCTATGACACTGGCTGCATTACCTCTCTGGATAGCTAGCCCAATGCTTTGGGAGAGGTAAGCACCAGCTCTAGGATCTCCGGAGGTGTCTATGAGCCGGGAGAACAGGGCCTCAATAAAGCTTTTCATGTCGGCTGACCAAGGCCACATGCTCTCCACTGCAAGCGCCTATTTATAATCATTTAATAGGTATTTAACTATATATTTCTCTATATAAGTATTTATATCGTTGTCTAGTACCCATAGTACAAGCCTAGAGCTTATTTTGGGACTAGGTCAATTGGTGTGACATTGTCCCCTGATATTTATTTATATATTTATTTATTTAATAAAGATGAATTTTTTGGAACAACGGACTCGTGAAATGTAAAATTTCAATCTGTCACAGGCCCAATAAGATATGCACAATGTTATAATCAAACACCGGATTGGCGGCGGCGAAAATGTACCAGTGCTAGTGATTCATTAAATGTCAACTAAGTTTATCGACATCGATAAAAAGCAATTTTTAATCATCATTATCATAAGCAGGGGTCGGATTTTTCATCGCATGGTGAGATGAAAGAAAACTGTGGAGTCGATATTAAAGCTAAATTTTAATTCATATTCATACTCATTCATTTAATTAAGAACGAAATTAAATTATAAATAAAATAAGTCATATGAGTAGAAATAAATTATATCGTAAATAAAAATAAAATAAAATATTACTTTTATAATATGCTCCTAGTTTCCAATATCCATAAAACTTGTAGATATAGGAATGAGTGCCTCAAAATCTTGACAAGGTATGGCATGTGCATTGTCCATTTCAAAATCACAATTATAAAACGAGTAAATAATGCTAACTTTTTCCATATTTTCTTGGCTAAAACTGGTTCTATATTGGTTGAAAATCCACTTGTGACTTGAAAAAGATCGTTCTACGTCAACGGAAGTTAGCGTACCATATTCTAGAACTCGCTCAAATTGTTCAGTACTTGCCATGTGCCTTAAATGTATGAAGTCCGGATTTCTTGTTTCAGGGCCGAAAATAGTTAAAAATTGTCTTACGTCGTCTAATATTTGAAAACTTTGCTTAATTGACATATTAGTACACTGCAATTTTGTGATTGAATCAACAATGATTTCAAAATTATCTTTTATATAACTTAGCTCATTTGGCATATTAACGTTCAATAATACAGTTTGGGCGTTTAAAATTGCGGCGGCATCTCTACTGTTCAATGATGAAATAATATTTTTATTTTTTTCGTAATGAGTAGCATAATAAAATGCAGCACTCAGCCACGTCCCCCATCTGGTTATTATAGGCTGTGGTGGTAAGGGCACATCAGGGGCCATCGTTTTCAATAGTCTTATCCGTTGTGGCGATTTTAAAAATACCTTTTTTACATTGGATATTAATTTGTTAGATTAACTAATTTGATATAGTTACAGGGTAAATGTAACCCTTTACCAAGCAAAAGGCTTAACACTTCCCAAATCATACTACACAAATAATTTTAATTACATTCAGTAAGATTAATTTTCGATTAACATTTTCGATCTGTCAACCTGCACAAGGGACAAAAGTATTACGGGACTAAGAAAATTGGTGAGTATGAGTATGAATATGAATTAAAATTTAGCTTTAATATCGACTCCACAGTTTTCTTTCATCTCACCATGCGATGAAAAATCCGACCCCTGATCATAAGTAATGGCCAAGTTTGAATAATTTATTATGTGCAAACCTCTTTTATTTATACTTATCGCTACTATAAACCACCGGTATCTGACATTGACTCTGGACTCGAGTCACTTCTGACAACCATTGAAATTACATTGAACAACAAATTCATTCAGTACAACAATATTCTTTATTTTAAGTCGGTTAAAAATGCCTCGAAAGAAAAAAGATCGTTTATTTTCATGGAAAGCTGATTATTCAGATATAGAAGATAAAGGTACGACTTACTTTTGCAAGAAAATGATCCATATATCACGAAAAATGTTGTCGATAAACTTAGTCGATATTAAATAAATCACTAGCACTGGTACATTTTTGCCCCCGTCAATGCGATGTTAGGTTATAATGCTTGTATTTTTTTGTCGATAGCGAATCTAGCAGTGAGTCCTCGTCGTCCGACGCCTGCGCGTCAAGTCTCGCCGCTCTCCTGCAAACCATGGAGCCGAACTACAGAAGCCGGCTACACGACCTGCTCAGGAAAATGCCGGACTTTAGCAAGCCTAGGTGAGTTATGGCATCCTAGTAATATTTATCTATATCTGCGTGTAATATACAGTGAGCGACCCGTGCCACATGGTGTCAATGACCTCAATCATTATGTTAATATGGATATTCCCCGGGATTCCAGCATTCGAATCGGTAAAGGAAAATAATATATTCTCATTTCAGTAAGTTTACATATTTTATATGAGTGCACGTAATATTTTACGCAGTATAAAATAAAACCAAAGTTTATCAATGTTTTCTTTAATGAAAAATGATACATTTTATGAGTTTATTAAATATTCTGACTTCTATTTACAAATACATAACATAACTCTTATTTTTTGCGAATCATGTTATGTCCATATTATTATTTCCTCTTTGAATCTCGCGGTGTGGCACGAGTCGTGCCGATCACTGGTAATATATATTTGTATACATATATGTGGCGTTACGCCGCACTGCGTCACGCGACGTTCTATTTATATCGGAGCCTCGTTAATAATGGCGGAAGCGCCATCGACAATAATGTCCCTTTTCATAGATAACGCCACATATTAACATTTATTTAACCTCGTGAGGCCCACTATACTAAAAAACAAAATTATTGTGTATGGGAATTTAAATCTACTAGTAAGGAAATAAATAATCATAATACTAATAATCATTCAAATCATATACAGGGTGTTCGGCAGAAGGTTCGACAAACTTCAGGGACTAACTCTGTAGGTCATACTCATCAACTTTTATTATGGGACCTATCCAAATCGCGAAAAAAACAGCTGTTCCATACATTTCGGCTCTTTAGCCCTCGAAGTTTGCATGGAACAGCTTTTTTTTTCGCGATTCGGATGTTAGTCCCATAATAAAAGTTGGTGAGTATGACCTACAGAGTTAGTCCCTGAAGTTTGTCGAACCTTCTGCCGAACACCCTGTATATATTGATTTGCCGTAGCTACACATATTCATAAGTTTAGTAAAGAAATGTTTTATGTATGGTTTGAAGTAATAATAAATAGCAACAGGTACATACCTATCAAAAAAAATAGTAATAAGGAAATTTATCTTCGTTACAATATAGTTTAAAGTTGTAAAAAATTGCACTGATACTTCCTAAAGTACACTGGGGTTCACGAAAACAAACATATTTCATGTCCCCAGGCAACTACCGCCATCGGATATAGAACAGAAGAAGGGAATCCTTGCGAAGGTCCCGAAGCCCCGGCTGCCTCGGAGCGGGAGCGCCGGTGCCCAGCTGGCGGACGTGGGGGACGCCCAGGAGGCCTACGAGGTGTACGTCATACAGATAGCGAGGCAAGAGGAGAACGACTATGTTGGTGAGTAAGCGGCCATGACACTACCGAGCTAAGGTTAAGGTTCTATAAGTAGAGGCAGCCTGGCACATTCTCATCTCGACCACATTCCTATCTCGTCCACATTCTCACTTCATCCACATTCCCATCTTGTCCACATTTCTATCTCGTCCACATTCCCATTTTGTTCACATTTCCATCTCGTTCACGTTCCCATCTCGTCCAAATTCCTTTTAGTTCACATTCCCATATCAACTACCGCCATCGGATATAGAACAGAAGAAGGGAATCCTCGCGAAGGTCCCGAAGCCCCGGCTGCCTCGGAGCGGGAGCGCCGGTGCCCAGCTGGCGGACGTGGGAGACGCCCAGGAGGCCTACGAGGTGTACGTCATACAGATAGCGAGGCAAGAGGAGAACGACTATGTTGGTGAGTAACCGGCCGTGACACTACCACGCTAAGGTTAAGGTTCTACAAGTAGAGGCAGCCTGGCACATTCTCATCTCGTCCACATTCCTACCTCATCCACATTCGCATCTTGTCCACATTTCTATCTCGTCCACATACCCATTTTGTTCACATTTCCATCTCGTTCTCGTTCCCATCTCGTCCAAATTCCTTTTAGTTCACAGTCCCATATCATCCAAATTCCATTTTGTCCACATTCCCATCTCGTCCACATTCCCAACTCTTCCACGTTCCAATCTCGTCCACATTCCCATCTCGTCCACATTCCCATCTCGTTCACATTCCCGTCTCGTCCACATTCTTATCTCGTCCACATTCCCATTTCGTTCACATTCCCAACAACTAGTGAACAACCGAGTGATTTTGGGCCAAGCTCCAAAAAGCAAGCAAGCAAGCAAGCTTGCTTTGGTTGGTGTTGGGGCTCTGTCGAATGTACTTTTTTTTGGAAAGACCAAACTAATGAGCCCCAACACGGTGGGTCTACGTTGAGTATAGCGGAGATCCTGTCGCCACCTTCCGACTCCATCATCAGATCACCTCTTACCAGGAGTAAGAGTTATCGAGCAATAATGGTAAATTGGTTCGCTTGTTTTTGTTTAAACCTTTGCCAGTTTCAATTTTCGTTGCGCTTTTCAATAACGCTAGTGAGTTCTCGTTTATCGACTAACGATATACATATGTATCGATAAAATACAATACAGAACAAAATTCAAAAGAAGATTAAAGGTAGATGTAAACAACGGTCTTATCGCTTTAGGTAGATGAAAATATGAAATCGATATATGGAATTACATATAAAAATTACTCGGAAAACAATACATCTTATAAAATCAGTTCCAAATACGGCTAACATATTTATTACTAATCTATTTCTGTTTTTTTTTTCAATTTTATGAGTGTCTAACTAGTGTTCCTTTAGTTTCTTCATAAATACGAGTAAATTGATGGTCCTATATTTTTTCCATATTATTTAAATACAAACATGACACGATAAGTTGCTAAAAACAAAAGACAGTAATTCTATGTATTCAATGTATATGGGAAAATCAAACCACTCTACTCTCCCCCCCTTCCCCCCCCTCTCCCTGACGGTTCACCCACCCCCCAACCTGAAATGTTCCTTATTAAAATCTAAAAAAGGTGATATATTAGTGGCCGGACCTGTAGCTAAGCATGAAAACCGTCGAGCCTATCAAAAAAATACATATAACCTTTTCTTTTTAGAATTCAATAAGGAACATTTTTGTCCTTGACATTTTTTTCGTATCTGTTATAGTGGTCCCAAAAAAGTTAAAAATCCATTAACGGGAACACATTTCATGAAGCGTAAGTGTAGGGGGGGGGGGGGGGGCGAGAATAGTGAACTTTAAACACCACCCCCAAATGTATCATGTCACACAAGTTTTAAAACTTTATTCATTTGTTTGTCGAAAAACTGAATGACTGAACTATAACAATCTATTTAGAAGTTTAATATATCGATATATACATTGAAAGTCGATAAATAAGAAGTCACTACGACAACCCAAAAGTGCCACGAAAATTCCGGCCTCTATTGATGACTCATTAATACTCATAATGTTTTCAGGTCTCGTCCCTGAGTCGAAAGTACTGGAGTGCCACTGCGGAGGTTCAGAGGGAGACGGCGATGAAGGGGGCTCTGCTCTGGCCGCCGCGCCCGGCGCGCCCGTGCAGAAGCGGACCAGGTAACTTATAAAATAACCGTCTTAGGGTCGTATTCCACCGATCCAATTATTTGTCCAATTTCATCCAATATTTGATCAAATTTCTTTGATGGAGGCCCATTCCACTTATCCAATATCTAGGTCCAAGTTTTTATACTATTTGCGTAGCCATTTTGAATTAAATGTCATTCGTAACATTTGATCAAATGTAGGCGTTTCTAGAAAATTTTATGAAGTCATCCAATTTCTTTGATCAAATGCACATTGGACAAAGAATTGGATAGGTGGAATACCCTTATTCATAAACATGCAATAGCTAAAGTTAAACCATGGAGTAGCTAAGCCATGCTTTGTCCTTATCCGTCGAATTCAAATGTCACAACGACAGATAAGGACTAAACATGGCATAGCTACTCCAGTTACAAGTGTATAAATCATTGCTAAGACCTCACTTGATCTTTAAATCACATGATTATCTAGTAATAATGGTAAATTGGTTAGTTTGGTTGTGTTTACATCTTTGCGAATTTCAATTGGCACAGACTATAGGTAATCAACTAGAGGACGCCCGCGACTTCGTACGCCTAGAAATAGTTTCCCGCTACTCCCCCCATTTTTTCCCGTTGGGGGTCGATTTTCGGAAAATCCTTTCTTAGTGCTCACTTACATCATGAAAGGAACCCCTGTACCAAATTTCAAGTTTCTAGGTACAGTAGTTTCGGCTGTGCGTTGATATCAAAGTCAGTCAGGTTTGCCTTTTATATATATAGACTAGAGGACGCCCGCGGCTTTGTACGCGTAGAATAAGTCTCTCGCTACTCCCCCCATTTCTTCCCGTTGGGGGTAAATTTTCGGAAAATCCATTCATAGTGCTCACTTACATCGTGAAAGGAACCCCTGTACCAAATTTCAAGTTTCTAGGCACAGTAGTTTCGGCTGTGCGTTGATATATAAGTCGGTCAGGTTTGCCTTTTATATACAGGGTGTACAATCCAAATGGGTCAGTATGGAGAAGTCGGAAACTATGAGAGATAGCGAGATCTGTTTTTAGGAACCATGACGTCGATTTTAGATTTAATAATAATTACATTCAAACTTTTTTATTTACTCTCATACATAACCGGGAATCGAACCTGGTCAAAATCAATAATTCTGCAAGTCGCAAGAAGCACAACACTAATGGAATCTTGTTTAAATAATTGAAAGAAAAACCCACCAATAAGATAAGGATAGTTTGAATGTAATTATTATTAAATCTAAAATCGACGTCATGGTTCCTAAGAACAGATCTCGCTATCTCTCATAGTTTCCGACTTCTCCATACTGACCCATTTGGATTGTACACCCGGTATATAGATTATTAAATACTTGAAGGATTTCAATATGGACCCATTTATATTCCAGGTTCTCAGTGTCCCACGACGAGGTGTCACTGGGCAACACCTCGGATAACCTGGAGGCGGTGTCGGAGGCGGCGTCCAACCACAGCGTCACCTCCAGCTTGGAGCTGGAGACCGAAGACCAGAACGACAACCTGTCGGATATGGCAAGTAGAACTAAAACCCGACTTCGAAATAACCCTTTGAACGCCAAGAACCACTAAAGTGGTGTACTGTCGTGCCTACCACGCCATCGACCCATATAGTGGTCACAGTTACCAAAATAGACCAGAGTATTTGTGATGTAAGGTTGACATTAGTTGTGGTTTTCTGCTGTCATTAGCGTGTGAGGACGAGTGTATATCATAGTTTCGACTACGTACTCTCGGAATATCATGCTATCGAATGTTCGTTGGCTCGACTGTTATTGTAATGAATATTCGCTAGATCTAAATACTTGTGGCCGAAACATGTACAATCGACAAAACGTAATTTAGAATTGTATAGTTTCGATCAGTGGTGTATCGAGAATTCATTGGCTCGACTGTTATTGTATTGAATATTCGCTGGATCGAAATACTTGTGGCCGAAATATGTACAATCGACAAAACTTAATCTAGAATTATATGGTTATGGTTATTAAACCTCAGTTTCGATTTGACGATTTATTGTTTCTACGCTTTTCGACCTAGCGAATATTCGATCCAGTAACAGACGAGCCAACGAACATTCGATAGCATGATATTCCGAGAGTACGTAGTCGAAACTATGATATACACTCTGTGAGGACGATGTTTGTATCAAGTCAAAGGCGTTCAAAGGGTTAAAAAATGTATGAAATTTTGGAAAAGCATTTCGTGGAATTGGATTGAATCTTGTTAGTTTAAATATACAGGGTGTAATCGTTAAGTGCAGCCAGGCGATTATTCCGTAAATATAACAGATATCAGAAAACTTTAAACTGATATCGAAAGTACGTTGCCCAATGAGTAAAATCACATTAATAACTTTTTTTAAATAAAAGCAGTAATATTAAATAAGAGTGTCGGTGGCCTAGTGACTTAGGGCGTCACTAAACAAGCATCTTGACGCATGACGTCTCTGAGTGCGGCAGTAATAACCACGGAATAGAAAAAACTGGAAGTGGCATGAGCTTCGCTTAGTATCAGACCTGTTGTCGCCAATACTCACACTATCATAAAAACAACACGCCACAATGGAAAATGTTTTGGTGCGGCTATCGTTTTTACACTCCAAAATAGCACAATAAGGCATGCTCCTGGATTTATTTCCTATTTTAGAAATATTCGCACAACTTTCACACGCAAGCGATCGCGGCAAATTGAGCTAGGTTGCGCGGAACTCCGCATAACCATGCCACACGTTACACGCCCACTTGACACTTCTACTGTTTTTTCTGTTCTATGGTAATAACAATAACAAAAAATGCAGTCGGGGTTTTAAAGCTTGCTTTTCATTTAGTTATTGTATTGGTGTAGGTATCGGCGAACGTGAGTGGCCGCGGCAGCCCTAACATCTCGGGGCGAGAGACGCCCTCTTCCCAGGTCACTGACGGAGACGCGGCCGGCGACGCACCACAGAGACGGTAACGATAATAGCTATAGCAATGTAGATAGATAGATAGATAGATAAAAACTTTATTCAACATAAACACAAACACAGGCTCTTAAATTAAACATAAAACATTTAAAATATAGACAACAAACACGAGACTTAAAATATACATTGACTTATATACGGTGAGAGAGCCATGTGTTGTGCTGTGAATTGGCGCTGACTCAGCATAATGCTGCAGAAACTGCAGCGCTGGTATTCTGCCAGAACCATTGGAATCAGGTCTGTGGCGCCCGCATGAAGCCGAAAGATGTGCCAGACGAACATGATAATATGAATATTAACATTACGTTATCTACTCTGTATCAGTTTTTGCATACTATATCGCTGCTTAAATACAAAAGCGCCACAAACCAAAATCAAATATAGTTTGATTTTAAACTTAAATTAAATAGCATTCCGAATTTAAATGCTACACAAACACATTTTGATTTGTGTCGCTTTTGTATATTAGCAACGATATGTTATATTACTCTAGCCTTTAGTTTTTAATATAATTTCTAGAAGTAAAACTAATTTAAACATTTACACAGCATAAACAAAACGGAGAAACAAAATTATAACTAGCAATAATTACACAGGGAAATTATTCTACGACATCAAGCAAATGAATTCTACGAGTATACTTAATTCTAAACGAAGACTTATACCTAAGGTCACGGATGGGTGGGGGAATATTGTTGCAGCACTTTGTAGCTTGATATCTAAAACTGCCCCTAAACTGTACTACGCATATAAGAAGTATGTATGTAAATACTAGCTTCTGTTTCAACCTAGTCCGCGTGGATTTTTATTAGGTCCTTAACTATGAAAAAATTGGCGTTTTATATGGAGAATTTTATGAAAACGGTGGTTTTCATACATTTAATTTTGCGGATTATTTAGTAACGTCAAATGCAAACGAAACAAAATTCTGTCAGGAATATTGGACACTTCTAAGATATAACATATCTTAATTACTTAAAAATAGTTAGCTTCATAAAACTCTGCGTAATTGAAACACTTGAACTCACAGCACATGAAAAGAGTTGAGTTCACACTTTAATTTTAAACACTAAGTAAGAAATTGAACCATATTATTTGTATCTAAAACCTTTGTAACATACTGTATTAATGAAATTTAAAAATAATATGGAAGTTAAAATTGAAATGAATAAATTCCGTAGGAAATAAAACACGTACAAATAACGCCAATTTCATAGGTAAGGACCCAATATTATCCTTACAAGTATAATAACCTCGGGAACTATATTTTCCCGCTCAAGACCGAATCGTCTATGAATCAATATGACCACGACTTCAGATGGGCTAAAACGCACATATTTAATTATTTGAATTGTCCATTGTGTGAAGATGTCTTAGTTGACCATTTCTCTTTTTTTTTGCCACTATGAGTGACATCTCCAGAATTTAAAAAAAAATGGCAGGTATGTAGAGAACATCAAACTATGAAATAATTAAATAATATTCTAATGTGTCCCAAAATATTTGTATGGAAAGTTCCTTTTGTGTTACCGATATTCATACGTTTTTGGTAACACAAAAGGAACTTTCCATACAAATATTTTGGGACAGATTAGAATATTATTTAATTATTGCATAGTTTGATGTTCTCTACCTAACTGCCATTTTTTTTAAATTCTGGACATTCACTCATAGTGGCAAAAAAAAGAGAAATGCTCAGTTGTAAAATACCTAATTCGCATAACGTCCATGTAGGGACACGGCCAGATAGCAACAATAACACCTGTATTCACAAACAATACTTAAGGGATCCTTCACTGAGTAAACGCACTGCGTTTTTCCTCAGGCTTCCGCAGAATGTGCCCGTCAGCCAAGCTAGCAGCGCTCAGGCCAAGCTGCTCAAGCAAACCCGCAACGATATCGAGGATAAATTCTGCAAGTTTGAGATCAAGGTAACTACAAAATACTATACAATCTCACATAAATAGATCTAGTCCCAAACTAAGGAGGCGGAGATGAGCGGAATGGAGCGGAGCTGTGCCAATATTAACCAATAGAATCTAAACTAACGTGCACAAGGCGCGCTCGACGTGACCGCATGCGCCTTCTATTGGTTAATAATGGCAAAGCTCTGCTCGTCTCCGCCTCAGTGCTAGTGATTAATTAAATATCGACAAAGTTTTATCGACATCGTTAAAAAGCAATTATAAATCAACATTATTGATGTCCAAGTTTATATACCTTTAAATAATTTGCAAACCTCTTTTACTTATTCTAATCGCACCTATTAAAAACTGATATCTGACTTTGACTCTTGACTCGAGTCATTTTGACAAACTTTGAAATTACATTGAATAACAATTGATTCAGTGCGATAATATTCTTTAGCATTTCGACGAATTGAGAACCTCGTCCTGTTTGTCAATCCGGGGTTTGGTAATGAACAGACCACGGAATATACGGGGCAAAATTTAATGACAGCTAGGGATCGCCTATATCGATAAACTCAACTATCGATGCGAATTATGTTGCTATTTTGTTTCATTTGCATGTTTTTTTTTATTTTTACAAATAACCCTTACAGCGATCACTAGTTGGGAAAAGTATCGATAATTGAGTTTATCGATATAGGCGATCCCTAGCTGTCATAAAATTTTGCCCCGTACATTCCAAAGTCTGGTCATGACATGTTTTGAAAAAAGTATAGTCGGCATCGAAAGCTTGTAATTCGTTACCTACTGTTTGTTGCAGAAACTTCTAGAAGGCGACGAGACGGTCAGTATAATGTCTGACACATGGAGCACTGACGTTCTCGCGTCAGATTCCGAAACTATCGGGGACTCGTGTGACCAGACGCTTGTCGCCGTCAACCAGAGTGAGTCTTTACATAGTATACTAGAGGACGCCCGCGTCGTACGCGTAGAATTAGTTCCCCGCTACTCCCCCCATTTCTTCCCGTTGGGGGTCGATTTTCGGAAAATCCTTTCTTAGTGCTCACTTACATCATGAAAGGAACCCATGTACCAAATTTCAAGTTTCTAGGTACAGTAGTTTCGGCTGTGCGTTGATATATAAGTCAGTCAGGTTTGACTTATATATATATAGATTATAAAACAAAGTCGCTTTTCTCCTGTATATTCCCTAACTCCTTCTAAACTACGCTACTGATTTCGATGCGGTTTTCACCGTCAGTTAGACAATTAATCACGGAAGGTTTTTATCTCCAATTAGGATAGAAGTACCGATTCTGGACACTGTACCCTTTTTGGCCATTTAAGGTTAAAATGACTATCAAAATAATTTATATCGTTTAATCGGAGCTGAGATATTTAAGATTTAAGTATTAAGTTTTTGGTACTGAAAGTACGCCCAGGGGCACGTTTTATAAAGCTACAAGTTACAATTTTACAGGTCTAAACTGGCAACACTGCTCAAATGGCTGGTCGTCATTGGTCGAGGTTGTGTCAAATGGAAACCTGTAACCTGTAAATTGTAATTTGTAGCTTTATAAAACAGGCTCCAGGTATAAATATTCAAATATCATTACATGGGCGTACTTTCTAATGTACATTACATAACAAAATATATTTATTTTGAATGGATCTATCATAATTTACCACTTTTACAAATGGCCGCTCACCTTAAAAATGTATGACGTTTACAAATGACAACAGTTTTACCCAAAACATCTAGAAACACCGACATTTGATCAAACATTACGAATGACATTTAATTCAAAATGGCTACGCAAATAGTATAAAAACTTGCACCAAGATTGGATTATGCTGCGGCTCCACTGAGGCGGAGATGAGCGGAACTGAGTGGAGCAGAGCTAATATGATTGTTCGATTCCTACACGTCTCCTCTCCGCTCCGCTCATCTCCGCTTGACTATTTCCATTGAAGCGGAGTGGAGACGAGATGTGGATTTCACCTAATATGTTTGGTGAATCCCTACACGTCTCTCCGCTCCGCTCGTCTCCGCCTCAGTGGAGCCGCACCCTTCAAAGAAATTTGTTCAAATATTGGACAGACGGGATCACCGTAAATGTAACTCTTATTCATTGGCCATTTTAATTGACTTTGGCTATGTCTGTTGGTGATTCAGACGTGGCAGCCAACACCAACGCGCCGGACGTCTCGGAGACTGCGAGCGAGTCTGCGTGGAGTATGGACGTGCTAGCGTCCGACAGCGATCGGAACACGGAGGTACGTGTGGGTCAATTTATGGGGATAAAAAAGCAATTAACGTTGTCTCTATTAAGGCCTTAATTAGGTTTTTTTTAATAATCACTTACAGGCGTCACATTTGGTATGATGTATTATTTATTATTTATTTATTAGGACCTTCAACAATAAGTACACTGTTATATAAATAACTAGCTGTCCGCGCCCGGCGTCGCCCGGGTGTAATTTTTTTTACATACAAACCTTCTGAAAAATAGTTTACGACCTATTCTCAGACCTACTGAATATACACACAAAATTTCATAAGAATCGGTCGAGCCGTTTCGGAGGAGTTTGGTTACAAACACTGTGACACGAGAATTTTATATATTAGAGAAGAGAAGAAGAGATTTACATGCACACTAACCCCCTTACTAATAAACATTGAGTAACGATGGTATTGTCCTTATCTGTCAAATCGAAATGTCACAATGACAGATAAGGACAAAACATTGTATAGCTATACCACCGTTACTCAACGTTTATTAGTAAGGGGGTTTCAAGCTAAGCGCCTTATTTATTTATTACAAAAGGTGCAAGAAATAAAAGTAAAATGCACTTATTTAACTATCTAAGTTTGCTAATTAAATGCTATGGCGTAGAACTACTTTATATTACGAAGTTCTTTTTTGTTATTGGAAAGAAAGAAATGATAAATATGATCATAGTTCAAACCCTGAAGAAAAACAACTAATACTAAAAATGCTTAAGTGTGAGATGGGCTCGCGCTGATTCGATACGAAATCAATTTTAAATCGCAAAATAATACCCTTGACTTGACCGATCTTTGAGAAATGCCCTCCAGGATTTTTCGTCACATCTAAATATCAGGAGGGGACAATGTCACACCAATTGACCTAGTCCATAACTAAGCTCTAGACTTGTACTATGGGTACTAGACAACGACATAAATACTTATATAGAGAAATACATACTTAAATACATAGAAAACATCCAAGACTCAGAAACAAATATTCGCGCTCATCGCACAAATATCTGCCCTTACTGGGATTTGAACCCACGCTAGCTTCGTAGGCAGGGTCACTACCAACTAGGCCAGCGTCGAAACGATCTATACTTAAAGGGTCTTGTTGCAGGTGGACACGGACGACTGCGTGTCGGTCGCGGCTCGCTCGGACACCTCGTGGCCGCGTCGTCTCTCGCAGCCGGAGGAGGTGCCTGCCAAACAGAATCACGTGAGCACTTTATCAATGGGTCAATCTTTCTGTTGTACCTCGTTGCCATGGTGACGTCTCTTGGGTCACTCTTTAAAATTATGATTTTATAGGATACTAGAGGATGGCGGCGACTTCGTACGCGTAGAATTAGTTTCCCGCTGCTCCCCCCATTTCTTCCCGTTGGGGGTCGATTTTCGGAAAATCCTTTCTTAGTGCTCACTTACATCATGAAAGGAACCCCTGTACCAAATTTCAAGTTTCTAGGTGCAGTAGTTTCGGCTGTGCGTTGATATATAAGTCAGTAAGTCAGGTTTGCCTTTTATACATACATATATAGAATACGCGTGGCCGCTAAAAAAAACAATAATGTTTAAACAAACTCATCCAATGCCCTTTACCTACATTTCTACATTTTGTTACAGAACGGCGCTTACAGAAAACCTGAGGTTAACAACAGCCCTCGCCACTCAGTGCGTCCGTACCAACCTAATAGGTAAGTAACTGTTGCTTCTTAGGGTGCGGTACCTATAAGGTGCTAGGGGGAACCCTATTACTGAAGGTGTCATTCCGCAGCCGACTAAATTTGCGCCCGCTCGGTCTTTAGGGATTTGCCACACTGGATGCGTTCTGCGGTCTGCGGTCCGATCAAACATCTTTTGCCTCTTTCAATTTACTAAATTATGACAGAGATACAAGATACTTGCCCTGACCGCAGACCGCAGAACGCATCCAGTGTGGCAAATCCCTAAAAGGAGAGTTCCGATCTCGGCCAATCGGTCAAAGGAGCTAGTTATTCGTCTTTTAGTTCTTTTAGGTCCTTTAGGTACTTTTGAAATCTAGGAATGAGTACCGAAATAATGCTTTGGGTTATGGTGACAGAGTTCCAAATTAAAATTAACTATGGAATTGTTTTTTAAATAATAAAAATCTCGGAAATTATGCATTATTGGACTTCATGTTATACCACATTATCAGTGATCGGAATAGGCAGAGCTAATTTACCTAAACTTGATGCATGTTCATTCAATAATGTATTCCCATCTCACTCACGCATGAATGAATATGAGTCAAGTTTAGGTTAATTAGCTCACCTATTTCCGATCACTGCACATTATACTATACTCCTAATAGGCTTTCGAATCGATGGATAAATTTGGCGGGTGACTCGTTCCCACCCTGTATATATAATGTAGAAAACAGATAGTGTGTTCACACGGACTCCAGTTTTACAGGACCGATAGTTAGTAGATCCTACAAAACCGGACGTCGTGTGAACGGGCCCTTACTCGCAATAATGTGGACATGACTCAAATAATATAATTAAATTAAATTGATCTTTGAGAGTCATGTCCACATTATTGCGAGTAATGACGCCAACTTTTCCGACCTCTGATTATAGTTCTATACTAGGTTCTTCGTCAAAGCTCGCTCGGAGCAGAACCAATTCGCGAGCGTAATGATCGCTGGGGTCAACCTGTTTTTTTTGTTTGTGATTCTTCCTGCACTTAGTTGGCGTGGCGAGTATAATGTTTCCCAACCGCCCTCGTAGAAGAGCTCCTGTATTTATTTGTCCGTTCTCAGGTCCGGCGGCGGCTACTTGAGCGCAACTGCTCAGCTCTGCCGCGGCGCTGAGCTGGACTTGAGCTCGGCCGCGCCGCGCCAGCGCTCCCCCCCGCGCGTCTACCCCGAGAACAGGAAGAGCATACTGGTCAATGGATACCCTGTAAGTCTTCATCATATATATTTTTTTAAAAGTGATACTATCATCCGTATTCACCAACGTCTTCTTATCTTATCTTATCTTTCAGATGGGCCCTTTCGGATACACTTCGACCCTATAGGATCTTTTGTGCAATTACCCTCAGCTGTTCGAATGTGCAGGTTTCCTCACGATGTTTTTCCTTCACCGTAAGAGCGTCGGGTAATGCACTTAAGTTAGAAAAACTCATTGGTACATGATGACCGCGGGGTTCGAACTCGGTACCTTACGATCACGAGTCGACCCCCTAAGCCACTAAGCCACCGACGCTCTATTCACCAACGTCACTATGAGGTCTCACAGTGCTCACGAATGCACAGGGTGGTTCAAATCGTCTTATAAACAAAAGGTCGGTCAAAAAGGATCAATCACAAAGCTGTATTGAACGCAGTGCGTTTACTCAGTAAAGGATCCCTTAAGACTGCACCGAGCAAACGTCGACCGTCCAGTGGCGCCCTCATCACTATTATTGTGTTTTCTAATTAACTAAAGAATTTCCTTGCAATCGGACGATGCTTTTTTATAGCGCAAGTAAAAACACAATTTATGGGATACGTAACAAACTTTGATAACAATTACCCTTTGAGTAGTCAGCTTAACGGGAAAAGGTGGCCACTTTTTTCCGTTAAGTTGATAACTCAAAGGCCAATTGTTATTAACCCTTTATAAGGCCCCAGTTATACAGTTATGCTACGTAAAATTCAAATACAGTTTCATGATTGACACTTCCTAGGGAATCGTTTAAAAGCAAGTCATTTTTCGTGCAAAAACAATAGAATATGTAGGTATCATATTCTGTAGTACGTAAGGTTGAAGTCATAAATAAGTATATGTGGTCGCTAAATCGCCTCTGCCTTATAAAGGGTTAAACTAGGCGATATGTCCTATAAGTTGTGTTTTCATTTGTAGTACAAAAATGCACCGTCCGATTTCAAGAAAATACTTTATTTTATTAGAAAACACAATAATAGTGAAACGCTCGGCGTAGTCTTAAGTATTGTTTGTGAATACGGGTGTAAGAGAGACCGTAGACAGACTGTTATAGTAAACGTGCCTGACACTTGCGATGTTTGTTACAGGTGATGACGTGTTACGCGACTTCGGCGCCCGAGAGCCCCGGGGCTGCGGCGCCGGCCCCGACCAACGACGTGTTCGACTACGCGCCTTCCAACGGGTAAAATACCTTGTTTTCAATCATCAATGTTTTGTACGATACGGGGCAACATGGCCTGAAAATGAAGAGGCTTTGGGCGTGGTACCGGGTGGTAATGCCCATTCATATATGCGTTGCGTAGCGGGGCTCGTTGCAGTGGTGATAAAGGAAATACCGGAGACAGTTATTACTGGATTTAATCTTTAGTTATACAAATACGATAGTCTAAGTAAATAGTGCGTCCGCGCTGAGTAGCGGTAAGCGAGAAGATTATATATGTATTACAATGTTGCCAACATACAATTTTGTTGGTGTCGTTTAAGGCAATCATTTTGACGCCACAAGGCCTTTACCCTGCAGTGGGTGGGTGTGAGCTGAAATGATGATAAATGTATTGATACTTACGTGGGGGTAACTGATAGAAATGCACAAATACACAGATAATCGAAAGTAGACTTTATTAACGCACTCACTTAACCTTTAAATGATCTCTCTACGTTTCAGTGGTTGTTTTTTTAAAACTATACTTAACTACAGTAAGAAATTAAGGTTAGAAAAGAAGAATATCATGTAAATTTTCAAGTGATCAAATTGTTTTTTTTTTATTTGCTCGCGTGTTGTTCTCTCGCGCATAGTCGTTCTTAATGCATAAGTGGGAATGAGATAAACTAATTAATTTCACTTGGTACTGAATCTATGCGACAGTTCGTGGAAATTAAAAGAGTGAGCATTTCATTGATGTGTCCTTTAAAGACAAAATCCGTTTAAGGGTTAAAGCGTGACAATCAATTATCGCACCGTAAACTTCGAAGACTTTGAAGGCTCAGGTCGCTCTTGTTTACACTGTTCGCTTTCCAAGTAAAGACTGAATGTACCCGCAACCGGTCCCCATTTTTATAGTCTCCGTACTTTGACCCTGCCGAGGACGATATTCGTTGCTGAAGTTTTCGTTGTTTACACATTGCGACCTTGTTTACAATCGCGACGTCCTTGGCTCACTTGTAATTTTCCTAGTATTGCCGTCTCATTTGCAATCGTGTTATCTCTTTCACACGCTTCTTAAAGGTTCTCAGTATCGCTGTCTCTTTTTAATCATGCTATCTCTTTCGCTCTTAGTGGAAAATTAGACGCCTTATTCCATCGGCGTAACATTGGTATTGGTTTAAGATATTAATAGTAATCAGTATTTGTGTGTGTATGGTTGTATGTGTGTCGCGGTAAGCCTAGTTAGTAGTGACCCTGCCTACGAAGCTAGCGGTATCAGGTTCGAAATCGGGTGCGAATCGGGTGTTTCTATAGTCCCTACTAACTTACTTGTCTTATTTAGTAAACACTTTTATAACCTAAAAATGCATCGTTCTCTTGTAAATAAAGCAACTAGAGAGACTTGATTTTACATCATGGATGGTTTTTTTATTTCAAAATTGGAATTTTAGGCGAAAAAGGAGCATTTCTAGGTCCTACAGGTGTTTACTAAATAAGACAAGTCAGATAGTATAAGGCCAGGGTCGTTTTCGCCCGCACGCGGGGAGACGCCGCACGCGGCGGGCGAAAACGACCACTCCCGAGCATTCCCGATCATACCATTCAGACGCCGCGGGCGGCGGGCCGCTGTCGGCCGCGGGCGGCGGGTGAAAACGACCCTGGCCTAAGAGGTTGTTTACACTGCGAATTTTTGTAGCGATGCAGTCGCGCGTTCGGTATCGCTGTCACTTTCACAGATTAGAGAGCAATAGTGATAGCAGTACGAAACGCGCGACTGCATCGCTACAAAAAGTCGCATCGTAAACAGCCTCTAAGTCTTAGATGTTTTCTATGTATTTCTATATACATCCCATAGTACAAGCTTAGAGCTTATTTTGGGACTAAGGTCGCTGTCAATAGAACTTGCGAACTATGTAAACAAAACCAAAGGAACCAATTCACCATGATTACTCGATAATCACGTACTTTTAAGGATCAAGTGAGGTCTTTGCAACGATTTATACACTAAATCATTATATTTATATTAAGTTTAATATGAAATAACTATTCCTTATACGTTATTTTTAATAAAAACACGCTTGGTGAATATTTGAGGTTATGTGTCAAACAGTACTAATTTGTTTACATAGTTCGCAAGTTCTATTGACGGCGACCTTAGATCAAAATGCGAAATTCTCCCCTGATATTTATTCATCATCCACAGCAATAATAGCCAATCAGAATCGACATTAGAAGGTACCAAGAACAGTCAATCCGACGCGACCAGCCAATGGGTGGACGACTCGTTCCCGCCCCCCCACCACTCCCCGGATCGCCCCTTCCCCTCGTCCAAGTACGACATGCCGTCGACGTCTAAGACGTACGAAGAAAACGATATCATGGACAGGTATGGATTCCTCAAATTTTGATTACCGTCTGTTTTATGTAAGGGGCTTCTAAACGGGCCATATTTTCACTGCAATATGTGGCCGGCAACTATTGGTGTCTTTCTCTAACATACGAGTAAGAGACACCAATAGTTGCCGGCCACATATTGCAGTGAAAATATGGCCCGTTTAGAAGCCCCTGTACAGTCAACCAATTTGATTCCTAGGTCACTATTGACTTTGTCAATGTGACGTTGTAAACCAAATCATAACAAGTCTGTAACGTTTGGTTGTCAACGTCACTTTAACATAGTCCAAAGTGGCCTAGAAATCAAATTGGTTGACTGTACCTAAATAAATAAATAAAATTTGATAACCAGGACTTGGAATGTACGGGGCAAAATTAAATGACAGCTAGGGATCGCCTATATCGATAAATTCAATTATCGATGCTTTTCCCATATACTAGTGATCGCTCCAAGTTTTGTTTGTAAAAATAAAATTTTATAGAAAGTATGCAAATGAAACAAAATAGCAAGATAATTCTGGTAATTCTTTATTTTAAAAAGACTTTTGAACCTTCACTCATCATCATATATATTTTCATTTGTAATGATTTTATTTGTGTTAGGGCCTGTTTCACAATCGACAAGTAATATGTGCCAGTTAAAGTTAGCTCTCTCCTTGTCTATGTTCAAGTGTAAGAAAAGGAAAGGGCTAAATTTATGTGTCAGATACGCGTTACTTGACGATTGTGAAACAGGCCCTAACAACATACATAACAAGAAATAATTATTTATTACTTATTACCTTGTAATGTAACTTACTTTTAAGTAGTATTGTACTATTTAATGATTGAAAAAATGACCTTCTGCTGTAGTTTCTTGCGGCTCTTCTCCGCAATGATGATCTTTTGCGAAGCGTTGGTAGATTCACTCCATATTACCGACGTTTAAAAGAGCCCTCAAGTGGCCAATTTATTGAATATAGCGAATTGTTCTCTCACAGGTCACTGAACTCGAGCGAGAGCTCCTTCAACGCCCTCTCTGTCTCCCAATACGACCGCCGCTTCGACTCTGGAATCGACACCGACAGAAACGACGAAGCGCGCTCGTCAATAACCGACCTAATGACCCGAATGTCTTCAGCGACCATCTCATCATCAGCCAACTTGGTCAACAACATAACATCGCGTATCGTCAAATCGGAAATGCGAACGAGTATCGTCAGTATTTCGTCATCGAGAATAGAAAAGAAAACGTCGAACATGTCGCTTAGTACGTTGTCAGTGAATAGCGAAACGTCTATGTCCGATAAGAGTTCCAGCCAGGATATTAATTCGGAGATTGTGACTGAGAGGAGGGTCAGCCCTCCGCCTGTTAAAGTGATCTCTACTGGGGCAATACCGAAGAGTATCAGTTTTGATGCCACGGCCGAGAAAAGTCAAAGGTAACAGAATAGTATAGAATAGAATCTTTTCTTTCTGGCTATTGCCCTTATTATTGGTTAGCAGTGATCGGAATAGGTTCAGTTAATTTACATAAAGTTCGCACAACGAGATAATGTAGTGGTAAGATTGTGACTGAGAGGAGGGTCAGCCCTCCGCCTGTTAAAGTGATCTCTACTGGGGCAATACCGAAGAGTATCAGTTTTGATGCCACGGCCGAGAAAAGTCAAAGGTAACAGAATAGTATAGAATAGAATCTTTTCTTTCTGGCTATTGCCCTTATTATTGGTTAGCAGTGATCGGAATAGGTTCAGTTAATTTACATAAAGTTCGCACAACGAGATAATGTAGTGGTAAGATTGTGACTGAGAGGAGGGTCAGCCCTCCGCCTGTTAAAGTGATCTCTACTGGGGCAATACCGAAGAGTATCAGTTTTGATGCCACGGCCGAGAAAAGTCAAAGGTAACAGAATAGTATAGAATAGAATCTTTTCTTTCTGGCTATTGCCCTTATTATTGGTTAGCAGTGATCGGAATAGGTTCAGTTAATTTACATAAAGTTCGCAAAACGACATAATCAGTGATCGGAAATAGGTGAGCTAATTTACCTAAACTTGATGCATGTTCATTCAATAATGTATTCCCATCTCACTCACGCATGAATGAATTTGCGTCAAGTTTAGGTAAATTAGCTCACCTATTTCCGATCACTGGACATAATATAGTAGTAAAAAAAAACTTCTTACCAAATGTAACTTTTCACGGTCAAAAATGTAATTTCTCAAACATGCTCGGAAATGTATGCGTTACAGGCACGAAATGAAGACATGAAGTTTCTTGTTTATGGCGGTTGGTTTAAGAAGTAATGTATGAAATCCTTAAGAAAAAATAAGATTGGCCGCTGCTCTAACTTTTAAAATTTGCCTCCTAACATTAAACTGACAAAGGAAACATTACATTCTGCCAACCACCACTAGACTCTGTAACCATATTTTGCGACATAAAAAAAAAACAAAATCTATGGTACTAATATTTATGTGCAGTCCTGAGATAACTATCGTAAGATTGCAGTCTTGAGATTGCCATCGTGAGATTGCAGTCATGAGATTGCCATCTTGCCATTGCAGTCTTGAGATTGCCATCGTGAAATTGCAGTCTTGAGATTGCCATCGTAAGATTGCAGTCTTGAGATTGCCATCGTGAGATTGCAGTCTTGAGATTGCCATCGTGAGATTGCAGTCATGAGATTGCCATCTTGCCATTGCAGTCTTGAGATTGCCATCGTGAAATTGCAGTCTTGAGATTGCCATCGTAAGATTGCAGTCTTGAGATTGCCATCGTGAGATTGCAGTCTTGAGATTGCCATCGTAAGATTGCTGTCTTGAGATTGCCATCGAAAGGTTGCAGTCTTAAGATTGCCATAGTAAGATTGCAATCTTAAGTCTACCCCAAATTCGCCCTAAATCCCTGACTTCACGGCCTCTTCAGTAATGTACAGTCAGCTGCAGAGAAATGTAACCCCTTTTGCTAGGAAACTTGTATGCAGGGGGGGTTACTTTTCTCTGCAGCTGACTGTACTATTTTTCACTAGCAACACAGATTGTTCGTCATTGTATCGGTGATTTTTATTGAATAGTTATTCCAGACGCCGTATAGGCGAGGACGGCCTGGCTGGAAACCTGGACGACCTAAAAAACAACGTAAAACGCTCCGGTGGCAACTTACTACATAAGATCAAGATGTTCCGGCAGAAAGGCCGCTCGATTCAACATCCTAATGGTAAGTACCCACTTCTACCACCACCGTTACCGTCACCACCACCACCACCGCCACCCACCGCCGCCGTTGTGGTATAAAAACTTGTATAGTAGAAACTATTTAAAATCACAATTTGCACTTGAGAACTTATCTGCGATGAATGGCATTGTTATCTTTTGTTAAACCCAACCGCAAATTACCTATAGACTAGCATTGCCCACAACTCCGTCCGCGCAGAAAAATAAAACATAGCCTATGTTACTCAAGGATAATATAGCATTCCAATGGTGAAAGAATTTTTGAAAAATATAATATATTTTAGATATAAATTAATTGAAGAGCAAAAATATTCAATAATAAGCGAGATATCGAAATTGAATACCGGTATTTTTGTATGAAAACTAGAGGACGCCCGCGACTTCGTACGCGTAGAATTAGTTTCCCGCTACTCCCCCCATTTCCTCCCGTTGGGGGTCGATTTTCGAAAAATCCTTTCTTTAGTGGTCACTTACATCATGAAAGGAACCCCTGTACCAAATTTCAAGTTTCTAGGTACAGTAGTTTCGGCTGTGCGTTGATATATAAGTCAGTCAGGTTTGCCTTTTATATATATATATATATATATATATAGATAAAAACCATGCTTTTTTTGTTATAAAATTGTTATTTCTTCTCGTTCCTCTAATTTTATCCGTGAGTGTAGTAGGTCAGCCAATAGAAGCAGAACACTGATACGTCAAAGCTCGACCAAACAGTTTTGATTGGCTGTCGAACAGAGCCACGTGGTTTGGTTTGTTTACATTTATTTAATTACCTAAACAGATGGAGTATAGACCCGGTTTTTTTTTACTATAGACATAAAACTAGCCGAAGAAGAGGCCCGTCTCGAGGATGGCGCGAGAATCGAACCCGCTATCGCGGAGAGCTCCGACGACATACTGGCCAAGTACCGAAGGAAAAGCTCCACCGACTCGAGCAGGCAACGCCGCGGGCAGCGCCGCGTCTCGGACGTGCCTGACTCTGAGCTAGACAGGTATTTAAATATCTCACACACACACACTCACACGCACACACAAACACACACACATACACACAAACACACACACACACACACACATACACTCTCGCCTTCATAACCAGAGTGGGGTTGGCAGAGCTACAGAATTACCAACAACTCGAAAAACTTGTTAATTCTTTAACCACATTTTGCACAATCAGGCTAAGATGTTTACCAGCGTATTAGTGACAGGTTGCAAGCCCATCGCCTAACAGTACTACAAGCCTTTATTTCCCGTAGTCACCTCTTACGACTTCCACGGGAAGACATGGAGTGGCACTATTCTAACACGGCAACCACACGGGGCCATATCATACACATATCTTTTATATAAATTGATTTATTATCGTTTAAACATTGTAAAATCCTCACCGATCCGATGCGATGCGAGCTGTTTGGTGGAAATTATCCTTTATTGTTACCTTGCAGATGCGAAGGCGTATTGGACTTGGACGACCCCGAAGTGTTCAACAGTATGAAAAAGAAGTTACGTCTCGTTCTCTCGAACCCCGATCTGCTGTCGCCCGAATACGTACCTAACGTAAGTTTATTCCGTCAAAAATGGTACCTACAGTGGTGGCCACATAATTGGGGACGCTCGCGTTTTTACCATACAATTGCCTACAAATATCTGGGGTAATATTATCTCGCTAACTGTTGCCTGCGACTCCGTCCGCGTCGACATTTTTGACTTATCCACCGGTTTCTGTGTCAGTCAACGTTGACTTATGCGCCACTTTTTCAGTCCGTTATTTATAACATATTCGTCAGTTTATATTACCGTCATGTTTGACTTATTCGCCAGTTTCTCCGTTCATAATCTTTGACTTATTCTCCAGTAATTTCCTTGATAATTTTGTCCTTATTCAAATACCTTAATCGAGGTCTACACTAGCAATAAAGATTGCAAACTTAATTGCAGTCAGAGTAAGACAAAGTAGAAGTTAGAAAAAGACAGCAAAATTGTGCTTCTGGCACTAGAACTCAAGTTAAAGTAAGACAGCAACCAACTTCAATTTTTATCACTAGTCTATTCCCTTTATAAATCTCTACACAGCGTTGCACCAGTACATCTCTAGTCGAGTGGGTCCGCGCCGCCGCAGCCTCAGCGGGGACGGAATCTTCGGCCGCGCACGCGAGCGAGCTAGCTCGCGCCCTGGCGGCCTCGGGCGCGCGCGTGGATAGACTCGCGGCTGCCCTGCGCGCAGACTTGGACGCTAGGAGGCCGTACGCGAAGTACCTGGCGTCGTGTCGCGCCGCTCTAACACACACGCATGACGCTATTCAGCGGTGAGTCAGATTGGTATACGAATCTAAAACTTAATTTGTTCGAATTAAGATTTTAATTCGTATACCAAATTTCAAGGACATATTGGAGTTTGATATTTATCAACTCAATAACATTGTCTCCGCAATCAAGGCACGCGCAAAACTATCTCGATCTCACGTTTTTCGCACGGAAACACATAAAGCCATCTCTTTTTACACAACTGCCCAAAAAAGAGTGTAATGTTTTCAGGGTTCATGTATGTATGTATCTACGATTCTTTATTCCACCATAACTTCTAAACGGCTGAGCCAATTTAAATATATTTGGTATCGTTAGAATCCTTTCACCATCCCGGGTGATACCTGAACTGCTAAAATTGAAATAACAACAATAGCAAAATGACAATAATTTATCTCTAAAAAAAAGTCTTCTAATTATTACAATATAGGCATCATTTGAAAGGTCTTAATGTGACCATTTCAAATATTTACGAATGTAGTAACATTAATAAAAGGGTTTAAAAACAATATCAAAAAATGCAGTCGGGTTTTTAAAGCTTGCATTTTATTTATTATTCTTATGTGTGCGTAGCAGTATATGTGACCTCTTAACTGTAATACTGTTTGTAATATAGCGTGTTTGTTTGTTACAGCCAAATCACGCAGGTCCGCACCGAGTGCGTGTCGTGCTCCCACGCTGCCGCCTCCGCCCGTGTCTTGCAGCAGCTGGAGCGGGGCAACGCGCTGCGCCGTCTGGCGCGGCAGTACGCCGGCGCCAACCACGCCGCCATCAACGGTCAGTGTCCATACATTACAAGGGCTTGGAGTTTTAATAGCATTGTAAGACGAAAGAAAGCTGTGGAGTCATCAACATCAAAATATAAAATGAAAAGTATCTCTGCATTTACAGTATTGGTAAGAGGCTTACAGTAAAAACGAAGGCACATTTTACTTTAACTTAATATAATACGGACAACGTTAAAAGAAATAAAAGGAAAATAGATGAAAACATCAAAATAACAAATACATAAAATTGAAACTTAGGTGGCAGCCCATTTTTACCAGCTCTACAGATTCCCAATTCTACAGATTCTCAGCTCTACAGATTCCCAATTCTACAGATTCCCAGGTCTACAGATTCCCAATTCTACAGAAGGCCTAGGCCTAGTCACCCGTCTTTGATTGGTCGGTCTTGGCGGTAGCTCATTCTGTGTCCATATAGTTAGATAACTTATGAAAATCTAATTTGACAGAGTCGACGGAGCTCCTCGCGGAGCTCCTATTTCTGGGTTGTTTTGGCCCTCCGGGCCTCATATAAAAACGAACCTAACCTAACCTACCTACGACTGTGAAATTTATTATTTGTTTTACGTTTATCTGTATGTAAAGTTGGGAACCTGTTGAATTGCGAATCTGTAGAATTGGGAATCTGTAGAATTGGGAATCTGTTGAATTGGGAATCTGTAGAATTGGGAATCTGTAGAATTGGGAATCTGTTGAATTGGGAATCTGTTGAATTGCGAATCTGTAGAATTGGGAATCTGTAGAATTGGGAATCTGTTGAATTGCGAATCTGTAGAATTGGGAATCTGTAGAATTGGGAATCTGTTGAATTGGGAATCTGTTGAATTGCGAATCTGTAGAATTGGGAATCTGTAGAATTGGGAATCTGTAGACATGGGAATCTGTAGAATTGGGAATCTGTAGAATTGGGAATCTGTAATAGAAATCTGTAGAATTGGGAAAATACCGCTGAATGTACGTAGATTTTAGCTAAAAGCGGCACTCACCAGCTAGCACTTCCAGACATCTCGCAGCTGGTGCAACAGCGCGTTCAGGAGCTATACCGCCCTCGCGAAAAAACAAAAAAAAAACATTTTTTGAAAAAGATATTTCGAAAGAGGCACAACAAACAAATGAAATGAAATGACGACTCAACGACAAAATGGCGGCAATACAAACCTGTGCTGTGTCACAAATATGAATGGTTTTTTTAAATCATAGAACATCTTCCAAAATTAAAAGCTGTCATCACTGTCACCTACTTACTACCACAGGTAATGCTGGTCATTGCCAACGAATTTTGAACGCATAATAGAGGACTTATGATATGTGTGTAGATAAACCATTTTACTGTACAGCACGAGAAACAGAACGACGTACCTTTTTACGTCTTATTCACATTGTAACAAGAGCGAAAATGGTACAGTCAACCAATTTGATTCCTAGGCCACTATTGACTTTGTCAATGTGACGTTGTAAACCAAATCATAAGAAGTCTGTAACATTTGGTTGTCAACGTCACTTTAACATAGTCCAAAGTGGCCTAGAAATCAAATTGGTTAACTGTACGTGTTTCAGTATCCCTTATTACCTACTTGTTATTTTCAGGCGGCGAGTTAATGGATGACAAGGCTAAACGGCTGATGGGCAACATCAAAACAATGGCCGCCGAGGTCAAGGCGGATCCGTCCTGGGAAGGTAGGTGTTGCTGAGAAACCGCTCAAGTCAATTCAAGCTCGAGCATCTAAGGACCCATGCTGCACGATTTACCCCTGTTCAGGGGGGGGGGGCGGTTTTTACCCGATTGCCGAAATAAATATCTAATTTTCTTGAAAGGGCATTGGGTAAGTTTGTATGAAGAAAATTGTCATTGTTTTTTCAGCGGCCACGGATGATTTTCACATAATTATTTAGAGGACCTCTAAATACACATACATATATCATTTATGGCATTAAATAATATCGGAGCGGAAATATTAAACATTTGATTATTCAGTTTTGATACTAAAAGTACACCCAGGTATGAATATTTCCATATCTCGGCTGCGATGCACTTAAGAGTATTACATCATTATATAACAAAATATGTTTATTTTGAATAATTCTATCATAATTTACCACTTTTAATAATGGCCGCTCACCTTGAAAATGTATGACTTTTACAAGTTACCACACTTTTACCCAAACCCCTTTGAATCAAACATTTTATGTATGTTCCTTTCTTTTAAGATACTATGTTACTTAAGAAGAATTATTATTTTTTGTCCATTATTTCGATTGGCATCATAAAAATACCGGTGATTTTTTTTCACGTTTAAATTGGTTCGATTCTCAGACGAAGCAAGTAATTTTGCGAAAATCCTTGAATGCAGTATTACTAACTTTTAAAAATAATATAATGTCTTCTTTCAGCAAAATATCCGTTCTACGATATTTAAGGTACTTTCCCTTCTTGTCGCATTGTCTGGGGAGGCCCTGTATACAGGGTGGGATAAACGAACGCCACACGGCCGGCAACTACCTTAAATATTGGAAATAGCAAGTTCTACGCAAAGGAGACTAAATTTTATTTTTGAATTTATTAAATACTGCATTTATTGATTTTTGGAAATTCGTCCTCCCCGAGAATCGAACTGGTCGAATATGACAAAATAATAAAGAAGGGTTTTTACGGTCTTTATTTAATTTAGAGGTGTGTAAGAACATTGCCGGCCGCAATGTATGGCTAATTTTCGTCACAAAATTGACAAAGTTAAAGTTCCTTCCTGGGGAGGCCTTTGCCCAGCAGTGGGACAATCAACAGGCTGATTAAAAAAAAAAAGTTCCTTAATTTCAGTCCTTAAATGGGGGACACGTTTTAGTGAAAACGCCCTTTTACGATTAAGTCACGTTTTAGAGTTATTACAGTATACTGCCTATTGCCTAGGGCAGTATAGATAAGCCTTTTATTTAGATATTCTTGCTGGCAACCTTACCTATTTAAATTTAGTATAAACTATCCATTATTTCTATGCCCAGGCGCCTCCCCAAACCTCCTGGACGTGCTGGAACTGACAGTGGAACAAGCGGCGTTCGCGCGGCTCTACCTCCACGTTTTGTTCCCGAACGGCGACGGTGACATCGCGAGAGACCAGTGAGTAGCTGCAATAATAGTAGTTTTTCTACTCGCGTACTATAATATAATATATAACCCTTTATAGGTCAATTTTAAAACCTGGTACTAAAAATGACCATTTACAACTGATACTTTTTGTATTTTTTATTAAAAGAATTTTGTGTGAATAGGAGAAACCTAATGAGGCTAGAATTCAGTTCTATTTTTTGTTTTGCCCTATAAAGAGATAAACCGCTAGTATTGATTAGTGTTGAAAATGTCGGAAAAAATCAAATGATTTTTTCGGAAATTTATGAATATTTCGTTTTTTTCCTTTTTTTTTGGAAAAATAACAAATGAATAATGATAATTTATTCATAGTCTATCACTGTCACTCTCGCCACCTATTTCAATTGCTTCTGCCTTCATATCGTAGATGTTGCCCTTTTGTATGTGCAATTAAGACCGAATATAGATTAAAATAATAGCAGAAAATTTCTTTGGTTTTTTTTCTATTCAAATCCGAAAATATCGAGATGTTTGGAATAAAACGGGATTTATTCCGGACTTTTTCAACGCTAGTATAGATATCGTTAACGGTATCAGAATACCACCTATAGCGTAACCGAAGCGTGAAAACAATTCTATAATGAGCGTTGCCATGGTAATAACAGTTGTATAATAATTATTATGTGACTGGTGCATAATGAAACGAACCGAAAGAAGAGTTTCGTAATAAGATCACACGAGTGTTTTCATACCTAATTATGTGTACAGTCGCATACGTAACTTTATCTACATGCATATCTTGGGTTTTCTACAATAAGTGAGTAATCTGTATCTGCGGTTGCCGTGTACCTTAATGTTCACATTAAAGTATCGGTCACCGATGCTTTAATGTGAATATTAACCTGTCCTTTGTCGTTGACGCACCCGGACGTCAGCCATTCTAATTAAGATATTGAATTTAAATTTTATTGACAAAATATTTAAAAAAAAATGTTTCAATTAAAATCTGTCACGTCTGGTTAAGGCCGCCATATACGGAACGATCTGTCGTTACGATCGATCTGAAACGATATCGTGACGATTCATATTTCTATTGAAATTTAGATGCGATATTGCCACACACGTACAATCCATCGCTCGATTTCAGTCTGAACCGACAGATCGTAACAATGGATCGTTCCGTATATGGGGCCCTTTAAGATGAAACCGCATCGATGACCTATACTTTAATGACATGCAATATTTTAATAAAAAAATCCGTTACCGCTAGCTTCGTAGGCAGGGTACCAACTAGGCTATCGCCGTAAATTCTCCGTCGCTGTTTAAAAAACCACCCGTCCTCAATGACACCGTGTCCGCAGCGTTCTCAGCGAACACATTCGCCGGCTAGCGGCGAGCACGAGCGCCGCGCGCGCCGGTGTGAGCCCCCGCCACCTGTGGGCCGCGCCGTTCGTTCGCGCGCAAATGTTTTTAATGCAACTCGCGGTGTATAGAACGCCCAGGGACAAGGTAAGTCGTAACTATAAACATACCCCCTTTAGCATATGGGGTCGGTCTTTTAGTGCCGATCCAGTGTGGTTGCCGGTTTAGAATAGTGCCACTCCGTGGATGTCGTAAGAGGCGACTAAGGGAGTAAAGGCCTGTAGCACAGATATAAATACACAGCTAACTCAAATGCATCTACTTCGCGTGTCCGAATCCGGACTTAAACCCCGACCAAGAGTCGTGGTTGGCCGTCACTACTGACGTTCCGCGCGCCTGTTGTTGCAGCCGGTCGGCCGTGAACATTAAGCTTGTAACAAACAGTTGAGAAAAATCAATCAAGATATAACCCAACAAAGATTTGATCTTATCTCTTTCTATAGTCTGTACTTTTAGGTATTTAAAAAAATGTAAACAATCCAAACCACGTGGCATTGTTGAACAGCCAATCAAAACCGTTTAATCCAACTTTGACGTATCAGTGCTCTACTTCTATTGGCTGACGAACTATATCACGTGGGTTTTTTGTATCAAAGAGAATTTGACACGGAGTCGACCTGTTACATATCAGATCCCTCTGTCTATGCCGATTTTAATTTTAATATCACTTTTGGTGATCTCTTTTACTGTTGAGAAATGCGATTTAAAAAATTCCCTATTATCTCTAGTTGTGTTTTATTAACAAAATGATGGTCTTGCGGTGTTTAGGTGCAGTGCGTCATGCGATGCGTCACGTGCGTCATGTCCGTGCTCGGGCTGACGGAGGGCTCTGCGCCCTCCGCTGACGATCTCACACCAGTCCTCGTCTACATCATTCTCAAGGTAATACAGCCGTAAAGCGAAAGAAAGGAGCTAACTGCATGTAGTTTACAATAGTACATTATTGCCTAGGCAGGGAAGTAGGCAATTGCGGGCCGAGTATTGGTTTAAACGGACGAGCTTGCGAACTAAAAATGTATTTAGTTTGTTTTGAAATATGACAATATTGAAGGCCAAAATTAAAGGGGTAGTCACCAGCAATAATATATGATCCAACATTGGACTCAAAAATATCTGACACGCTCATATGCCTCAAGTAATAAGGACGTGTCAGATATTTTTGAGTTCGTTATTGGATCATATATTATTGCTGGTGGCTGTACGTTTATGATAATTAGATAGGCCTTCCGCTGGAGTTTCTTCTCGGCAATGATGGTCTTGTCCGAAGCGCAGGTAGATTCACACCCGTATTCACAAACGTCACTATGAGGTCTCACAGTGCTCACGAACGCACAGGGTGGTTCAAATCGTCTCATAAACAAAAGGTCGGTCAAAAAGGACCAATCACAAAGCTGTATTGAACGCAGTGCGTTTACTCAGTGAAGGATCCCTCAAGCATTGTATGTAAATACGGGTGTCTATCTGTAACTATTACCGACGTGTAAAAGAGCCCTCATATGGCCAATTTACTGAATAAATATTTTGAACTACGAATTTTGATTTTTTTGAAAATAGCTACTCCATGGATTCTAGAACAACGGTATGCCACCAGTCTAGGGTTACCATCCTTCCGGACATGTCCGGACTTTTAGACTAGTCCGTACTTTATCCGGCTTTTTGCAATGCAAGCATCTGCTACCATGCCTACCATGCCACTGTAACTAAGTGAGTAATGTTTCCATGTTGTGACTAAAAGTCCGGACTTATATCGAAACGTCAGGCTTTTTGTCAGGACTTTTCAAATTCCTTAAAGGTAACCCTACACCAGTTCTAACCCTAACAATATATATCTCACTCTTTAAACCCCCCTTCCAGGTGAACCCCCCCTCCCTCCTGTCGACCATAGAGTTCGTCAACTCGCTCGGAGTAGCGTATCTCCAAGGCCCCGCACTCTACTGGTGGACTCAGTTCTGCGCTGCCGTGGCGTACATCAAGACAATGGACTACCCACGCCACGACTCCTAGCGGGCACGGACGCGCCAGGTACGTCCCCCCCCCCCCTGATAAGCAAAAGGGGTGATATAAGTTTCAGTGCCAAGTGCCAACACTTCCATGTTTATTTTACATTTTAAAACGTCATAGCGTCATTGAAATTGCAAAACCGCATAAGTAACATTTTTAACACGGAGCAAAATGCACCTTTTTAAGAAAGTAAGGTTTATTTTGCTCTATCATAAATTTGTTAGTTTGGTTTTGCAGTTTCACCGACGATAGACTAATAAGGTTGGCGTTTTCGAACGGCGTTTACAGCATGTTTAAAAGTGTTAATAGATTCACTTTTTTTTTTGAACATTTTGCGTTCATAAATATAAATACCGAATTAACTTCACGCGTTATTTAAATCCAAATTCATTCAAATTAGATTTATTATATTTTTTGTGATTCTATTTAATTGTACATTTCAGTTTCATACTAAGTCTTACCTGCTGGTCTATTGCCTAACGAACAAGATATTTTTTCTCAAAACGAGTCGCACTTTCTGTGTTTACATACATACATATCTAAAGAACTGTCTAGTGCATGATTCGCCTCTCATGTATCACACTACGCGCGCCTTTCGCCCGCTCCTCCTTCCCCTCTGTCCCCCCCCCCCGCGCCCCTGTACCGCGCAGGCGATGTCTCATTTAAGTAGTTAACCTATAAAATACACCGAGAGTTACGCCCACACCGGTGCTTAAAATACTGTGACGGTAAGGAATCGCAGTGACGCGTCGTATCAGCACCGTTTTTGACGCAAGCTCTACACACCGATGCTTAAAAAACGGTGACGGTACGGAATCGCGGTGACGCGTCGTATTAGCACCGTTTTTGACGCACGCTCCCCACACCGATGCTTAACGGTGCGTATATTACGGTACGTCAAAAACGGCGCCAGCTTGTTACTATGACCCCGTCTTTTGTTTAAACAACGACACCGTTTTTTAAGCATTGGTGTGTGGAGCTTGCGTCAAAAACGGTGCTAATACGACGCGTCACTGCGATCCCGTACCGTCACCGTTTTTTAAGCATTGGTGTGTGGAGCGTGCGTCAAAAACGGTGCTAATACGACGCGTCACTGCGATTCCGTACCGTCACCGTTTTTTAAGCATTGGTGTGTGGAGCTTGCGTCAAAAACGGTGCTAATACGACGCGTCACTGCGATTCCGTACCGTCACCGTTTTTTAAGCATTGGTGTGTTGAGCTTGCGTCAAAAACGGTGCTAATACGACGCGTGACTGCGATTCCGTACCGTCACCGTTTTTTAAGCAGCGGTGTGGTCGCAACTATGAGGTGAAAACGTCGCTTGACTTAAATTGTTTTGTTTACAGCGTTCAGGGCCTGTCAAGGGGAGAATAGTAAATCGGTATCCTGCTTTACGTCGTGAAAGGGTTCATTCATTATAAATAATTAATTATTATAATTATATGGTAATCGTAATAAGAGTAATAAACCGTCTTATAAGTTGACATTGGTAATAAAAATAACGCATTTGCTGTCGGCACTTTGAAATAGGTTTTTTTACGCATTAAGAAGGTATCTCGAGACTGGGATCTTACGATGACAATCTTCAAATGCGTTGCTAATCCTGAGAACTTAGGGTGTTACCAGACCAATCGATCGATCGCCGATCGACGGCATCGATTGACGTCGATCGAAGTCGATCGATTGGTCTGGTAGGAACTATCGATAAACGAATATCGTTCGAGTAACCAATCGATCGATTGCCGGTCGACGTTGATCGATTGGTCTGATAGCTTTAATTGATGAAGGAACTATCGATCGACTAATCCATTCTGCCATCGATCGACGATCGATCGATTGGTCTGGTAGGAACTATCGATCGACGTCGACTAATCAATTCTACCATCGATCGATGCCGTCGATCGACGATCGATCGATTGGTCGAGTGCCTCTAGTTATTTCACCGGTTTTCTTACCCCCGCACCGGAACACAACCGGGCACTGCTGTTAAAAAAGTGTTTCTAACACTAGCTAGATTGCGACAGTCTTTTATTTTGCCGCAAACATTCCGGGGTCTTCGGGCCTAGTATGGCCGCGTCTATATCGCGTGTCAAATGTCCGTCACTCTCGTACTTATTTACGTGTCAGAAGGTGACGGATGCCTTATCCAAACTTTGTCACGCGATAAACGCAGCCATATTAGGGCCCTGATAATGAGGGCGCCACTGGACGGTCGGCGTTTGGCTAGGGCTGTCATGAGGTCATGTCCTGTATAAAACGCGCAGACGCGTTCCAGGCACTGGGTGGGAGTTAGACGCTTATATGCGGTGCCGGCAGTTAATGCGTTACTAAAATAGGTCAAAGTTGACCATAAGGAATGTGCATCGAAATCAAAATATTGCCAAGACAAGATGCATTCAGCGGGCATAGTATGGTTGCGTTTATAGCGTGATAAAATGTGTACAAAACATCTGTCACTTTTTGAAACGTATACAGGGTGTCCCTAAAACCAACGATAAAACTGAGAGTACTGATAGAGCATCTAAAGTTTTTAAACTCATTTGCTCTTTTTTATTAAAATTTTTTTTTGAGATTGTTTGTTAAAAAAAATATTTTAATAAAAACGAGTAATCGGTTTTAAAAACTTCGCTGATTCGTAATGATTCTAATAATGTAAGATACCACTGAAAAACTTATGAAATAAAACATGAAATTAATGATTTTTCGTGACATGGACATAAGGGAAAATTACAAAAATTCAGAATAAAATTATCAATATCTCCGAAACTAGTAAAAATCGCTGAACATAAATAGGGGTTAAATCGATAGCTTTTTAGCTGCTCTATCAGCCCTCTCAGTTTTATCGTTGGTTGGGACACCCGGTATAAGAATGAGTGACGGATGCTTTATCCAACATTTATCACGCGATAAATGCTACCATACTAGGCCCCCAGCAATCGTTATCGTTGCCGATATGTATAGGAGGGATAGAAGCTTTCCGTCCACATCTCGATATGACTAGGTAGCAAATACGACCAGATCGCTTTGCGACTACATCTCGGTCTGACTACATCGCTTTGTGCCTAGATCGCAATACGACTAGATCGCTTTGCGACTACATCTCAATAGGTCTGAGTCGCTAAATTACCACTTTGTTTTTTCATGTTATGTCTGTGTTAGCTATGTCGACGGAGCCCCGCATGGCGGGGCTCCTATTCCTGGGCAATTTGCCCTTCGGGCATTTGAAGTTACCTAACGAACCTAACCTACCTAGTAACGCAAGCGAAGTGGTCAATTTGCAACTCGGCCTTTTGAGATGTAGTCGCAAAGCGATCTGGTTGTATTGCGATTTAGGCAAAAAGCGATGTAGTCAGATCGAGATGTAGTCGCAAAGCGATCTGGTCGTATTTGCTACCTAGTCCTAACGAGATGAAGACCTAAAGCTTCTATACCGTATAGGGGAGATTCACGAAAAGCTGCCAGACGATCGCGTCGAGCGCTTTACGTTAATTCCATTTGTCAGTTTTCTAAAATCGTTAACGTTATCATCTTACCTTGGCTCCTCGAATAAGAGGCTCGAATAAAACTGTCCCTTATTAAGCGTTGAAATTTTATAAAACAATCGATATTATTTTTTAAAGTTTATTAAATATTAATCTCAATAATTAAGTATTGTATAGGCGTAAAGAGTTTTTATTTTTGTTAAGACAAGATTTATTGCCGGTAGTATACTGTTGTCAATCAAATGACGCACCTCACTAAACAAAATAACGTAGCATTGCGTCAATGTATGAGAAATGAAGTGGTACGGGCACAGATCAGAAAAAACAGTAGAAGTGTCAAGTGGGCGTGTAACGTGTGGCATAGTTATGCGGAGTTCCGCTTAACCTACCATACTTTTGCCGCGATCGCTTATTTCGTTATTTCTAAAATAGGAAATAAATCCAGAAGCATGCTTTATTGTGCTATTTTGGAGTGTAAAAACGATAGCCGCACCAATAACATTTTCTATGGTGGCGTGTTGTTTTTATGATAGTTTGAGTATTGGCGACAACAGGACTGATACTAAGCGAAGCTCATGCCACTTCCACTGTTTTTTCTATTCCGTGGGTACGGGACATCGTGATTTGAGAACCTTATACTTGTGTAGCTGATAACCAACGACGAATAATTTCGTACGTTGACCTTTACCGTAGGGCGCCGTAATACTATCTTCGTAAGGCACAGTGTGCAATGGAAGGTACATAATCAAGGCAACTTAATTTGATGTATTGCAATGGGAATAAGGTTTATTTTCCTATTTCCATAAACCGAAAATTGCATTATCGAACAAACGTAATTAAACTTTATTGCTATGATGCTAGATTCAAAGTAGTCGTATCTCCCTGTTTGTAGTATGGTACAGTCAACAGCATAAATAAGTGATCATTTATGTACCTTGTCGCTTTCAATCGTTTCACAATTTTGTATAACATTTCAAACACGACGTTAAAGTGACAAAGTACATAAATAATCGCTTATTTATGCTGTTGACTGTACATTTAAAAAACAGCCGGTTTGGGAGCAAATGTCAACTTATTCGACGTTAGTTTTCGATGCATGAGGTTTGACTAACAGATATAATTGTCCAGAAAGAAAATTCACTGCGTAGTATGCCGTCAATTCTCAGTTTTAGTCTTCCAGTTTCTCTATAATTTTCTTACAAAATAATGGATGAACTGCAATTGGAGATATTGTTATTTGAAAATTTAATTTTCATGGAAATATTATTTATTAAATTAATACAATTAATAGTTAAAACTAAACTTATTTCAATTAAAATAAAACTAAGCTACTCTAATATTAAAGATGTAAATAATAATCACCACTATAAAAAGAACACTCCTTCTAGCAGGTCCGCTCCCGGCATGGTCCCTATGACACTATTTTTTTTTATATGACACTGGAAAAATGTAAACATTTGGTCTTAGAAATAAAAAAAGATCGTGAAATCTAACATTAATTATAGCGAGTGTTTATTTTTTGAATTTTTAGCTGGTTTGATTTCAGGGTGAGACAAGCGAATTTTAGAAAAACTTTGTATTCAGATCTTTTTTAATAAAAATTGTTTCCTTTAAGTAAAATGATGTGACTTATGTTCACAGTTCAGCTCCAGGTCCCATATTTTTTTTCACCGTATATACATATGTATATATATTCAAAATCTTAGGTAATGCGGTCGCCTATAACATATACGAAATTAACAAAATTAATGGAGAAGATGTTTTATTATACAGGGTGTCTCATTTAAATAGATCAGTATGGGAAAGTCTAAAACTATAAGACATAAGAAGATCTGATCTTAGAAATCATGTCATCGATTTTAATAAGAAGAAAAACTACATTTATACATGCAGTAAATGGCTCTACGAAACATGATATCTAAGATAAATAAAATGCATTGTTTTCACATACTTTCATTTATTTTAGTAGGTGATCGAAGTGACCACCGTTACAATTTTAAAGTAATCGATATCTAAATAGAAATAGTGTAAATTTTTTATTTTTTCAAAACAACCGTGTTCGATTTCCGATCTGAGTACAGGTTTTTTTAAATGTATGAATGCAGTTTTTCTTGTTATTAAAATCGATGACATGGTTCCTAAAAACAGATCTTGGTATGTCTTATAGTTTCAGACTGTATATGCCGACCGATTTAAATGAGACACCCTGTATATTGTAACTACTACCTTTGTTATGTCCTTTTAAATAAAGTTGTACGTGACGCAGTGAATTTTCGGTTTATATATTCCAAAATACCTCTTGTTTATTTACTGCAGAATAAATTGATTTATACGTTACCCCCCTTACTAATAAACGTTGAGTAAAGGTGGTATAGCTATACAATGTTTTGTCCTTATCTGTCAAATTTTTGACAGATATGGACAAAACATTGTTAGTAAGGGGGTAAATGTCATCGCTCGAAGGTGTATTATAAGTAGTATTATGAAACTGTAATGATTTGGCCGCGCTCCTTGTGTGGCGAACGGTGAAAAGCAATATTTGTGTCTTAAAAATAATCGATAACCTCCAAAAAATCTATACAGATAAAACAAAAATGTTATTTCGCTTACATCATCTGTGTCACTGTCAAATGTTGCTTTTCGACTTAATGACGTCATTTTTACATACGTCCTTTTAGAATGATTAACTATTATAATATATTTTTAAATGCGTGTAATTTAAAATGATATCTGAAATGTTGATTCAATATACTTCCAATGGACATATATAGTTTTAGGTCATTTTAGGGTTTATTATGGTTTTGCGGATCGAGTGTTGCCACATGAAAAATTCCGCTTGTACATGAACTATATATCTAGATGGTCGCATAATTAGTAAACATCGGTATCAACGTTCAACTTTCATGGCAAAGTACGGTTTGCAAAAAAACAAATACAAACAAATACATCTAGTATTTAGAACCTTTATTTTTTATAAATAAAAAAAAAAAGACGCTAAATATGTATTAAAGGTTTGAATAAATTAATAAAATTTGTTCCATGGATTTTTCTGTCAACATTTGACGTCTGTTATTTAATGTATCCATTTTTTAATGACCAAATGACCTTTTCACACTTACTAATATTTATTTGGTTTGACAATTAAATTGACATTTGTTTCCTATTTGGCATATATTACTTTTCGAATGCAAAATGAGTATTAAAGTTATATGACATTATTTAGATAATAAAGCTCTTTACGTATAAGTACAGTATTTATACAGTTAACTGCAGCATAATAAATTTAAAAATGACACAGAATATAAACGTTATTATTCATCAAATATTCGAATGTATTTATTTTTTTGCTATCCTTACCGGGTGCCATGAAATTTGAACGTTGATACCGATGTATAATAATTAGATACTTCAGTTTAAAGGTTAGCCATAAATGTAACATTTTTTTTGTTGAGAGCTTTTTAGGTATTAGTTGTCAAAATTTAAAAGTCATATTTCTATGCGATAATTTGGAAAAATCGCAAGCTTTTCTAATTATGTGACCTATGTACATCGCTATAAGTTTTAATTTACTACGGATCGCTTCTCGATAAAGAGCCCCTAGTTGCGCAGCACGGCTAATAGCACGCAACGATTGAAGCCCCGCAAACGCGGAGCACCGTTCGTTAAATCCGATTTAGGAATCGGAAACATGCGTTACAAAAAATGTGTCAAGGAATTAATATTTTAGAGGGTAAAACTAGTTGTGAAAACTCTATGGTCCATAAGGAAAACGCGGAAATATTGCATATATATAGTATATACTAGTATATAGTAGTGATATCGTAAAAGCAACCGTCAGGTAATTGACACCAATAAATATAAAACACCAATAACCATACTTTATTGTGCGTAATGCGTCAGAATCGCGATGCACTCATGTTTTGACACTGAGGCTGCGGCTCCACTGAGGCGGAGACGAGCGGAGCTCAGTGGAGCAGAGCTGTGAAAAGAGCTAAGTGATTCCACTGAGGCGGAGACGAGCGGAGCTGAGTGGAGTGATTACAATGTAGTAGTGCAGTTACGTCTCCTCTCCGCTCCGCTCGTCTCCGCTTGACTGCTTCCACAGAAGCGGAGCGGGGACGAGATGTGGATTTCAACTAATGTGATTGGTCGATTCCTACGTCTCCTCTCCGCTCCGCTCATCTCCGCTTGAATGTTTCCATTGAAGCGGAGTGGAGACGAAATGTGGATTTCAACGAATATGATTGGTCAATCCCTACACGTCTCCTCTCCGCTCCGCTCGTCTCCGCGTCAGTGGAGCCGCACCCTTAATCGTGTATCAGTGGCGTCGTTTATACTTATTACAAAATAAAGTATTTACTTGTGACATATGCCTAGTGAAGACATTTTTTTATACAGTATTATTTGTTATTTGATGCACTATAAGGGCGATAGTTGCAGGAAAAGAGGTCTTGTAGGTCATAATATTGTCGACTGTACTTCTAACCCTTCAAGAAAACTATAGTAAGTTTAAATTTTGAATTAATGTCATAAAGTATAAATTGTTTTTTGACAGCAGCCGTTATACGGCTGCTTGCCACTCGAAGGCCTAATTATGATAATCAGACCTCGGTATATACGGGGCAAAATTAAATGACAGCTAGGGATCGCATTTTCTATGACAACATGATAATTATTACATTATTTTAAACGTCAATCATATTATACACCTCGACAACCCTAGGTCGCTTTCGTATGTCATTGTGACGTCATTGCACCGGTTTTGCTGAAAAATCTACGATCACTGTTGATTTCATTGTGTGTTTGTTGCAAGTAAAGTTATAAGGTATATTCCGAAAAAAAAAACAAAAAAAAAGAAGAAAATGCAAAATCCTTTATTTGTATTATTTTTATACCTTGTTCAGCAGCTAGTTAAACTAAGGAAGTTTGTTAATAATATATACGCTACATCATATTATATTCGTAGAGTATCAAATAAAGCACATTCAAAAATTCATACACGTTTTAATTATTATTTTTTAACCATTAAATAACTCAACCTCGTGTTTTTGAGTTAAATTATTGACTGAATGGTAGGTTTCGATAAATAAAAAAGTTTTTTTTTTTCGCTTTACAGAGTACTATTGTACTGCTGTAGGTACAGATAATTAACTACGCGCTAAGAGCGATTAAGTGTGTTTGCCTTAAAATCAAATAAAATATTAACGAATCTATACTTATACTTATATATTATATTTTTATATTTAATGTATAAAGAGAGCTGGTTTTGTAAATTGGTTTATATGTGGAGGACAATCTCCTGAAGAACAATTTAAAAAAAAAAACACCATTTCATAGTTACATTACCCAGACGTAGACAGAATTCCACGCGGGACAGGCCGCTACTATAAGAAGAATTATTTTTACGGTTTCTTACCGATATGCCACGTTATACAAAGGGAAAATTGAAATATATATGTAATGTATACTGATTTTCGGAAAGGCCACAAAATGATATTTTTTGCTATAAATGAACTTTAATTTAATGAAATCATCGAATAACAAGTAATACTGACCAATGGTCGGCGGGGGTGAGCTGTTCTCAGTTTTTGCATAACATGGACATACCTTGACACTCAAGGGTAAATGTGTAATTTTATTTTAAATTAATGAAATTATTTTCTTTAGGCTGCCTTTCTGGTAGCTTTTCGCATTCAAAACAAATGAATTTTATTAGAAGAATCTAAAAGGGAATATGCCGAAAAACTTTAAGAAGCAACGGATAAAGAAGAAAACAGTACTTTTATGTACAATTTCACTCCATTGACTTCATCAGTAGATGTAGAAAGATCTTTTTCCATCTATAAATGGATATTAAACTCAAGGCTAAATTCATTAAAAATTGAAAATTTAGAAAAACTTATAGTTATTTATTACAATAGCACAGAAAATGTACAATAAATAAATAAGCTTAATACTCTTTTTGTAATACATTTTCATTTTAGTTTTGTCTTTTTTTAATATTTCTTTAAGGTGTACCCAACCTTATCCATATTAATATCTACAAGACACAACTAAATGACATTAATGACGTAAAAACGGCTCACCCCCGCGGACCATTGATACTGACACATAGTTACGAGTAGGTATTACACCAGATTCCAGTATAATCAAATTAATCAATAATATTGAAGTAGTCTTAGTAAATCAATTGTTAATCACGCATTAGTTTTACAGTATGAAGATAATCATTTTATTTAAGAAAATCTGTTAACACTTCCACCGCTCATGACGCACCGTCTGCGTCATGGGCGGTGTCGAAAACAAATTGGAATTCGTATTGATTCTATTCAATACTATAGTTGCGCCGTGTTATAAGGTCCGATTTCAGCTGTCAACTCAACACGTGTTTGAGGTTATATTTTGAACTACATTGACAGCTGTCATAAACTGCCTTTAATACCGGCGCGACTATAACTATAGATTAAATAATGTTGATCTATATGTAGCAATCTATATACATTTATTCTTCTATCTAGATCTATCAAAGGTTGTAATGAGAGCTCTGTAAATATTTATTTGTGTACGCGATATTAAAGTCGAACTTTTTATTAGACGAAGTGAACTGACGTTTGATTGTCAGATATTGAGGTCAAATTAATAGTGTTGTGACAAAAGGATTCTTATAAATCAGTTTAATAAAGATGTTTTCCTATCTAACATCTCTAAGCAAGGGTTGTTTATTTGCGAGCTGTTTTTGTCAGGCAGTCAGTCAGTTTTTGTTTGCAATAGGGAAGCACTGCTTAAATCGATTTTATCGACATTATTGGACTATAGCTTCTGCCCGCGACTTCGTCCACGTAGATTTCGATTAGTTATTCCCTCGGGAACTTTTAAATTTTCCGGGATGAAAAGCAGCCTATGTGTTAATCCAGGATATAAGCTATCTCCATTCCAAATTTCATCCAAATCCGTCCAGCCGTTGCAGCGTGAAGAAGTAACAAACACACACACACACACACACAAACTTTCGCATTTATAATATTAGTAGGATAACTCTATCTATGCGGTTAATCTTCACATAGAATAAATCAAAGTCGCTTCCCGCCGTCGGTCTGTAGATACGCAATAAATAATCATAATCCTACAAATGACATTAACACCTGTCAGTTTACTTCGTCTAAATAAAAATACGACTATAGGCCCTTAAGAATGAATCTGTAAATATTTCCATACTATGCCGCACTAACTATAAGTACATTGTACGCATTTAGCGTATACTATAGTACTTAGGCAGATAAGAAATTAATACTGACACACGCAAGCATGAAGGTTCAGAACAAAAGTAGTTGCATTTAAAGCCCCAAGGTCCGAGGCTCCCTGTAGATATTAACGAGAGTTCGGAACGACTTGTGTTTTTACCAAGAATTTTGCAATTTCATTTTTCCTGTAGGTACTTGAAATGAACGCGGTTTGTAGTCGAAAAATAATTAAAAATCACAATCAGTGTCTAAATAAAATTCGTTTATCGCTGCTCCCTCGGGATCTGTCTAATTTTCCGGGATAAAAAGTAGCCTTTGTCCTTCCCCGGGACTCAAGCTATCTCCATACCAAATTTCATCTAAATCGGTTCAGCGGTTTAAGCGTGAAGAGGTAACAGACAGACAGACAGACACACTTTCACATTTATAATATTAGTATGGATTTAACATAATTTGTTCTTGTTGTGTTGTTCTTGTGTATGTATTTCTCTTCATAAGTAAGTTTATAGTCAGCCTATAGCTTAGTTTGGGACTAGGTCAATTAGTGAGACATTTTCCTCTCGATATTTATTAATTAGCCCCCGCGTTATATTAAGGGCCTGTTTCACAATCGACAAGTAAATTTATCTGTCATTTAAAGTTGGCTTTCTCCTTGTTTTTTTTCAAGTGTAAGACAGAGAAAGGGCTACATTTATCTGTCAAATATGCTTGTCGATTGTGAAACAGGCGGTAACAGTTCTGACATTGCGGTTTGAATTGGACGAGATGACATCAATTACTTTAGTAGCAGTTTGTTGGAGACATTCTTAAAAAGGTGCATCTCTGCTGCGGTTAGGGTGGTATTCTATCTGTCCAATTTCAGTATTTGAAGCAATTTCTTTGAAGGAGGCCCATTCCACTAATCCAATATTCTTGGTCCAAGTTTTTATACTATTTGCGTAGCCATTTTAAATTAAATGTAATTCGTAATATTTGATCAAATGTCGGTGTTTTTAGTAAATTTGATGAAGTCGACCAATTTTTTTGATCAAATGGACATTGGACAGGTGGAATACAGCCGTTACACAACATTTTTAAACACTACAACATTCTACAAACTACATAAATGTACTCGTGTTTAAAAAAAATATTTAACCGCAGTTTGGTTGCACCTATAGTCAAGAATGTGGCCGGGACTTGCAATAATTTTCGTCGTCCAACTCAAACGCAACAAGTTATTTTCTATCTGGTTCGATTCCTGTTATGTGCTAATTAATTTGACGACGTGTTGGCCTAGTTGGTAGTGACCCTGCCTACGAAGCTAGCGGTCCTGGGTTCAAATCCCGGTAAGGGCAGATATTTGTGTGATGAGCGCGAATATTTTTTTCTGAGTCTTGGATGTTTTCTATGTATTTCTCTATGTAAGTATGTTTATCGTTGTCTAGTACCCATAGTACAAGCCTAGAGCTTAGTTTGGGAATAGCTCAATTGGTTTGACCTTTTTTTTTTAAATATATGTATGATAGATAGGTGAGGAAAGGACACAAAAAGAAAAATTTTTTTTGCTTATTTTTGTGCCACTGGTACTCCACTACTTTTGCCGTTCCGAGCTCTCGTTAATTAATCTTAGGGCCTGTTTCACGATCGTCAAGTAAAGCATACTTGAACATAGACAAGTAGAGAGCTAACTTTAACTGGCACATAAATTTACTTGTCGATTGTGAAACAGGCCCTTAACATATGTATTAGTCGTCGGTTAAATTTGATCCCATAGCTTTTGCAAATTGTCACTCGGTTTAGCCATGTCATCTTTCATGGCGTCTCTTGATCTGCCAATGTCAAGTTTTGTGACGTCTCATTAAGTAATTTGTCAATTTTATGGCCGCACTCATTTGATGACGACAAACTGCCGCACTCAGAGACGTCAATTAAATTTAATGCTTGATTAAAGTATCTGCTGTCACTTTCTTTGCTATAGCAATAGAATAAGACACAACGTCACTAAACAAACGTTAAATTTAATTGACGTCTCTGAATGCGGCAGTAAGGCCCGGTTTTATAAAGGTCCGTTAGTAAATATGTCAGATCAAATTTTAGTAAGTTAATACAAGTTTTGACTACTGACCGTAATTTGATCTAACGGATCTTTATAAAACCAAGCCTAAGCCGTTTTATGGTGACGATTTGTCATATATGGCTGAATCAACTTTTTGTTGTTGTTATTCTGTCCCGTAAGTCAGGAGACAACAGTGAAAGTTTCTTAGTTTTTTTTATAAGTAATTTAAACTTTTAACACATTCAGGAGAAACCCCATAAGAGAATGGGTAATTGACAATAAAACTTATTTTTAGTGGACTTGTATCCTTTAAAATCATTCACTGCCACCGACGTATATATGCGTTCACTGTCATACAAGTTTGTTCCTAGGCCACGCCCCCTGGCAGTGAATGCGTTAAATTCCCAGGAGACGTCACCATGGCAACGAGCTACAACAAAACATGGATTGACAAAGTTCAAAGTTATGATTTATTTATGACAATACTTAAACTTCAAATCAATGTGTTCTTTGTAAGCGTAAGTAAGCTTACCTTTTCGATGGCATATACAAGTCGACACACGTAAAAAGAGCCCTGAGCGACATACCTGCGCAGTTATAATTACGGACCAAATTGGTGGGGGTGACGGGGGGAGTGTAAACCGCTCCGCTTTGCTGCCACGCTATTGGTTTGTCAGTAGGCAACATGCGCAAGCATATCCGCTCCACTAGCCGCTCGGAGCTCTTTTTACGCGTGTCGACCTGTACAAAAGTCGCCTCTCACACGTTCATAGCACGCAGAGCTAATTTCAATCTTATGCAAAGTTTATTTTGCGCTATCAACTAAGAGAGGTGCCACACGGGCGTTGCTGGTGCGCTGCGTCGCCGCTGCGTTGTTCTACATATAAATTAGATCGACATGCCACACTATGCGTTGAAATACGTGCGTCGTTTTATGTTAAAATCACAGCTTTGTGTCGCAACGCACCGGCTGGCATCGCTGTAAGACGGAGACGCTTTGTTGCGTTATCTTTTATAAATATGTAATGATTAACAAAAAACAGATTTATCCCTTGTCGATGGTTATCTGTGCTACGGATATATCCATAAATGGCGTCGAAAAAGATTAGTTTTATTTTTATACATTATATTTTATAAGCATCGACTACCCGTGACGCATACGGTGCGTCAGAATAAGTATAAAAGACTATGATAAGCGTAAAATGTGTTAAATAATTGAGGCATCATTTAGACAGCTATTTTTAATATATTAATAATAATAATAATCAATAACGTATTCTAGTTGACCATTAACAAGTGGCTTTTAATTTTAGTATCGCATCTTCTCCTTAAATAGAACCTCTTTTGTCCTGCAGCTTTTAAAAATATGTTATATCGTCTATTATTACTAATTTTCAATAATAATAAAAAAACTAGTTTTAGCTAAGGAAAGCACCACAGATGTAGTGCACTCGTCGTATTTTGCCGGGTTAAGTTACGCCCACACCGGTGCTTAAAATACTGTGACGGTACGGAATCGCAGTGACGCGTCGTATCAGCACCGTTTTTGACGCAAGCTCCACACACCAATGCTTAAAAAACGGTGACGGTACGGATTCGCAGTGACGCGTCGTATCAGCACCGTTTTTGACGCATGCCCTCCACACCAATGCTTAACGGTGCGTATATTACGGTACGTCAAAAACGGCGCCATGTTGTTACTATGGCCCCGTCTTTTGTTTAAGCAACGACACCGTTTTTTAAGCAGCGGTGTGGGGAGCGTGCGTCAAAAACGGTGCAAATACGACGCGTCACTGCGATTCCGTACCGTCACCGTATTTTAAGCACCGGTGTGGTCGCAACTTTATTCGTTACCGCCTTGCCTTCTCATTCAGCTTATTGATAGTTACTGAAACTGGCTGAGAAAGAAATATTAATACGGAAATTTCCGACCGAATACGATGTATTATTCACTACGTTGAGGCTCTATTGTACCCAATCGGTAAATCCATATTGCTGTTATTTACATAGCAGTAATAGCGGCATAGTTAAAAACGATACAAAGACTTATCAATAGCTATATTGTTTTACCTAGGTGCATTCTACTTTTAGTTTTAAGTTTGCTATGACAAGGAACTGTACGATATCCAATCTGTAGTCATGGCGGGATGTCATATGTCATAATAGTGAAATTATTGAATCAATGTTGAATAATAAAAACAAAAGAGTACCATTTGAGAAGACTAATACCCGTATTCACAAACAATACTTAAGGGATCCTTCACTGAGTTAACGCACTGCGTTCAATACAGCTTTGTGATTGGTCCTTTTTGACCGACCTTTTGTTTATGAGACGATTTGTACCACCCTGTGCGTTCGTAAGCACTGTGAGACCTCATAGTGACGTTTGTGAATACGGGTGTATAGGTACTGAACTGACACTAGAAGCCCGAAAGTGGGCATAGTATTTGTCGCCTTGTACGCACGCATTTCATATATTTTTTTATGTATTGCATTTGTTAAATAAATATAAAATCGGGAATAAATCTTGCCTGGTCATATTGTAAATATATATTGTATTGCTTTTTAGAGTATTATGTAATCAAATGAAATGCCACTATAGCAATAAATAAATCATAGTTAACATAACTATTGTTGTTTTATTTTATCCAAGATATAGTGTTCCATTGAGTTATTATTACTGCGTATGAACGACAGACTCGTGGAGCCACTATTTCGTCTCTCTGGTCTATTCGCTTTCGTCAGAAATCATTTTTATTCCGCAAAAGTAGGTAGGTTAGGTATCTTTAGATGGCCGAAGGCCGAATCTTCCAGATATAGGAGCCCTGTCGCGAGGCAGGGCTCCGTCAAAAAGAGCAGTGGGACGAAGTAGTGGGTCCACGAGTCATGCATGTTCGTATGGAGTTGCCTCTAGGGTGGATCAACTTTTTGCTGTTGATATTTTGTCCCGTAAGCCAGGAGACAACAGTGATATAGTTTCTTAGAAAAAATGTTATAATATATACCCCTTGGACATTCAGGAGAAAAGCCACAAAAGAATAGGTTTGCAATAGCCAATAAAATTGATTTTTAGTGGACTTGTATCCTTTGAAATCATAGTTTTAAAGAGTGACCCAGGAGACGTCACCTCGGTCCGCGACCGACTTTCATCTGACCGGTTTTTTATGCTGTGCCACACTATGCTTCTCGCGCTGCCGCGATGTTGCTGTCTCTGCCCGCTCACTGCTCTACTCGCGCAATTATTCGAGACGCTTCGCTATAGGTCCTTCACTCGCGCCTAAAAAAGCGACAAAATTGAGCAGTGGGCATGACGAGCAAGATGTGCCGCATGACGAGTAAGGCCCCGTTCTCACGAGCGCTTTTTCAAAGCGCGTTAAAAAAAAAACGTTGAAATGACACAAATTGATAACCGGGCCATTGTACTTTTCAGTGTACATATTTTGTTATCGTCCGATAAAAAGTATACCAAATTATGAATCCGCTTCTAAATAAATAACACAAACTTAGAATGTTTAAGTTTAATGGTTTCCAAAAAAACAACTCTCAAATTACTCAGTTATCGTTGAAGAATCATGGTAACTCAGTGGTAAATTGCACCATTTCCATAGAAAAGGCGGGGACATCGACATCCACTGCGTTACTTACTTTATAGTTATTACAAACAACTTTTTATGAACGAGGATAATTCTAAATATAAGCTTATTTACGTCTCTTTTCGAATTTAAAGTTAGAAAACGCTGCACTTTATCGTTTTTTGAAATAAAAATAGTTTAGTGAGAAAGTGGCTAAAAACTTTATTACAACGAAAAGTAGAATGGCCCAACCATGTGTTTATTCCATGTTTATTCACACGAAGGCGGTTTAAAAGCGCGGCGCTTTTTTATCGAACACTGTTCGATTTTCGACGTTGGGCGTTGGACGTTAAATTGAATTGAGCTTACGGAACTCCGTGTTTGTGTTCTAAACGCGACGCTTTTTAAACGGTCGTGAGAACGGGGCCTAAGAGTCCGTTCACACAGATCGGAGAGGAGAGCAGGGGCCTGTTTTATAAAGCTACAAATTACAATTTGGCATGATTGATTATACATATTAGTAACGCCGGCAAAGTGGTAAAATGAAATCTTGTATTTTTATGGTACCTCGCCCCTCCACGTAAAGTGGGGATGTTTTGTCTCGTCTACCCCATGACGTTGGGCTGTCGTTGGATAGCCCTTTAAAAAATATTGCGGGTTTGTAGAAACAATTTTTTGATTAAAGGACCCGTTAGTATAAATTATTGTTGTAGTTTGATTTCGAACTTAGGAAAATAAGAGTCGTGGGGGTCACCAATGTAGAAAGAGAGGACAATAGAGATATTTCTCTCCATGCGGGTGTTATGCCTGGGGACCGAAGTCCATTGGGATGAAGTTGAAAGTTGTATATATATCAACTGGACTGGAGAAACTTCGTTAGCGCGATGTAGAACTTTTAGTTGCGCTGTCTGACGCTGGTGGCGCTAGCGAGTTAGCGAGTTGGTTGATATAAGTGTGCGCTAGATGTCGCTAGGTCGCCACAAGAGCATGTAAACAAACGGCCGCACGCACGACCGTTGATCATGAAGCCGAGAACCAATGTAAACATTGGCGCGGTGTGCAGCGAGTTTTGTTCGGGCTCAGTATTTATACTTCGGGGTGTGGCAGAAGTATATTGCCTGTCCTGGCCTGTCCCATTGCACGCCAACGAGCACGATTCGTGGGCACTCCAGCTCCAGCTCTTGCCAGCCACCTTGCGAAGGTCATCGCTCCACCTAGTCTGAGGGCGTGAGGGAGGGGGACGTTTGCCGATTCGCGGTCTCCACTCAAGAATACGATAACTCCAGTGGCCCACTGCCACTTCAAGCTGCTTATTCGACGGGCTACGTCGATAACCTTAGTTCTCTGTCGGATCACCTCATTCCGGATCCGATCCTTCAGAGAAACTCCCAACATAGCCCTCTGCATAGCTCGCTGAGCGATTTTAAATTTGTGAACCACTATATAAGTGTCCACGTTTCGGCTCCGTATGTCATGACAGGTAGGACGCACTGATTGAAGACTTTTGTCTTCAGGCTCTGTGGAATAGTTGACGTGAAGACTCGACGCAATTTCCCATAAATCATTATAGTTATAATTATTGTGAACTAGCCTAGTGGATCGATTTATAGTCAAGAGTAATAAATAAACACTTTGTATTAAATTAGTATAGAAAGTGACCCGTTTTTATTGTGTCTGAGCTTATTATTAACAATAGTTTTGAAAAGTCTTAACAATTTATAAACAAAGTTCCTAATCTCTGCTGAAAAACAAGATTTATTGAAATACAAATGTACCTAAACAAAAAGTAACTGACATTAAATTACTTCATAATACTTATTTACTTTCTTTAATAATCTCAGACGCAATTAAAAAAAAAACCGAAAATACCATTCACAACTTAAAAACAAAATAATCTTCATGCAATTTGTATAGGTACTTACTATGCTTTGTAATTATGTTTTAAAAACTTTGTGTTTCTGTAGATAGGTATTTAAGGCAAATGCCTGCAGTTAGGTACTTTCTTTTGCGAAATTGTATCTGTATAAAGCTCTTTTGATGATTCCAAGAACGTAGCAACATCCGTTACTGTTTAAAAGTGCCAAAAATTTTAAATACATAAATTTTCAAAAATGTGTCAGTAACTTTCACTTACAATAGGGCAGCCGAACTGCTTCGCAACTACACCCAAAAACAAATATGGTTCCCACGCGTATTCTGTTGCACCAATTAATTGTTAGTAAACAAGTGTAATTGTATCCGTTTCTGACACATACAGCTGGGTGCATACAGAACTAAAAAGTACCTTAATCTGTATTAAGTACAGGGTAGTGATTCTTTCAAAAGCAAAGGTGAGCGAACGCAGGAGTGATGTCCAAGCGGCGAGTTTAAGTAGTCCCGTCAAAACGAACAAAACACATTTCTGCGCGTGTATTCAATTTGGCAGCATGGCTTCTCGAACGTATAAGGCTGCCTAAATGAGAATGCACGCGCTAATATGTGTTTTGCTCGCTCTGACGGGACTACTTAAACTCGCCGCTTGGACTTCACTCCTGCATTCGCTCACCTTTGCTTTTGAGAGAATCAATACCCAGATTTGGAAAGATATCTAATCTACAGCGTGACTCCTAAGTCGTGAACCCAAATATGTTTTTTTGGCTCTTTACCGTTAGTTAAACGGACTGAGGCGGAGATGAGCGGAGTGGAGCGGAGCTGTGCCAATAATAACCAATCGAATCTAAACTAACGTGCGGAAGGGCCGCTCGACGTAACCGCATGCGCCTGCTATTGGTTAATATTGGCACAGCTCCGCTCCGCTCCGCTCCGCTCGTCTCCGGCTCAGTGGAGCCGCACCCTAAAGCACTCGTACGTACGTCTGGTAATTAGTAACATGCTTCATTTTAGGTTGTGTCCCTACTCATCCCTTAACCCCTACTCACCCCGTTTGACGGTATTCCCGCTCAAACCACAAATATTTGCCCATACTTGGAATCGATCCCACGACCGCCAGCTTCGTAGGCAGGGTCACTACAGGCTAAAGTCGTCGACAAAATAATAATAAAAATACACGTAAAGTCGCCGTCAATAGAATTTGCTAACTATGTAAACAAAACCAAACGAACCAATTCACCATGATTACTCGATAATCACGTACTTTAAAAGATCAAGTGAAGTCTTTACAACGATTTATACACTAAATCATTATTTTCATATTACGTTTAAGATGAAATAACTATTCATTATACGTTATTTTTAATAAAAACACGCTTGGTGAATATTTGAGGTTATGTGTCGAACATGTATGAATGTGGAAGAAGCGAAAGAGATTTGTCAAGATCGTAACAGGTGGAAAGAAGTGGTCTCTGCCTACCCCTCTGGGAAACAGGCGTGATTTAATGTATGTATGTATGTATGTGTCGAACAGTACTAATTTGTTTACATACAAAGATAGCAAATTCTATTGACGGCGACTTGAGTACAGCAGCAGAGCTGCAGTGCACACTAAGCCTTAACTGAAGCCCTAAGTATATAAAGATTATAAACCGCAGTCCGGCAGTTTGATTCACCACATCAACTGAACATATCATTGCTAAAATGTGTCTATAACTTCACTCGTCTTATAATTAGTTAAGATGGGTTTCGGATTAATTGGGTAAGCACTCATAATTTATTTTTAATACATTTGCTCAAAAAGTGGTACTTTTCGTAGCTGTATATCGTGCGGAAAGTTGGTTTTCGCGAACTAGTGCGTTTTACGTTTCCATTTTTTTTTAATATACAGCCGTGCATGCAACCAAAGGGTTTGCATCTTTAAATAAAAGATGAAAGATAGTTTCTTAATATAATAATAATTATACTGATAATTTCTTATTTTAACGAATGTATGAGCTACTTTTTTGTTTTTATTACTTATTTTATTTTGATTAATCGACCTGACACCGGCGACTGTTATGGGAATTTTGCTGGAAGAGGTTTAGAATGTCACATTTTCATGAATCGTTTTGACGTCTTAACGGTATGAAAAATTTACAATGTATTGCTGTGAAAGTCGTCTAAAAAATTTATGCATTACTTTTTACCACTTTCATATAAACTCTCGTTCATAAAATTAAAACAACAGAAATCAATTTTAGTTCAAAATCAGTCCAATACCTAAAAAAAATATCTAAAAAGTTCAAAAGAATTGGCAATAAATAATGTTTTAACACAACCTAAATCTCGCATTATAATACTCGACAAAAATAAAGAAGTGGCTCATTTATTCGTAGCTTATTTATTCGATCATAACTAAAATGACAAATGTTGAGCATTAAAACTTATAGAAAAGCAGTTTTTTAATTGTAATATCACGAAAATAACCAAAACCGGAAAAATTTCGTATACCTACCTACGGCCTCTTAAGCTGGGAATACTGTACCGTCTGTGACTGTACCTAAGTACTTACTAAAATTTGAAACGTAAAGGGTTGCATCAGAAAAAAATTTGGGATTTGCGATGTGTAAACCCATGGTATTTACAAGCTTTTATTCAACTTGCAACGTATGTATGTATGTATGTACGTTAGGGTTAAATCTTGCAAGTTAAATTTGACCCACTTCCCGTCAACGGAATGGGCTGAAATTTGGACCACATATGTAAACCCGATGACAATGCAATATCAGGGTAATTCAGGGTATTTAAGAGCTGATCTGATGATGTAGTAGGAAAGTGGCGACAGGATCTCCGCTATACTTGACGTAGACCCACCGTGTTGGGACTCATTAGTTCGGTCTTATTAAGAAGATAAAGATTTTGCAAAAAAAAAAGTACAGTCGGTAACAAAAGTTTGTCCCAAAAATGATTTTTTTGACAGAAACTTATTTTACATACTTAGTTAGCCACTTTGTTTTTGCTTACAGCATCCCGGTGGGAGTGTCACTGCTATTCATAGCATATTACTGGGCAGTCCACGCGTCACGTACCCTGGGAGGCTTTCCGGCTGTTTTTCCAACTGGTTTACCGTCGCTTGAAAAGGTCTTCGGCACTACAGTGAATCCCATTTTGGGCGTCCTAAAGAATAATTCGAAAATTCCTGCTAACATTGCTGGTGCATTAGGTAATTTTCACAACACTGCTCGGAAATATGGCCATAGATGGTCTTGTTTGGGGTCACAAAACGTCACTTATAAGGACACACCAAGAATGTTTTTGTCGGCATGTTTGCTGATTGGTACAGAACATTGTTGTCCAACTTTAAGAACCAATGAAAATCAATCAATCAATTTTTGTGTTATAGCTCCTTAAAATGAAAAATTTAGATCGACCAATCAGAACACACCATTTTGTGTCGTAAAATATTAGGTGTATTTTTGCTAAAAGATACACAGACTAAAAACTATGCCACTGCTTTTTTTTTTAAATTTAATTCATACTTCGCCCCTAATCTCGAACCACTAGAGATGAAATTACATGGGAGATGTGGCAAAACAAATACAATTTTATATGGAGTTGACATCCTCATCTCGAATGTTAGTTTATTAACCTCGAGTGCCACGAGAATAGGGGTCCAGATTAAAAAAAGTTATCTACGGTAAAATTGGCGGTGATACAGCTTCTATACTACCTTTGAAAATTATTGAGTTTTGAATATGATTTTTTATTATATTTCCTCTCAGTAGTTTGTGAAAAGCACTATGTCTGCCTCGGTAGAAAGTGCAATTTTTGGACTCGTACACCCGTCCAAAAATCGCGTACTTTCTATCCTCTGCAACAATGTACTATTCCTTCCAGGACAACAACAATTTGGACAAGGCGTACAAATTCCTGGCGGATTTCAACCAGGCCAACAAATTCCTGGCGGATTTCCACCAGGCCTACAAATTCCTGGCGGATTTCAACCAGGCCAACAACTTCCTGGCGGATTTCCACCAGGCCTACAAATTCCTGGCGGATTTCCACCAGGCCTACAAATTCCTGGCGGATTTCAACCAGGCCAACAACTTCCTGGCGGATTTCCACCAGGCCTACAAATTCCTGGCGGATTTCAACCAGGCCAACAGTTTCCTGGCGGATTTCCACCAGGCCAACAGTTTCCTGGCGGATTTCAACCAGGCCAATTCCCAATGCCTGGCGGACCTAGCGGACCTGGCGGACCTGGCATGCCTAGCGGACCTGGCGGACCTATGCCTGCCGGACCTGGCGGGCCTGGCGGACCTGGCGGGCCTGGCGGACCTGGCGGGCCTGGCGGACCTGGCGGACCTGGCGGACCTATCAGACCAGGCCCTAAAAAACCACCAAAAATAATGCTACGTACTAATAATACGCTTCAGTCATCTACTCATCTGCCAGTGAAAACAGATTATACAGGAATTATGCTTCCTAAATATAAACGAATGCTTCCAGGTGCTGCTGGAATTGGTAGACAACGTAGAAACATAAATGCAACTTCTCATAAACTTTTTTCTAAAACTATATCGCCACGTCCTACGCGAAATAGGACAAGTGCTACTACAATTTTACGATTTCTAACCCCCAACGCAAAAAGGGGGGTGTTATAAATTTGAACGCTATGTGTGCGTGTTTCTGTCTGTGGCACCGTAGCAGTTGACCGATCGACCGATTTGGATGCGGTTTATTTTTATTTGAAAGCAGGTTTTCTAGTGGTTCCTAGCTAGGGTTCATGAAAATCGGTTGGGCCCTTTAGAGATAACTCTGAGAGAAGGGGGTCGCCATTATTATCGGTTTTTATATACCTAGTAGTTACCTTGCTACTGATGTAATAAATCAGCCAAGAGCTAAGGTATAACCAGGGGCCTGTTTTATAAAGCTACAAATTACAATTCTACAGGTCTAAACTGGCAACACTGCTCAAATGGCTGGGGCTCTACTTTGAAATCCGTAACTCGAACTTCGTCTATTGCTATCCTTTTTGATCTCGACGCGTAACTAATTTGCAAGAAAGTGATGGGGCGATCTGAAGTTCGAATTACTGATTTCAAAGTAGAGCCCCTGGTCGTCATTGGTCGAGGTTGTGTCAAATGGAAACTTGTAACCTGTAAATTGTAATTTGTAGCTTTATAACCTAACCTAAGACCTCGGAATTCACGGGGCAAAATTAAATAACAGCTAGGGATCGCCCATATCGATAAACTCAATAGGCTATTTTACAATATTGAAAATATACTACACATTGTGGGCATCCTATCAGTTAATAGCGCAAAACAACATATTTCACTATATTTTAAACTAAATTATGTCTATTTTTTTGCAATTACACGAAAAAATTGTATTATTTTTTGAAATTGTATCTGTGGCAGTAACGCTATGTGATTGCTTTGTAGCTATGGTTACTCGCTGGTGACGTCACACGCAAGTAGCCACAGATCATAAGGGCATATCTCTTCAAATGATTGTTTATTGTTTACTTCAGCGTTTTTAACGCGGTTTTGAAAATTTTAACTTTAACATAGATTTTTATTGATAATACAATAGAATCTCAAGGAAATATCAATGTTTCTTAAATGCTTCTTATGTAATAAATAATAATTTAAAAAGGTTTTCTAAAATTAGTCAAATAGCCTTTTCCCATATACTAGTGATCTCCCCCAGCATTGTTTGTGTGTTTTTAGGGTTCCGTACCTCAAAAGGAAAAAAACGGAACCCTTATAGGATCACTTTGTTGTCCGTCTCGACACCAGCAATTAATACTACGCTAAGTCGAATTTTGACGATTTTGCGTTTTTGATGCCAAAATGTTCTATTGAGGTATATGAACATGCTCACCAAATTTCAGTACAAAATTTTGAAAAACAAAAAAGTTTTGAAAGTTATAAAGCGCCAAGTAGACGTACTTTTTAAAATAACCCGAACTACACCCCGCTAAATACACTTAGCCGGGTACGCGCGGGAAGCGCGCGGGGGAATGTGTGTTTAAAAGAAAAACACCGTGACGGCGATAATTGTGACATTTACTGTTAAGTAACTGGATGAAACTTACGAGAGAGGAAAGTCTGATTTTTAATCAGTGGATACAATGTCAAAAATTCTTTTATTATTATTTAAGAAAGATTTCTGTTGATTTGCAACTTATTAGTTCATTCCCGGATAAAACTACGCTATTTACTAGTTAGCGTAGTGTGTTCCGATTGTAAACGATTTATTTTTTATGTGAGTATGACTTAGCTTTAAAAAGATGGGTTTATTGTTACTTTTTTGATTTTATACCGTTATTTATTAATAGTACTACTTAAAATTGGTAATAATATGAAACCCTTAGGTTTTCACGATGGTAATAAAGGACTCAAAAAATAATTTAATAACTGATGCTTTGCTAAGGGTTCAATATTAACTGCTTATAATGGTAATTTAGTGATAGAAAAAGTAAACCTACACAATGGTGGCATCTCAATGGCCGAGAGTAGCATGGTTTCTGTTACTGATAAACTTCAAGGGCCCCAATATTGAACTTTGGTTTTTTGTAATCATTAGTGATGAAAAACAAAATTCAAAGCACTCTGCTCCAGTAGGTACCTTCGCCTTCTTGTGATTTTATAATTTATACTCTCCACATCTTCTAGAAACGTAAATATTACATCGACTTTTGAAAATGCTTAACAAATTTTGAGTTCATCTATGAAACAAGTTGACCCTAACCATAATGTGAAGTTCAGATAACTTCTGTACTGGAGATAACTCATGCTTGTGGTACAACAGTTAATGCTGGTGACTATTATACATACTGAGCAATCTACACCAAAAGATAAAAAAAAAAACAAAAAAAAGGACCGATGTTGGAAATAAGGTATTAAGGTTTTATTAGAACACTGGACAGTTTAAAAAAAATCAAGTACCTATTTATTTTACGACTTTGTCGGCGTGATTAAATGCTAAATCACCAGCTTGGTAGTACCATGAGTTTCAGAGTTAAACCGCGGACAGACGGACATGGCCAAACTTTGTGGGTTTTAGAACACAAAACTCTTTACTCTTTTTTTATAGCAAAATCTTATACTACGAGTAGTACTAAGGGGGGTAACAAAAGGAGTAAAAATAAATAAACCATGCTGTAAGAGTAGCCGTTAAGGCACAACGTAGTGCAAGAAAAATCCGTGATGCGAACCGAACTTGAGCATTTTTTTGAAGTACTGAACCAGCAGTCATATAAATGATCCCAATACGTAATAAAACACAAAGAAACATTTTTTTTCCAATCGTAATAGTGAAAATGCCCACTTTGCATTACAATCTGCCGTTAAATATATCTGTTAACGACGCTTCATAACAATAGATAAATAATTTGATGTACCTACGTAAAGCTTGTTTTCTTTATTTTATTCTAAGTGTTATAAAGATAATAAAGTAAAATTAATGCTAAAGAAATGTATTTCAAAAACTTATTTCAACTAAAGAAACTTGGTTATTTCATTAGGTGATGGAATGGTTGTTATTCTTTAAAAAAAAAAGTTATATTCTTGATTTTTGGTTATGCAAAATATTTTTTTACTTCATCTAAACGTTTATAAACGCACATCTAGGTGCATTAAGTAATTTTCAACGCATCAAAATTTGTCCCAACTATACAACGCTAACATTATTAAATTCGTGAATATAGACTTTTTCCTATTGTTTTCCGATTTAGGTTCTTAAAACAATTTTATTGATCTAATTTATATTACTTTTACGTAACTTTCCAGTGACCATTTCTGTTCAAATCGATTAAACAAGTAATAAATTTAAAACAATTGCTCCGTAGAACAATACGCTAAGTACGAGTTAGCGTAATTTAATTCGGAAATGTTTTTTGTATTTTTGAGACAAACTCAGCTAAGTCGATCTAAATTCAAAATTAATAAGATAATACAAATAACAGTAATCACGTATTGTATAATCCGCAATGAACAACTTACGGTGAAAAAATGATAAATTTAGCATACAAGGTTAAAAAGTTATCGCATGTTTCCCTATTATTGGCTCTGTTGAAAAGTTGTCATTTTCAAGTTAGCGTAGTGTTAATTGCTGGTGTCGGTCTGTCCGTCTGTCTGTGTGTCAAGACCCTTTATCTCGGGAACGCGTGGAGGTATCGAGTTCAAATTTAAACCATATACTCAAATCTACAGTCCCTTGAAGCTGTGAAAAAATCGAACTTCTTCATTTACGTAAAAAAAAGATACGGCCGTTTATGTCGCAAATAACGTGTATTTCGACACTCTCGAGGGAATCAAAATGTATAGGGTATTTCCCATTGACCTAGAACTCTGAAATTTGGCAAGTAACACCGTCTTTTACTAGGTACAAGTAAAGGAAAAAATCTGAAATCTGTACATTTTTAGTTAAATCACAAAAAAAACAGGGTCTTTATGCAAGGAACGGCGGCGGTGCAAATTTTGAATTGAGTTAACCGTGTCATGTGCGGATCTCTCGGTGGGCGAGTCCGACTCGCCTTGTCCGTTTTTTTTTTAATTTTGTTTTGCCCCTTCTATTTCCACAAAAATTGAAAAGTCTTATAGCCACCTGAAATCGATTCATCAGTCGAGACGGAGAAGTTAAACGACCGAAAATTTGGAACAAATACTGATCGTGTATTTTAACAATAGTAAATGGGACAGTTATTCTAAAATACACAATGAGGAAAAAAAAAATGATGATGAGTGAAGGTTCAAAAATCCTTTTAAAATAAAGAATAACCAGAAATATTTACCTAGGTAGCTATTTTGTTTCATTTGCATACTTTCAATAAAATGTTATTGTTACAAACAAAACTTGTAGCGATCGTCTGGATATAAATTAAATGGTTTTTTTTCATGAAACCTAGCTAAAAGCAATCCGGATAAAACTAGTTTTATTAACCCCCGACGCAAAAAAGAGGGGTGTTATAAGTTTGACGTGAAAGTGTGTGTGTGTGTGTGTCTGTCTGTGGCACCGTAGCTCTTAAACGGATGAACCGAATTGGATGCGGTTTTTTTTATTTGAAAGCAGGTTTTCTAGCGGTGGTTCTTAAACATTTTATATCGAAATCGGTTCAGCCGTTTTTGAAGTATTGAACTTTGAAATGTCAATGTCGGGGGTTTTCCAACTTTTTGTTGGTTAGGTTATTTAAAAAAAAAGCCTCGTCCAAATTAGTTCATCCGGTTGGAAGCTACGTTGGCACAGAAAGACCACCATTTACACGGTCTGGCCACGGCTGAGACAATTAATGTATCTACAGTAGGGCTGCCAGACATTCTATAATATATAGTATTATACTTTATATTGCCTCTGTATACGTAACACGAAACACATAAAGTATGCTAAAATACTATATTTTAAACTGAAATAAATTCAAAGTTTATAGAGTAGGTAATATTGATTTCGGTTTAGTCTTAAAAGTATTTTGGGACACATTATTTCTTAGATATGGCACTAATAACAGTAATGAGGAAAATATTAAAAATACTTTATTTTTTCAGTGTATACTTTATTTTTAAAGCCTTCAAACCGTCAAATACTATATCTCGGAAAAAAATCTGGCAACCCTAATCTACAGTCAACCAATTTGATTCCTAGGCCACTATGGACTTTGTCAATGGTACGTTGTAAACCAAGTCTGTACCGTTTTGGTTGTCAAACTCAATTTAACATAGTCCAAAGTGGCCTAGAAATCAAATTGGTTGACTGTACCTATGGCAGTTTTAAGGTGATATTAAATAGACAAGGTACTAACACGACTGTACTTGGGTGGTTAAAAAGTGAGTGTATGCACGGTCTTTTAACCCTTCTTTGCAGGGCGATGGAAATTTTCATTATAACATAATGCCCACTTTTTTTGTATAAATTTTTTTATGCTTTGAATTCACGACTTTTTTCATTTCACGACGACACCTGACACTAGACACTCAGTGTATACATAGCCTGTCTGTGTGTGTCCACTGCCGCGACAGTTGCAGATGTAGATGGTAAGCAATGGACACTAGTGTCGACATTTGTGTTGAGTGTCAGTGTCGTCGTGTGTCCCGAGCATAAAAGAAAGATTTTGTTTGGTTCGTTGTTATTTTATTTAATTCTTTTAATACATGAATCGTACTTGTAGCGTTATATAATTAAAAGGTACATATACTAATTACTAAGAGTAATAATATGACGATTGTAAGGAGGGTACATTATTTGTGTAATGCTTCGTAGACTTTAGAACTTGGGCTGCGGATTATTTCGTTACACAAAAGCGCCACAAATCAAAATGTGATTGTCTTGCATTTAAAATCAGCACGCTCTTTACTTTAACTTTGAAATCAAACTATTTTTAATTTGGATTTGTGGCGCATTTCTATTTAAGCAGCGAATTTATACTTTAAGTTACACAGCACACAGTGAATAGGTAAAATTATGTAAAAATTAAGCAAAATAAATATTTTCTATTCTATTCTTTCTATTTTACTCCAAATGTCCAATAATCCCCATTTCCCAATTCTCAGTATAAGCAGCCTGAATTATTTTATCATGTCAAAAAGAGTATGAAATGAAACCAATAATGTCCTCTTGAATGTAACGCTGTCTCTAGTGGTACGGTACGGTATAATTTAATAGGCAGAGGTCGGAATTTTCGTGGCATTTTTGAGCTGTTATATCGACTTCTCATTTATCGAATTTCAATTAGGTATTATCGATATGTAAAACTTTAAAATAGAAACTTCGTAAACCAAATGTGGAAAAATAGCCTAAGAAACATTAATTTATTAGCACTAACACAAATTTTGAACATTAAATTGAAAAAGCTGCAATGGCTTAGATATTGGTAGCCGTATTTGGGAACTGAGTGCGGATTAATTAATAAATATAGTGATTACTGACTTCTGTTGTTTACCTTTACTTACCGTTCGAAACCCGATATATATATAGCGAAAAAAATATAATGTTTTTAGAGTCTTAAGACAGAAATCCGAAGTTTTGGACACCGGTCTCCCGGTAGACACCAGGTACCAAAAGATCTTGTTTTTATTTCTGTATTGTACGTTATCGATATATCTTTAACGGAAGGCGATAAACGAGAAGTCACTAGCGATAATGAAAAGTGCCACGAAAACTCCGGCCCCTGTTAATAGGGGATGAGGGCAATATTCACAGTTTAATATTTATTTTGAATTTGGAACATAGCTTTCTTTCATAGTCTTAATTTTCCATTTATGAAAAAAGACCAACTGTAAATTATTATTATGAACTAAAAAGTTAATGTTATAGGTTGACGACTGTAAATGCAACTCATAGTGCAATAGAATACTTATATTTAAAGCTTAATAATGAATTAGGTACCGTAATGTATAAAATCAATGACTAAAATCGAAATAAGTAAAATTCTTTTTGAGCGCCAGAGGCCCTACTTTGAAAATCGAAGTTCGAAGTTACGTTAGCTCCATCTCTGTCACACGTCATTCGAAACTAAATCGAAAGAAAGGGAGGAGTATTGACTAAAACACTGCGAATCCGTACCTATGGATTCATTAATACTTTTGATCTTTGAGAAGTAAAGGGTGTAAAGTGCATCTCATTAAACAAAAATAATATCTTTTTACAATAAACTATATAATTTCTTAATTAAAGTTATGACCCTGGAGAATATTGAGTAAACATTAAAAACTATTTTTTTTCTCTTTAAAAGCTAACAAAAGAGTTTTTATGTGCCTGGAGCATAATGAGAGGCATTAACACACGATTTTATGAAACGAGCCGAATCACACGCGTGTTTTAATGCCTAATTATGCGTACAGTCGCATACATAACTTATCTACATGCATATCATAAGTTTTCTACAATATGTGAGAAACCTGTATCTGTTGTTACCCTGTATCTTAATGTTCCTGTATCTTAATATTCACATTAAAGTATCGGTCACCGATACTTTAAAGTGAACATTAAGATGCAACTGCAGCGATAACCGATACTTTAATCCCATGTTACAACCACAGATACAGGTTACTTAATATAGGTCATTTGCTTATCGTTTACATATTATATTGAAGTTATGATATATGATTGTAGATAAATAACTATTAAATTATTTCTGGGGGGACTTACGTAAAGTGAAGTGACTTCTTCGGTGTTGTAAGTTAATGGTGAAAAATAAATAGTGATGTGGCTTATTGACTTAATCATATTGATTTTTAAATAATAAATCGATTTCGTCTTGTAAAATAAAAATAAATAGTAAAAGTGTCAACTAGGTGCATTTGAAAATGTGTTTCAGCATAAAAATATTTAGTAAAAAATATATAAAAGAACTTGTTCTATGCTAGAAAATTATTAATCAGACAATCTAGTTTTTGGGCCACTGTACCATTCTATTTCGCTCTTTGTTGAAATCATTCACTTCGTAAATGGAGTGCATCACTATTAGCTTAAAGGTGGTATCATTATTTTACGGTTTGACATTTGTTTGACAACTTTGAGACTGACAATCATATCCATATCAAATGGTGGTTGGCATTTTATTAACACAATTAAAAGTATGGGGAAACAAATTACCGATCACCTGTAGCCTCAAAGGCTGACAATGGCAATGTTGTCCAATATGGACAGCAGCCATTCCGAGAATAATTGAATTGATTCAATTGAAAGTCAAAGAATAACACAAGTAAAATTCGGATTCGTATCGCACATAAATAACACATAAATATAAACAACTTAGACCTTAATCATAACTTATCTTACAAGGTTTCTTTTGGTATCTAAATGCACAACTAATTACCTATAGGCAATCAGCACGTGCAACTTATAAACTACTATTATTTAAGTAGATACCTAACTACAATAAGACGATGTAGGCAAAACAAGGAATAAGGTTAGTACCTACCATCAATTTATACTTTACTTACACAAATAATACTGGGGTCCTTGTGAAAAAGGGTACCTACAATACAAGTTTTGAAAAGAGCAAGTAATCAGTTAATAAATTCATGAAGAGTTTTCCAATCTGTTTGCGGATAATTTTTTTTAACATTAAAGTTCTAGAATTTTTATAAAAAAAAATTGCAAAATTAATAGAAAAAAATTGGCTCAGTGATCATAATTAGGTAACTCAAGAAACCAGTGTTTAAGACCAATGTATTTTTGTGATGCGGTATTTTGAATAAAAACTGTTTTTCTAATTTAGGAAAAGTGCTATTGTATGTACATTGCAGATATTCTTAATTATGATCTTAAACAATTCTGTACATAAAAAAAATGATGCCTAAAATACCCAGTTTTTACAAGACTACCATCTACAGCGCTAAGTATCTTGTTGGTAAATCTAATGACATATTTCTGTAAAACAACCCGTTCATACCAATTCTGGGAGAGTAATACCTTCGCAAAACCTCTCGTACTTCAGCCACCGTGATCGCTGCCACTCCCTCATATCCCGACTTGATGTACACAGCGTTGTTCAAACTAGGTGGGTTACAGAAGTGACCGCCTTCAAACTTACTAAACGGATCACCGCTTCTCTTTTTAGCATCTTGCCGTATCAAAAATACACCGTCTACTATTTCTGCTACAGTTTCATATGCCAAAAAGCACAGTACTTCCAAAGCCAATTTGGTTATTTTCCATTCTTTATTAGGGTTAATCCACCGCTCAAACTTGGAGAAACCCTTGGCCATGTCACCAGGTGTGCGGAAAGAGACGCACCTTGATTTGTGGTATGCTTTATACTTCTCAAACGACATGGTTTCTGTTATTTTAGACGCCCTTACCTTCCGCTTGTAGTCTACGGCATCGAATTTGATTTGGCTTACTTCATCGCATTCGTCGAGTTCATTGATTATGTCTATGTGTGTCCTTCGCTTCTTTTTTCTCGGTTGCAGTCCAGCTTCAACCAATATATAATCGATGGATTCAGCCTTTTCCCTATTTTTTTCAATATCATTCATTTTGAGTTGGTAATCGTGCAACCTCTTCAACTTGATCTTGTTCTTCCTCATCAAGAAAATCACGTCAAAATTTGTGATCCCTTTGCCGGATCTTTTGATGGTGTTCGACGACGCCTCCTGCAGCATGTTCATAATTTGTTGTAAGACAATGTTTTCGATCAATACAACTGTTGCAGCGTTGGGGTTCGGATTGTCACCGAAACCGTGCATCATGTTTGCGATTTCCCGTTGGAATGTGGTTGGTTCGCTTATGTCGTCTGATGCAAAATAGGATGCCATTGCTGATGATACAATACAACTCGTTCTGTTGATTATAATAACAATAATAATAGAGACCGGCGAAAGGGCGCCTGAAGACAACAGCGTGTCTGGGCGTATTGATCTATTCATCGGCGTCCACCCACGTGAGGCGAGGCGGGGCGCTGCGGGGTGTGGCGGGCGGCATGGCGCGGCCTCCCCTAGCGACCGGCCCGGCGGGACTAACCAATACAGTGGACTTCAACCCTTAAATGCATGTTTTTTTGTCGCTAACTTAGTTATATTGTGCTGATTATACCTAATCATGTTTTTTGAGTTTATTGTTATGTGGGTAGGATGAAATACACCATGTATTTAAGGGTTATTTATTCACATTGATGGGATTTCTTATTTTGCCGGCTAATCGCTGTGCAACCAACGTGTAGTTTTCGAACACCTTAAAATTACGTACCTAAGTATATTCATTTGGCCGGATTTTATTTTTTCCGAAAGCCATTTTGTGCTGGACCTTTAGATTAAATGTTTTAGTTAGGTTAATCGCTAAACCTACGTAGTTTAGGTTTGATTTACAAACGTCACTATGAGGTCTCACAGTGCTCACGAACGCACAGGGTGGTTCAAATCGTCTCATAAACAAAAGGTCGGTCAAAAAGGACCAATCACAAAGCTGTATTGAACGCAGTGCGTTTACTCAGTGAAGGATCCCTTAAGTATTGTTTGTAAATACGGGTGTTGTGTTAGTCATCGAGTTTAAAATAAATGTTTTAAAAACAGGTGTCTACTGCTGCCCATGCCTATACCTAGTCCGGATAGGTATTTAACTAAAGGTAAACAAACCAAACCACGTGGCTCTGTTCAACTGCCAATCACAACTGTTTGGTCGAGCTTTGACGTATCAGTGGTCTGCTCCTATTGGCTTACCAACTATGTCACTCGTGATCGTAGGTACCGAGTTCGAACCCCCGCGGTCACCATGTACCTACCAATGAGTTTTTCTGACTTAAGTGCATTGCCTTACAGTGCAGTACATTAAGTGAGGAAACCTGCACATTCGAACAGCTGAGTGTTGTAAGAGGGTAATTGCACAAAAGTTCCTAAAGGGTCGAAGTGTATCCGAAAGCGCCTATCTGTAAGATAAGATACTGCCCAAGTGCCCATACCTAGTCCTTTTTTTGTTCCGTGCCCGAAGGGGCCCTATTTAAGGCCCAGCGACATGACATTTCAAAGTTCAATACTTCAAAAACGGCTGAACCGATTTCGATATAAAATGTCTAAGAACCACTGCTAGAAAACCTGCTTTCAAATTAAAAAAACCGCATCCAAATCGGTTCATCCGTTTAAGAGCTACGATGCCACAGACAGACACACACACACAAACTTACACGTCAAACTTATAACACCCCTCTTTTTTGCGTCGGGGGTTAAAAACTAACACAGTTGAGTCAAATTAAACAAATGAAACAATTGGGACAAAAACTTCGGACTAGTGTTGTGAATTGTGATAGGCAGTGATCGTTATCAACGTCCACTTTTCGTAGCAAAGGGTATGGTTGGCAGAAAAAACAAATACATTTGAATATTCACTTTTGTCCTTAACTATAAAATAAATACCTACTTACCTTCTTAGGATTACACCTCTAGATATAACTCTTTACGGTTCAAAACCTTTTCCGCCCTAATATATTTGTAAAAGGATATACGTGAAATGTCATTAATTTATGTCATAAAAATACAACTATAGTTGAAATTCTAATTACATTACGCGTAGTGTTTATTTTAATCTAAATAATCCAATGCACATCGTATTTAGAGTTGATATTCAAGTTTTTCAAGTGGAGTCCTAATAAAGTGCACGTATGATCACAGTATTTACATTCACAGTATGGATTTGACACAATACCCGGATTTTATATCGACGGACGAAGGTACGCTATGTACTATTTGCAATCTCCATATTAAAAGCAAAATACACAATATAAATAAGTACCTAAAGTCAAAATCTCATCTAAATAAAATAAGCTACTACAAAGCATAAAAAGAACCCTGTCTTTGAAGTCAAAGACAGTAAGTTATTTTGTAAATTATGAGATTCGACATTTCATTCCTCTTTATTTAGTTTGTACCGGCATATGAAAACTGATTCACACCAAAAAACAGTTCAACAAAGACTTGACTAATATACCGTGGTTAAAACTTGACAACCCAAAATTTCGGAATTTTAAATGGAAAACCTTTTAAACAATAAATACGGAAATAGCGTCAATTTACCAAGTGAATCCAATATAAGGCTGAAATATCTTTCAAAAATTTAATATTGTTTTAAATACTTGTGTATTTGTTTTTTTGTCAACCATACTTTGCTACGAAAAGTGGACATTGATAACGATCACTGGTGATAGGATAGCTGTACTTACTTTTCCAATGTGTTTTTTGCGAACGCCGTGAGCGCCAGCGGCATCTGCTCCTTAGGCACTTTCCAAGATGCATTACGCTTATACAAGCGTTTCTATTCGTTTGTTTTTAAACCAAACGCGGTACTGGTAGATGACGTGATACGAAAAGTCACGTGAAATATAACACCCAAATATTGAGTATCTCAGGGATCTAACCCGGGACTCTTTGCATCGTATGCAGGGTCACTTCCATATATTGCTTTTTGGTGAGACTTCGTTGTCTGTCTGTCTGTCTGTATGTTTTAATTAGATGAAGTAAACTGACAGTTCTTGAGTTATTCTCAACAGAAATCGTGACCAAAACTAGGCCTATAACTGATTAAATAAGTTGGTTATAATTGTACAAGTTTAAATAACTATTGGTTTTAACAATTAATACGGCTATCATTGAATTAAACCATACATGAACTGTCAGTTCACTTAGGACTGATTTTTCAATCCCCAGATAAAACTATCCTACAGTTAAATGTATTACTCTCCTTTTCTGAAGTCATAATTGTGAAAGAAAAGGACAGAGCTAAAATTTACCTTCCGGATAGCTTTATCTGGGGATTGAAAAATCAGCCCTTATACAAATAAAATTGCTAATAAATAATAACTGCCTTTTTACTTTTAATTGTCTTTATATTATCATATCACAACATAGAGTTACATATTTGTTATGTTGTCATCTCCACTTCACTGCGTCATCGGGCGGGGCCCTGGTGATCTCTCACAGGATTTTCTAGTACAGACACCAGGCTCTCACAGTGGCTTTCAATTTTTTATAGTTTTATCTACATAATATGTTATAACTGTGAGAGTTAATAAAGATTTTTGTATTTTTATTGTATTGTATTTATTACACTTAACCTATCTACAGTGACTACAGTGTCCACATTTAACGTTCTCATCACCGCTCCAATACAAGTCATCAAGTAAATGGATTTCTTAATTTAAAAAAAAAACGTTCGAATAAGTCTGTCTGTTTGGGAGATACAACGTAACAGACACATTAATATTTCATTTCTATTTTGGATGTCTAAATACCAAGAGGAACATTCTTACCTGACCATTTCTGAACTAATGTGAATTCACCTTACAACCGGCTTGCTAGTGGTCAGTTAGCTATTGATAGTTCATGTATTGCCCGAGTTCTTCAGAGGGGCTAACCTAGAAGTAGGAGCTCCGTCGACTTCGTTAAGGTCTGCTAAAATGCCCAGGCGGACAACATAGGTGGACCACGGGCAATTGATAGTATGGTCAGTCCGCGATCAGTATGTGGCCAGTCATCCATCAGTAGACAGCCATCGACGTTTGTACCCTTGTGGCGGATATTTGGCTGAAATAAAAGCAAAACCTAAAATTTCGATATTTTGGCAAAAGAAGAGAAACAATCACGCAAAAATACTTGACAAAAATGAGAGGAATTTATATAGTTATTTCGCCTGTTTATCTAATGAATATAACTGACATTAACTGACCATGTGAACTGCATTCCGAGGTGGTCTTGAGAGGTCATGAAGTCCCAAAAACCCGTATTCAGTTACATATGATAGTTTGGTAGTCACTGACTGGTAGGTACTTACTATTCTGATTGCAGCTGAAGAACAGCGTAAGTACTCGAAAAACAGCCTGTTGATTCTCATATCAATCTGAATCCAGTGAACAACTAGATTCGTCATAACTGTCACTGATACCCTCAGTAGGTGAGCTTGGCTCTGGCTTTAGATATTCCACAGGCATGTTCAATGGATTGTAAGCTTTTTGAGATGCCAAATGTTTCAAACAAGCCAGCTCTTGTGAGTCCATAGGCTGCAGCAGTTGTTCGGGAGATCCTGACAAGTCGAGCCCCTCAAGAAAACTTTCATCAAATTTTTTGCTGTGTAAAGCCGCCTCTAGCATACATTTTTCCAAAATACAAGCCATAATAGGATCCTCTGGTAGTGGCTTCCCTTCCATAGCATCAGCTATAGAATGGTATATTTTTCGGAAATCAATGAAGTTTGTATACTTTGCTGGTGGTATGTCTTCACACTCAGCAATAATTCTAATCGAATCTGCGGTTGTTGTCTCAAGCTTCTTGAAGTCGAATGAATCCTGTAAAAACTTGGCCCAGCTGCATAATGGTACAGGCCGATAATTCTTCCCGGCAGTCCTCTTGCTCTTTCTTACGGGAAGTTCAGGACCCAATCTTTCTGCAGTTGCTATTTCCCTATAATATTCAATAGCAATTGTTATCTGTTCTATTGTTTTTGACGGAATCATTTCAGCTATATTATTAATGTTCCGAGAGCCAAATTGTTTAAGACCCTGTAGAAGGTCAAACTTTTCTTGTTTAGACCAGTCTCTAACGGCATATGTTCTGGGCCTTAGGTTAGAGTGTTGTATATCCGCCATGTTGAATGTCTTGCAGGTACCAAAATGCTACAAAAAGGATAATTACATTTCGCTGCAAGTCAAGTTAATATTCTTCTTCTTTTTTTATTAATGGGTGCCTGCCGCAGGATTTTATTAATATTATGCCGGATATTTTTCAATCGGCCATCTTCTCAGCACTGAAAAATTTGCAGAAGCCCCAATTTAATATTATAAGAATGATAGTTTAATACAATCAATGCGTCAAACTTGAAGCCACAAATGGAAGCGGTAGGCATAATCTTCTCGTACGGAACACACACAAGTGCACAAATAATGTTCTATCTACTGAGCAGACCAAACTTGGTCTGGTGTCAGGAGCTTCGCATTGGCTTGTGAACTAAGTTTATAACGCCGTACTCAACATTTTAGAGACAATCAGTCATCTTGTCCTTTTTCAAAATAGTGTATGAATAAGTTACTGTCCAAAAGTTCGTTTTTCTGACAAGCTTTTGTTATCAACTATACTTTTTTCCGCTTATAAAGACAAAACTAAAGAGCCTTAACTCGGCAGGTACATATTTAGTACAGTTAAGGTCTCTGCCCACTACACCGTATCATGCCATGACCATACCATGACTGTAATCAGAACGTGTCGGACAAAAAAATATTCTTTGTATTGAAAAGTATGAGACTATGCCCACTAGACCGTTCCGTCACCGACCAACATTTTAATACTAATTACCTTCCGGCCCTGATGCGTTCGAAGTACGGTCATGTTATGGTACAGTGTAGTGGACAGAGACCTTAAAGATCACATCAGCTCGATGGCAGGGTGACTGCTATAGTTATTGGCCACTCCATAGTAATTGGCCACTCTTGGCGAGACAGAAATACAAAATCTTATGAACTGAAACGAAAGCAGGAGAAACACAGTTAATATTTTTGTCTCATTCATTCGAGTGCACGCGTCCATTACCTTGTTTCTTTCTGTCTCGCCAAGAGTGGCCAATTACTATGGAGTGGCCAATAACTATAGCAGTCACCCTACCATAATATTGCAATGTCATCGGGTTTACATATGTCGTCCAAATTTAAGCCCATTCCACTGACGGGAACTGGTTCAAAGTTGACTTGCAAGGTTTTATCCAAACAAACAACACGGCAAGATAAATAAAAGCTTGTAAAAATCTAAGGGACGGCTTATCGGCATAGTCTGTCGAGAGCAGCGGTGTTATATTCTAAGGTATGATGAAGAACTTCATGAAATCATCGTTTATCATGATATAAAACAAAAAGTGATATTGTGTGAATATACTAACCTTGCGAATAAGCAGAATAACTTGATAATCAGAAGTCAGAACACACAAATCACTAATGGTAAACAAACTGCAGAACACGGGTTGGAATCTACCTCATTCACTCTTTTACTTTACTGATTTGACATGTCAGTGGTAATTTTTTGGGAATAATGAGCCTAAGTTCATAAGGTATCCTATACGGTTCACTTATTTGAATGATATTACGAAGCGTGAATAGCTTATTCGTTAATTTTGCTTTATCTGTAGGTAACTTTTACATTCATTCAATGATTTCAAGTAAAAAATGAGAAATAAATCTTTGTCGCTGACGGAAAAAACAATGGATTGACTGACGTTGACATGTGACAAAAATATAATATTTTTCATGTATTTTTCATATAACGTAAAATAACGTGTAAAATTGTTAGTCTTTACCTCTATCCGTTGAAATTTCCATTTCACTTACACCACAACTCCACCCACTTCAAAATTTCAATCACCGGTCTTTGGCGAAATATGAAAAGGGACCGCCAGGTAAAAGAACAAAATGCCAAGCACCAGAGTCGTGTTGTTCAGTGGTGCAAATCGAACGAATCGATGGTGGAGAACGACACATTGCTTTCTTTTCCTTAGGAACCACGATCTTAGCAATTTGGGTACCAAAAGTTCGGACTACCTTCAATTAAAAGACTATAAGGATCACGATAAAATCCGGAGCCTTCACACAACGGAGGAGGTTTGGCGTATCAACGACTATGGCTGCGGTTCCGTGTAAGTCGGTTTACGTATTAGGTTTTTAGGTGTTCTATGTTGCAGCACATTATCCATGGCGGTCATGCTAATATTATCAATATGAAAATTTGTTTCTCTCTCTCTCTGTCGGTCTGTTACGCTTTCTCGGCTAATCCGCTTAAACGATATTAATGAATTTTGGTATCGAGCTTGAGCGCTGGTGGGAAAGGATTTTGAGTACTTTATACACTGGGATTTTTTATAATTACTGAGCGTTACACGACAAATTCTACGCGGATGTAGTGTAAAATCTAGTTACATACCTATGTACAGATAAACTGACCCCCGGATCCAAGTCAGCTCGTCTCAAACCTTTTTAACTCTCTTCTCACTCTCAAACTTTTTTAAAAAGTCCATGTATGTAATGTATGAATGTGATTAAAAATCGAATGTCCAGTCTGGCTATATACCGATTTACTAAATGGGATATCATTTCATTCGTGGACTACATGAGTGCCAGGCTGGCACTACAAATCCTAGCAACTAAACTTCGAAAATTTCTCAAACCTAGGGTAAACTTTTGTACTGTTTGTATGTATGTATATAAGTCAATTTTGAACCAGTTTCCGTTAATGGAATGGGCTGAAATTTGGACAAATGACAATGCAATATTATAGTATCAAATCAAAGAGCTGATCTGATACATTTTTTCGACATATCTCGCATGAAAAATCATCTCGAAGTCACGAGAATTGACTTCCTGAAGTTGGCGACAGGATCTCTGCTGGTTAGTTTGGTCTTCACATGCAGATAACGAACTTTTTAACAGAACTTTTTTGTTTTTAAATAAATTACTTAAATATTAACACTTTTGCTGTCAGTCCATCTGTCTGTTACACATCTACAGCTAAATCACTGTACCGATTGTAATTAAAATTGGTATGGAGATTATGGCCTGAATCCCTTCGATGAAGGATACCTACTTTAATTCCAGAATCAACGGTGATAAACGGGTTCTACGCCGACGTAATCGCAGGCAGAAGCTAGTCCATACTAATATTTTGAATGCAAAAGTGTGTTTATCTGTCTGTTGCGCTTTCACGGCTAAACTAAGAAAGTACAAACGATACTTTTTTACCTAGAAATGTATACCCTTTTATGTACGGAACCATTAAACTATTCACTGCACCGATTTTCAAAAAGAACAGGTATAAATCATTTTTAGGGTTCCGTGTTCGAAGGGAGTCAAACGGGACCCTATAACTAAGCCTACGCTGTCCATCCGTCCGTCCGTCAATCCGTCCGTCCATCTGTCCTAACTTTAAAGAGCTTTATCTTTTGAACCATAAGACATCGGTTGGATTTTTTTCCATTCAAAATATGTCTTATTACGGCGGTAAGCAGCTAACGAAATTTTTGTCAGAAACTTGTTTTTAAATAAATGACTTAAATATTAACACTAACTATCTGTCCGTCTGTCTGTTACACTTTTACAGCTAAATCACTGTACCAATTGTTATAAAAATTGGCATGGAGATTATTGCTTGAATCCCTTCGAAAAAAGGATACTTTAATTCCGCTAAAGCCTACGCTATAAGCCAACTCTTTTCCTTATTTCAGAATCGATGGGCGCGGCTCTATTTTCTACGAGTGGTCAGCCTGAGACGTAGAATGTATGTGCTTATATGGGCAAAAATATGAAGAAAAACATTTATTCGTGACATAACACAATAAAGGACTTGCAATCTCGATCACTGCGAGCGGTTGTAAAAGAAATAGCCCGATTTGGATTATGCTTGGATTCAACACGCTTTTAATAGGGGAAGAAGAGTTGACACATTCTTTGGTCCAAAGTTCGAGTTTAAGTGGAAACCAATGTTTACTAGCCTACAGTACAAGCACGCACACAGTCTAAGCTCGTGTAGGTGAACGCGTACCATGCTTGTGTGAGTTAGATAAGACATGCTAGGGTTGCCGCCGTTTTAGTGCGTTCGCGAATCGGGAAAGCAATGTGAGATGACCTTGTAATAGCGGCGTCGTAATTAATTATAAACAAAAACATTTTTAACTCTATTTTCTGAGATTATTATTGACCGAAGCGTTAGCGAAGGTCTATGTTTTGACTCGAGCAATTTGCTTTTGTATGTCCGGATGTTCTCCGTTTTATAAACTTAACGCGAGGTGTACAGCTCACAGAGCCACTAGTTATAAGGTTGCTTATTAAACGATTTTATCTATATATATAAAAGGCAAACCTGACTGACTTATATATCAACGCACAGCCGAAACTACTCCTAGAAACTTGGTAATGTGTAAGTGAGTGAAATTTGGTACAGGGGTTCCTTTCGTGATGTAAGTGAGCACTAAGAAAGGATTTTCTGAATATCGATCCCCAACGGGAAGAAATGGGGGGAGTAGGAAACTAATTCTACGCGTACGAAGTCGCGGGCGTCCTCTAGTTTTTAATAAGTAGCATTATTTACCTAATTATCCTACTATTATTATAAACGTGAAAGTTTGTGAGTACGTGAGGATGTGTGAGAAAAAGACGAATTCGTTTATTATAGGTTTTCCCATATTCCCGTTGCTTAAAAAATAATAAACCTGTGGTTTGACTTTAACTTTCCCTTATTATAATAGTAGCTAGAAAGAAAGAAAAATGAATCAGTTTTAATAACAGAAAGTATTATGAGTTGTATAGCCAACGGATAATTTAATCTTTGCGAATTAGCCTCTTATACTTAATTGCCTTTTATATATATATAGATAAAGGGATAGTCTAAGGAAAATAAAATTTGTAAATATTTGTTTGATATTTAAATATTTTACGTGGATTCCGCTCTGCGCACCGCGTCGTCGCGTCCTTGCCAGCCGGTAACTGTGAGGTAACCGAGAGCGGGTAGGCGGCACTTTCAACGGGAGGCAGGGAGTGACCATACTGTACGGTAGTACTCTTTATTATACTGTGGTAATACCGTCACTACAAGTATTGATAAAAATCTGAAAACTATAGATTTTTAATAAAATCACAAAGAACAGGGTCTTAAGTAGTTACCTACAAATTTGTACGGAACCCTCGGTGCGCCACTCCAGTGTCTTCCCGTGGGAGTCGTAAGAGGGGACTAAGGAAATAAAGTCTTGTACCTAGTATTGTTAGGCGACGCGATTGAAATTCTTAGGATTAGTATTTCGTCCACAATTCCCCTCATTCCACTTGGCTCCCATGCTTTCGATCCCATTGGATTGTAGTATAATATTTTTTCCTCTTGGCTCCCATAGGATTGAAGTATGTCGCCTGTTTTTTTAACCGACTTCAAAAAAGGAGGAGATATCTAAGAATTAAATTAGGAAATGTCAGTGCAAGTTAATTAATATCAATATCACCAATGTAGTCTAGGACATTATAATAACATTTTTCCAAACACAAGGAGCACAAAAAAAATACTTAATGAGTAAATTGAATACCAACGATGAAAGTAAGCTCCGCTATTGACATACGGATATGTAGGAGAGATGAAAAGTAGTTTTCATTTTAATGATATAAGATTTACTTACGACATAGCTTTTAAAGTATTAAAACAACATCTTATTGCGTCACAGTATAAATGTCTTATTTTTTCAATTGGGTCCGCAGTACGGCGGACCAGTGCATACGCAATTCATTTCTGTTTCTGTTTTATAAAATAAATTGTATGTAATTACGAATATATGTTAATAAAGTTATTTTTTAAAACTCACTATAGAAGGGCTGGTGACATAAAATTGTGTTTAATTGCAAAATAAATATTTTCAATTTCATGCGGTCTATAATTTCTACGTTATTATATTTTCAATTCACGAACACTGACCCAGCTACTTGATTTAACCTCTCACATTCACAATCTTGCAGCAGGTGGGATGAGTCTTTGTGGATTGGAAATACTATATTTGCGCCAATTAAGTATATTTTCCTATTTTATAGTTTGATTCACTGCATCAGCTTAGTGTCGAAAATGTATTAATACTTAACACTTAATCAAATATTGCCAAACTATTTCCCACATAATTTTATTATAAAAATTATAATAATAGAAAAAATAATATTTGATTAACGGTTAACTAGTTTAAAAACTGTGGAACAATCTTATTCACACAGGTAAACAAACATGAGTTATCAATGTTATCATACACAAACTGCGGAAATTGGAAGTTTGTTCTCGAATTTAACGAAGGTAACTTATTCGTGCTTATCAACCATGAGTGCGAAGAAGTTTACCTCGTTCAATTCGAGAATGAACTTCAATCAGAGTTTATTTGCCGCCATTTATCAAAAAAAAAAAATTTGGTGTATACTAGCGCCACTGCTCCCACCCTGCGGTGCGTAACTCAACTACTACTAACGTTATGTCAGTTCTAAGTTTGATTCCTATCTGTCTTTAGACATACCCTATAATCTGTGCTGCAGAATTTTTGTCAATACCATACCATGTCAATACAATGCTGTGCACAGATTATAATAAGGGTAGGGTATGCTTATGCTGTGGGCATGCTGTGGGTGCAGAGGCTCTACTTTGAAATCCGTAATTCGAACTTCGTCTATTGCTATCCCTTTTGCTCTCGACGCGTCACTAATTCGCAAGAAAGTGACGGGGCGATCCGAAGTTCGACTTCGAATTTATTACTGATTTCAAAGTAGCGCCCCTGTATAGGACAGATAGGAGTTAACCTCGGATCTGAGAGTTCGGTACGCATGCGAAGGCGGAAACGCGGCAGCGCTCACTCTACATTGTGAACAAAAATGGCAGAATGGCGGCGAATTTAAATGCTTACTAGGCTTACTTTAATGCCATAGGATGTACAGAGTTTTCAGTTTAATCTCGACTTTGTTTTGAGAAGTTAATAATAATAAAGGATAGGGAGTTGGGATACACCTAAAAAAAAACCTCGCGTTTTCATTCGAAATAATAGCCTTGACCAGTGGTGGCACAAGCATCTTTCTCAAATTCTTCATATGGCAACAATTTTACCTATGTAATGAGTACCTATCCAGTCGCCATGGATTTCGTGTTACCAGTGACATTTTATAGTTGCCGCCTTTTTTGCGTCAACACTCACTAGTCGGACTCTACTCAGCAATATTGGAAAATATTCATTTTTAATTAGACAAAAAACATAAACAAATCGACGTTATGACTGCGCCGAGCGGCCTGTGGCGCCCAGATTACTATTATTGCGGTTTCAAAACATGGATTTTAATCGTAAAGTCATTGTAATGGCGCATTGACTGCGGACTGGACGCATTCCACTCAATAAGTTTGGTTTCCCTATGAAAAATAAATAACTGAAGTATGTCCGTAGGTACGCCAATTCGCTTAAAACTTTGTAACAGTAACACTTATACTACTTTTTGTCTCATTCAAATAGACCCAGTAGTTTAGATCCTATGAATGTTTAAAATTTTGATCAATTACATTAAAGGGCGCGGGCGCCATCTTGCTGGAGTGACGTCATCGCTTCACAGCGGTACGCGCTCTTAAGGTGGGTTTAGACCAAACGAGCGAATGCTCTAGAATATATTTTGTCTTTATTATTACAAAGAAAACGTGAGATAATGCATAGATTTCTTGTTCATTCGCTTGGTCTAAATCGGGCCTTATACGATTGAGTAAGTTTACAGGGCATAGCATAGCAAATATGTTTGGCGTGCAAGTGACACATTTTGTATTCGACGTAGGCGTTCAAGAGTTAGAAACCTTTCAACCATGACACTGGCAAGTTGTTCCATTGGAAAGAAGCCATCATTTAAAAAAAAAGGGTTCTGCCCTCCTTGGTCTGCCGATACACTCGTGGCTAGGTCTCCAATACAATGGAAACCCAGCCACCACACAGTAACTCTCTAAGGGTGTTACCAGACCGATCGATCGTCGATCGACGGCATCGATCGATGGTAGAATTGATTATTCGACGTCGATCGATAGTTCCTACCAGACCAATCGATCGATCGTCGATCGATGGCAGAATGGATTAGTCAACGTCGATCGATAGTTCCTTCATCAATTATAGCTATCAGACCAGTCGATCAACGTCGACCGGCAATCGACCGATTGGTTAGTCGAACGATATCCGTCGATCGATTGGTCTAGTAACACCCCAAGTTAAAGAAATATTTATTACCATTTCACTACATTCTTAATAAAAATAAAAGACCATTTGAATCAGTCAATAATTTATTTATTAATTCATTATTGTTCTAAACAAAAAGTATTAATTAATAATTCTAATAATAAAAAAGCATTCTACTCGTCTAACTGCTTACAAAAATATGTACAGAATTACGAAAAAGGCTTACTAAGATTTACCAATGGTTTAAAATAACATTTTTTGTTGCTATTCAAAACAAAATCATATTACAGAATTAACTAGATTTCATTTCAAATAGGACCGAAACTTACTTAAAATGTTAAGTCAAACCGTAACTAGTAACAATTTTATGGGATTATATTTCTACATTTCATTTGAGATAATTCACATAATTGATTTATTATATCTAACTTGATCATAACATCTTGGCTGTAATGACTAATGATTATCCATTTGTTAGGTGATTCATGTTTAACCACTCGTTTATCAAATCGTCGACGAACAATCGCCGAGCTTATGTTGTCTCGTCAGCGCGTTATTAACATTTTCAATGCGTATCCTGCTCAAATCTCGAAATTTGCTCCGGAGCAACAGTTTACACAAGATATATTTGATTACTAAAAGTGTGAACGCGTTATTTTTGTGTCATAATAGTATAAAAATTGTATTCAGAGTGACCTACCCAAACACAATGTAAGTCACTAACTTTACGACATGCTACAAATAAATACTAAGTCTTAACACACGAAACATTGTAATTGGCAACTTTATTTAAGTGGTCATCCACACGAACATAATCACACCGCATTTTTTTTGCGCCATTTCTCGAGCTACGGTTAGATATGTTAGCTATTTCCCAAAATCATAATTTCTTAGTAGCAGAGTTGACGTTTGCATTTTTTCCAGATTTAAGTATTCAGACGTGTTTTTCCCCATTTAAGAAATCAATTCGAGACTGTCAGGCCTATTACAAAGCAAACATAACCTAAACCAGTATCGAACTAACAACAAATAGGAAAAATTATGAACGGAGAAAAATGCAAGTAAACTCGAGTTAATATGGGAAAATATTCTAACAAGTACTTTTCAGTAATGTGGATTTTTAACATCTAGACATTCCTCACAAACCTTAAAACTATCTTAAAAGCAAGTTGAAAAGATATGTACAAAATTGACACAAGTATGGGCAAATAAAGGCTTGCCGGTAAGATATGACGCTCTCTGCATGGCTCGTTACAATATAAATTATGCGTAACTTAAGATACGTTAGCGTAAATGAAATAAAATACTACATATGTATAAATAAAGTGAATTATATAAAAGAAGGTCATATGTATTTTCAATCCACGAATACCTTCCGGAGTAGAGTGAACTTTTTGTGCATTCAGATCCATCAATGGAGTCGAACGGACTTGATGTACACTAGAATTCATGATGGATTTAAATGGATTATTTGTACATTTAGATTTGTCAGTAGATTTTGATAAACTACAATGTTTACGGTGATCCATTAATGGATTCTTGTAAAACATTTTGCTCATTGAATACAAAACGGACACATTCCAAAATAATTTGCTCTTGCATTGAAAATCTTATACGAATAGCTTCTAATTTTAAAATGCAACACTGACTGATTTTGGAATGTGTCCGTTTTGTATTCAATGAACGATTTATTATACTCAGAACCATTCATGGATTGTAATAGACTGTAATGCCTGCAAAGATCCATTAAAGGATAGGACGTATAGATCCTATGGATTCTAGACTACATCAATTAACTTAAAATCCACGCATGTACCCAAGATAAAAAAAGTTCACATTAATCCATTGATGGATTCTAAACGATGTTATAGTTCACCATGCTCTATTATGGATTCTAGTGTACATAAAGTCCACTTGACTCCATTAATGGATCTGGATGCACAAAAGGTTCACTCGAATCCATTGATGGATCCAAATGGCCGGAGGGACGAAATCCCGCCCGACTACTTCATTTTACTTACCACAAAGGGGTTTGAATGTTAACAGTTTGACATTATACGTCAATTAGCCGTGTTATAGATTTCCCGACGTGACACGACTAATGACACGTAGAAAATGTATAACCCGACCAATTTACGTATTATGCTAAACATTTAAATTCCTCGATAGTACATTGACACAAAAGTTCAACGTGATTTCAAATTAAGGCGGGTTATCGAGGATTGAAAGACTATTCTTTTTGTGAACTTATAGTAAATATTGGCATACATATAAAATCGTAGAGTTAAAATATATAATTCAACTAGTTTAAATAATTAATTGATATGAAATCATCGGGTACATTACATAATTCAAATAGATTAAAACACCGAATTTTCATAATTTCTAAAATAACCCTTCGAGTGGCAAGCAACCGTATAACGGCTGCTGTCAAAAAACAATTTATACTTTATGACATTAACTCAAAATTTAAATTTAAACTTACTATAGTTTTCTTGCCACTTGAAGGGATAAAATTGATTGATTGATTTTTGAAGCAATTAAATTTTAAACAACATTTTAATTAGGTTCAGCATACCATTCGGTAAATTGAATATTCTGAAGCTGAACTTTAAGGTATTGAAATAAATAAAACCTACTCTTTTATATCATATACTTAGTGTTGTGAATTTAAGCTTCGAGGCGTAAACTACAAGACTTGAGTCGCGACTTCTGAGTCTAGAAGCCTCGAACCTTAAAGCCTCGACCATATAAGCCTCAACTTAATAAGTTCGCATTGTTGCTTACGAGCACAGAAACCTCAGAGTCTTTAAGCCTCAAGCTTTAAAGCCTCCTAAGCTTTGAAGGTTTAAGTCTATAAGGTTTGTAGCATTTAAGTCTTAAAAGCTTTTAACAAAGTAGATCAATTTATGTTATCTGTGCCATATTTGATAATTATACAGGAAGCCCGTGAGGAACCCGAGAGATTTTAACAGCATAATCCTGAGGTCGTTAGAAGAAAAAAAACCATGCAAGTGCGGGTCGGACTCGCCCACTGAGGGTTCCATACTTGTTGTTGTCATGAGATACAGCCTGGTGACATGACGGACGGACGGACGGACAGCGGAGTCTTAGTAATAGAGTCCCGTTTTTACCCTTTGGATACGGAACCCTAAAAACTAGGTAGACCGAGACCGCCACACCGGACACCGTCAAATTAAGGGTTAAAAATAAATATAGGTTCAGTCAAGTGTAAAAATATAGGTGCACATAACCAATCAAAAATATGTCCCATAGTACCTTAACGTCAGCGAAATAAGGCCTCGATACATAATTATGAGAAGATGAAATCGATACGTATTTTTGCACTTGACCGTACAATAGTACTTTCTTCCTATAACGCTCATTGTTTAAGCTCTTAACGCTTAACTCAGGCCTTCGAGGTTCCGGGCCTTGAGCTTTCAATAAGCCGAGTTTTTAAAGCTTGAGCTGTCTATGAACCCCGAGTCTTAAAGACTTGTTCTTAAGAGCTCATAAAAAGCTTGAGTCGTTAAGGTTCTGAACCGTTTCTGAGCTCAAACCTTTAACGCTCGAGTCTTCAAAGCTTGAACCTTCAAGGTTTGGAAGTCTTTAAGGTTCAAAAGTCTTCAAGACTAGTCTTTTAACAACACTACATATACTACATCTGTAAACGACCTATACTCCGTTTAATTAGGTGTTTAAATAAAAGTAAACAAATATTTGGTCAACGTCAAATCAAGTCTACGAGTTGCGGCAAACAAGCCCGCTTTCTACATTAATATAATAAATGTCAAGAGGATAGTGAAGAGAAAAAAATCCATACAAAATGCTATAACGTTTCTCGCCCCATAAACCTGGTCCGATTTTTACGATTTTTGAATATGGGTGAATCAACTTTTCTTTGTAGCTCGTTGCCATGGTCACGTCTCCTGGGTCACTCCTTAAAACTATGATTTCAAAGGATATAAGTCCACTAAAATCAGTTTTATTGGCAATTACAAACCTATTCTTTAACATATTATAACTTTTTTTCCAAGAAACTCTACCACTCTTGGCTTACGGGACAGAATAACAACAGAATGATCCACCCATATGTTGTAGATTTCATGAAAAACTATGTCCAAGTGTAGTATGAAGTTTCCAAGAAAATATTTCTTAGGATGAAAAAAATTTAAAAAACAAAAAACAGAAACGTACAGACCTCGTTCTTTATAATATAATAACTACAACATATTCAAAAATCGTGGAAATTGGACTTTTTAGCCCGGAGCAAAATTTGTATGTTTTTTTTTGACAGTTACGCGATTTCAAATCTTAAGTGTTCGATGAAATCTGGAATGGATCTAGCTCGAGCCCCGGGTAAGATAGGATAAATAAATAAATATCAGGAGACAGATTTCACACAAATTGACCTAGTCCCAAACTAAGCTCTAGGCTTGTACTATGGGTACTAGACAACGATATAAATACTTATATAGATAAATACATACTTAAATACTTAGAAACAAGACTCAGGAACAGGACTCGCTCATCACACAAATATCTGCCCTTACCGGTGTTTGAACCCAGGACCGCTAGCTAGAGAGGGTCACTACTAGGCGTTAGTCGTACTTTTTATCTTAAAAAGTTTCAGAGGGAATTGCGATAAGACTAAATTAAAAAAAACAGTTTAGATTGTTTTTTAACAGCCATGTTGGTTTTATTTGTGTTGTTGACATTAAGTTACACACCTAAAAAAATGGAGTATAGTCTATTATCAGAAGTCGACGGATCATACTTCAACAATAGTCGTAACTATATTCAATTGCAAAAATATATAGCAGTTTAATACATTGCGCCGTCGTCTAACGCTACATAATTTGGTTGCAGTACTAAAGCGTCAATGTACAACGCTTATACAAAATATCACTTGGATCGATTCATTAATGCAACTCAGAAAAATCATGATGTATATTAGAAAAAGCTCGTATCTGATATTTCGAAATGTAAACGTTTAAACTTTATTCTCTTCACGTTTAAGTTTAATATCGTCCGTCACGAAATTTAAGATACGAGGTTTTTTCAAAGCAATGATGTGATGAGATAATGAACTTCGCACTAAAATATCCAACAAAACTTCATTGCTCCTTATCTATTTCACTATTATTATCTAAAAATCCAACTCAATACTAGTTGAACAGGAATAATAAATCCTATTATAAAAGGCATTTATTTATTGCTATTGGCACCATTTACACCAAATCTAATCTTACCTCATGCCTGTTTCACACAAGGGCAGAACAGTGAGGCAGAGCAGTTAGCGTTGTAGAACCATCGATAGTTTTAATATCGATAGTTTACCTGGTAAACTATTTAAAACTAGAGGACGCCCGCGACTTCGTACGCGTAGAATTAGTTTCCCGCTACTCCCCCCATTTCTTCCCGTTGGGGATCGATTTTCGGAAAATCCTTTCTTAGTACTCACTTACATCATGAAAGGAACCCCTGTACCAAATTTCAAGTTTCTAGGTCCAGTAGTTTCGGCTGTGCGTTGATATGTCAGTCAGTCAGTTTAGCCTTTTATATATATAGATAACGATAGTGTCGCCATATGTCAATACTATCGATAGTTTAAACGTTTAATACTATCGATAATATAGACAGTATTGACGTATGGCGTTACTATCGTTATTTTGAGTAGTTTTCGAGGTCAACTATCGATATTAAAACTATCGATGGTTCTACAACGGCTAACTGCTCTGCCTCACTGTTCTGCCCTCGTGTGAAACAGGCATTAAGTATGTTGCAGTCAGTAATAACAGTTTGAGATAAGGTGAAGTCTTGTAATTGCAACTATCTGGTTATTGCAACTAACTTAAATAACTCCTTCTAGGATCACTGTTTTGAACAACGACAGGCGTGATATCGTTCTTCCTTACTAAGAAATACAATATCACGCCTGTCGTTCTTCTAAACAGTTATCCTAGAAGGAGTTATTTAAGTTAGTTGCAATAACCAGATAGTTGCAATTACAAGACTTCACCTTACAGTGGTAGCCACGTAACTGGTAACGCTTGTGTTTCCCAAACCATAGGAAATATTCATGACTTTTTTAAGCTTCAATAAAAGCTGATTCATGTAACAAACAGTTGAGAAGAAATATTTTTTGAATAGCTATAAATAAACCAAGACATAAAGATTAATAAAGATAAAGATTTGTTCCTTTCTCGTTACATGACGTCACAGTGCATATCGGATCTCTCTGTCTAATCGCTGTCCAATTAGCAGTTTAAAATGCTTGTATCATCCGTATTTCTTGGCCGATTTTAATTTTGGTGATCTCTTTTACGTTATTTTCATATTTTGTTGAGAAATTCAATTTAAAAAATCCACGCATATTCCGTATCGTATGGGGAAAACGAAAGCGTTTTTAATTACGTGGGCACCATTGCATGACCATCGACAACTCAAATCTATTTTCAAATGAACCGTTACTACCAGCACTTTCCCTTCTCATGGTACAGTAGCAAACGAATTAACAACACTGCAAAATATGGTCAAAAATTAACCCCCAAACATAAAAGAAGGGTGTCATAAGTTAGCGAGTATGTATATCTGTGTATCCGTCTACTCAACCAATTGGGATTGTTCATATTTTTACAATTACTCTAATTCGAAAACCATTTCGAGAAATAGGGTTTTAAAGCCGTTCTGCATTATTAAGTTTTCGAAATATTTATCTATTTCGGATATTTCGACCAAAGTATATTTACCCTTTGTTTGACTTTCGTTTTCGACTTAAAGCCCTTCTAGGTATCTAACGGGTTAGGTGAAAACCGCTTGAAATAGTATGTTTTAATACTCTATTACAATCACTTTTTATAATTAGATATCACTTAATTGTTGTAATTTATTAGAAAATGCCAACCCTAATTTATAATAATCATGTCATCCATAAAATGTCTGCTAAATAAATAAAGATATTAAAACAAAACTATTGGGTCAAATACAAAATTAATGAATTGGTCTCTTAAAATTACCTATTCTTTCGAATTAGAATTTAAAAACCATGAGTTCTTTTTGTCTATCTCAATCCCAATTAAACCCATACCTATATTTAAAACCATCTTACGTGTTGCTATTTCGGCTGCTATCTGTACGTCATATACACTCAGTCTAGCACACAAGGCCACGGCATAACTATTCTAACAAAGAAAAACACCTAAATTGCATTTGTTCATGTTCTCAAAAACAACTACAATATTTTTCATATCTTATTGTGCTTATGACAGACTAGAGGACGCCCGCGACTTCGTACGCGTAGAATTAGGTTCCCGCTACTCCCCCCATTTCTTCCGGTTGGGGGTCGATTTTCGGAAAATCCTTTCTTAGTGCTCACTTACATCATAAAAGGAACCCCTGTACCAAATTTCACGTTTCTAGGTACAGTAGTTTCGGCTGTGCGTTGATATATAAGTCAGTCAGGTTTGCCTTTTATATATAGTTTGAAATTTTACATTTCACGCGAACGTTGTTCCAACCAATTGCGCAGTCAACTAACTTGAAAAAATACGTGTCTATAGCAAATTCGTTTCAATAAACCAGTAACTACTTTTTACGCATTTTCACAAACAAATTATGTACAGTCACGAGATTTAATTTGGTACCCACCTTAGGTCCAAAGTCAATCTGACATTCTACAACAATAAGGTTGAGTTTCCTATAAGTTACAAATGACTTGACATTGACGACTTCAAGCATATTTTTCTTGAAATGGGTCCCAAATTAACGCTCGTGACCGTATAACTATGGACATGTTTCATGGAACTGAAAACAAAATAATCAAACTACTTTTACTTCCTATATGCGAAACGGACCGTAAAGAGTGTTTGACGATAAACACGTTCTTCAACCCAATCGATTCGCCCATACGATTTTAATCATTTACTGTCATTGCGTTTTATTTTAAAAACACCTCTATCTTCCTGACCTTACCTTACCATACGCTGGCAATAGTTCTAGCGTGATGTTAGACGATTTATGATACCTAATTTTATAGTAGGTAGGTAAATTAAATGAAGTTAACAAATGTATAACAAAATACGAATCGATTACATTTCCTTTATGAACGTTATCGATAGTCGAAAAAATGTACGCGATTTTAATTAGCGGCATCACTAAATTTGCCAAATGACATCTGTCACATTCACAATAAGATAATATATGAAAAATATTATAGCCTATAATAAAAACCTTTAGTATCTGTAGTTTGTTATGATTGGCTCTTAGATCTTTATAAAGTTAGTCAAATAAAATGCGGTGTACTGCCGTTTGGCAAAGTTAAATAATCTTATTGTGTTTTTTATATAAACATATGGCGTTTTCACTAAAACGTGTACCCCAAGGAGGAACTTTAACTTTGTTAGTTTTGTGACGAAAATTAGCGACCGCAATGTATGGCTAATTTTCGTCACAAAACTGACATTTTTTTTCATGTATTAGTGTCATCATTACAGTTTTGTTTTTGAATGTTTGATGCAGAGCTGCATTTGTGTGCAAATTCCCCCCGCAAGAAATGACAGAACTATTTGACTGTAATATTTATAGCTAAGGCGACTCCAAGTATTTCAGTTCTTAATTGGGATACAAATTTTAGTGAATACGTTCATATAGTAACTATTGTTCTTTATTATATATATGCAGTCAGCTGTTCTAAAATAAAATATCACTATTATCCTGATCATAAGAATATAATTGCTATTTCAATATAATTATAATGACACTATTGACTATCTGGTGTTTTATTTTGTACCATTAAGTTTATAAAAAAAATCTAACTCACTGTAGAAGCGCGCTTGAAAACGGTAAAATATTGCAATACGTCACTATTTTCACTATTAAGGCAATTCGAATATATATTTAACTACGCTACGCCTGTATATTATTAACTGTATGTTTTTAGGGGTACCCCAAATACCGTAAATTCGGGATAATTTAGCCCTAGGGGGTAACATTGCCCACCCTTAAAACTATAATTATTTTAGTGTGAAACATCTTAAATTGATAAAATAATTTTAGAGCTATATAAGTAGCTTAGTCCTGATGTAACATATAATGGAATAATTAATTTTTAAAGATGGTTTTTGGGGTGGGCAATGTTACCCCCTAGGGCTAAAGTAACCCGCGTTTACAGTACCTAATTTTCAGGGTATTTTAAACATTAATTACGTAGGTTAAGGTAAAAAAAATGTGTTTGACCTGCTAAGGTATTGTTTTTAACTCGGCCGTCAATTAAATAAAACGTTGACAATAAGAATTTATGCAAAAACGAAATATTCTGTGTTACAAAATACATGTACGGAAAGTTCTTTTTTCGTTACCGAAATTTATACGTTTTTGGTAACAAACCATGTATTATACGAATCTTTTAGAACGCATTAGAATATTTTACTGACGCAAAAAATCATGTACAGTCGAGCAAATTGTTATCTAGGCAATTTAAATCCTAAAAAGTTTCATAGTTTCTTAAATAATAAATAGAGGACAATGACACAAATTTACCTAGTTTTTATTTTTATTCTTGCCAAGATGTCTTTGTACAAATATGGTAAGTAACTGAATCACATCTAAAATGGCCAGTTATAAACCCCCTTACTAATAAACTTTGTCCTTATCTGTCAAATTCAAATGTCAGATAAGGACAAAACATTGTATAGCTATACCACCGTTACTCAACGTTTATTAGTAAGGGGGTTAGCATTTACCCTACATATAGTTAGACAAGGCTGTTTATCAACGCGGGCAAGATCGAAAACAGGCCGCCATTTTGAAATGGGCTAGGTGATTTGACAGCTCCAACCAGCTACTTTCTAAAATGTCAAAACGATCTAGTAAATTTTTGGCTATAAATCAAAAAGAACGACACGGAAAATTATAACAAAAATAGTTGTGAAATTTGTAGAATGAGCCTAATCATATGACACCCCGTTTGCTATAATCAAACGCCTTTATTTTCAACCCCCCATTCTAGAGCAATTTTCAAATATTTAGAAAAATAAATTCATTTTGTTTTTGCTAAAAGCAGATGCGGGCATGCAAGTTGTACAACTAGTCAACTACGTCAAATTTCAAGTTGATAGCTTCTACAGTTTCAGAGAAAAACTGCCGAGACATACAGAAAAATAGACAGACACCGAAGTTTTTATGTATGAATGTATGTATTTACTCTTATACATATATTATAGTTTTCGATACTTAAATAATATATTGTAACGATTGCTAGAACGCGCCTGGTCTTAGGTTAAGCCACGCTCATTCATAAATAGCCTTATTAAACTATAAATAATTAATCATTGCCAACATATACGACAATACAAAGTCATACAAAATATGTCAAATATTAAATAATTCATTTGACAGCTATAGTGTTGCCAGGAGATAAAAATCTGAATTACTAAACTATTATTAAAATAAGTACCTTCATACAAAATCAAGGTCAAAACAAATTATGTTCAAGGAAGATTCGAGAAAAATATTTTCAATACACATAGTAAACACCCTGACTAGGTATATTTTGTATTTTGCTACACATAAATTACTAATAATAATTATTATATGAATAATTGTAATAATAATAAACACTAAATTAGGGTTACACACGATAGGATAAACGTTATAAGGTTATAATAGTTTCTTTTTTTATCTCCGTAAGGCAAATACAAAACAAGTCCAATAAAAAACAAACTTTAAAAACTCAACTTTTTTGATATTTTAACCATGCATATATTTTTAAGCCGCCATTTTTCTAGCTTTTTAAAACTTCATCGACCGTCCAGTGGCGCCCTCTTTACTATTATTGTGTTTTCTAATAAACTAAAAACTGTCTTGAAATCGACGGATGTTTTTTGTTGTAAAAATGTATATAGTCCATACCAATTGACTTGTCTTATTTAGTAAACACTTTTATAACCTCAAAATGAATAATATTTGGCTAAAATTGCCGTTTTCTGCTGAACAAAGCAACTAAAGACCACATTTTGCACACTATTTTCCAGTGGCAAACCGTGGCCAAAACCAGTAGGGGAAGCCGCTGGGAATCGTGTTATATAAGCGCTACGCCACTGCTATTTTCCTGATTTTACATGGTTTTTTTTATGACAAAATTGTTATTTGAGGCTAAATGGGAGCATTTTGAGGTTATAAAAGCGTTTACTAAATAAGACAAGTTAATTGGTACGGACTATACACACATTATAGGGTATATGACAATGTTTAATAAGCAGAGGCCGAGAGACTTCTAGTTTATCGAATTCCGATAAAAATATTTTATCGATACATTATAGAACACAACATATAAAAAAAAATGTAGAGGTAAACAACAGGCGGTCTTATCGCTAAAGAGCGATCTCTTTCAAATAACTTTTGAAAATGTGAAATAGAGATTTGTAATGAAAACAATCGATAGCAATTCTTGTTGCAATTTGTTTCGATTTTTTTTAAAAGGCTGCGAAACCACAAATTGTTTATAAGAAACAATAAAATATTATTATTTTAATACCTGTTTAAAATTGCCAAAAAGTTGATATCCAAAGGTTATCTCGAAGAGACCGCCGCGATAAGACTGCCTGTTGTTTACTTATACTCGTAGTCGTATTTTAAAAATTGTATACTGTATTTATCGATATACATATGTATATCGGAAGTCGATAGACGAGAAGTCCCTATGACAGCTCAAAAGTGCTACGAGAATTCCGGCCTCTGTATAATTTTAATAAGAAGCGACTTTCTTTCTACTACTTTCTACTTTCATACTATGTAAAGACATCAACGACAATACCAAAAAATGCAAGTTTTTAATACTTGCTTTTTATCATTGTTTTATTTTCACAAACAAACATTCTATTGCATATTGGAGCCTTACGATGATATCAAAAGACCAAAACAAACAATTCACAATCTGTTTCAATATCACACCCCTTACCGTTCTGCCCTTCAAACTTCCACCTTGAACTTTCGACTCTCTTCCCGTATGAACAAAGTCGTAAATGATAACAGCGAGGAAGTGTTTTCGTCTCACGTCTGCCGTTCGACGGCGAAACTGTACGAGTACTCCCGATCGAGGTCGAAGCGACTGCGTTTCTTTATCACCGGAATCACCTGGAATTAGTTTTAAAGTTCATATAGTTAAAATGTTTTTTTCTCAAAAATGTCCGGAAATGTTGACATTACTATCTACATATTGAGATACGAAGTACATAGTTTAATGACAGTTCTCAAATTAAAAAAAAACATTGCGTGCTCGCTACACAAACCCGCAATGTTGCATACAACTTAGCTACTAGCTTGTAACTTTTTAAAAAGTGAAATGGGCCATAATAAAGTGAGGGCACAAGTCTTATACATCGATATTTTATTCGATATATTCGAAACATAACTTTTTTATCTGTGTCTGGAATGGTTTTTTTTTTAATCAAAACTTGAGTTTCTTCTTGTCATAAACAAAAAGGCGGTAAAGAGTTGGTTTTTTCACGTGAAGTTTCTGTTTGTATGCAATTCAAAAAATGAGTTCAAGCGATGAAGATTTTACTCCAACACAATTTTTTTCTTGCAATTTTTGAGAAAAGCAATATTTTTGCCTTGGCAGGAATAGCAATTGCGGGCTTCGTATTTTTCGGTTTTCATCAGTCGGGTTTTTTAAAGCTTGCTTTTTGTTAGATCTATTATTTAATTATTAAGTCCTGAAACCCATGAATATTCTAAATCAACAAAATGTATCCTACTAGTATTATAAATGCGGAAGTTTGTGTGTTAGTTTGTTAATCATTCACGCTGCAACGCAAAACATCCAAGACTTAGGAACAAATATTCGCGCTCATCACACAAATATCTGCCCTTACCGAGATTTGAACCAAGGACCACTAGCTCCGTAGGCAGACTACTAAAAAGGCCAACGCGTCGTCAAATTGCTCTCTTTCTGTACCATAAAAAATCACTTACCATGGCATCACTGGGCAGTCCCCTCAGCTTAGGGTTCAATATGAACGGAACCCCTTCCAACCCATTATAGCCCCCCAGGGTTTGATAGTTGGTAATCCTTGGAAGGGGCGCGGGTCCCTTGTTCCGCGCGGGGGGAGGGGGTGAAGACGGGCCTGGGGGGAGCGGCGACGTCGCGGAGGGCGGCCTAGAAAAATAAGGTTAAATATAGATTCTAAATATAAATAGAGAAAATAATATCCCAGAAGGCAATGAGACTGATGAGCAAGCATTTGAATTTTTAAGGCAAATAAAACGTACAGTAGACCCTTGTACTTGAACGCCTTTTTTTTTAAATCCTTTTACAATAAGATTCTTTTTCAACAGCGATGAGTTGTACAGTCAAGGGTAAAAATAAATATCCGCACAAAGGTGCAAAAATATGTACACGTAGACCTTATTGCCATGGTAATAAGGTCTGTGTATATATTTTTGAGACGTACATATTTATGAACTCGACTGTAAATACATTTAAACCTTTGTTTATTAGTTAACGATAAAAGTATCTAAAATTTAAAATTCGTTAAGAACTTTTTGATTGGTTGTCAAAATTAAAAAGTCATATTTGTACGCAATTGTATGGAAAAAACACAAGCGCCCCTAATTATGTGACCACCACTATATATATATTTGTATAGACGACTATATTAAAAAAATGCAGTTGGGTTTGTATTGTATTTGTTACTTTAAGAATTTTACAATTTTTACGCTATGAAAATATTTATTTTAAGTAACATAATGAACCCATAAGGTAAGGCGGGGCTATTGCATCTGCGGGGCTATGGTAACATGGTAGCCCCGCAGATGCAATAGCCTCAACTTACGGCATTTAAATTCTTGTAATGAAAAAGGTCAGGCCTACTTCAGTTTTAAAAAACAATACATTCTTATATGAATATGATACAGCGATAAAAAAAATGATCCCAATTTCCCATGCGAAATGTTTCGTGGCTTGACAAATAATAAATGCTTAAATGAAACCAATTATAATACAGTCGAGTGTAAAAATAAGAACTTCGTAACATATTTATGAGAGGATTCTTTCGATACATATTTTTGTACTTCACTGTACAGTAGAACACAATTTATATGGCGTGTCGTGAATCTTCGTTCGCGCAGACACGAACAACGATCCGATGATTTCCGAAAGCACGATTAAAACCCACGATCAGACTTGTACGTAATAGGTATAAGGTGCCAATTAAATTGCATCTATTTTTTCCATCTCACTCACGGCTGACTGAATGACACGCGGGCGCGCGTCAACATGGCGTCACTAGTAACCAATAATAGCACAGAATACAGACGCGCAACGCGTGGATCACGCTGATTGGTTCCCGCGCTTGGAAAATTCGTCATCTGCGCAGGTACATCGGTAAGCCATATCAGTTGTGTTTTACTGTAACCTTATGAACAGGGAGCGTACTTTTCATGCCGTTGACACAAAAATGACGTCACGCTACATAGAGTATGATTCCAAATGTTTTTATACTATTACATTAAGTAAGTAATCTGTTCACGCATAGAAAAATGAATACCTACTTCATACCTAAAATGTAAGTGGAAACTATTTGATTGAGAACGGCAGTAGCGAAAATCATCGGCTAACACAATCATTTAATTTTTTTTTTTAATAAGTTTAGTTTTAACATTTAATTGTATTATATTTAATATTTATAGCTTTATATAATACTAGACTAAGTACTATCATTGTAGTATGAATATGTAACAAATCTATTTCTCTTCAATAAATTTAAAAAATATTATTTTACTTTGTAATAAAAATTTATATGATTAAATAGTCATAAATAAAATTATGGCATTGACGTTCATAATAAAAGAAAATTGACTCAATTCGCCATTTTTAGTAATGAGTACCTAGTGAAATATAAATCGATACCGCCGTGATCTGTATTTTGATTGCGATTAAGTTGTATTTAACTATAATTATTTTACCGCTTATTTTTTTTTTATTTGTGCCAGTTAATACATACCTAAATACCTGCCAAATGAAAACAAAGCATCCTGTGTGTAAAATTTCGTCATTTTGACGTCATCTGCATCAAAAGTACGCCCCCTGCTTATGAACGCCTTACGTCGAATACAAAATGTGTCACTCACACGCCAAACATGATTGCTATGCTATGTAAATTACACCTTATTGATACGAAACAAAGTCTATTTTCCAAGCTTTTATTTAACTTGCAATGTATGTATGTACAGGTCAAATCTTGCAAGTTAAATTTGACCCACTTCCCGTTTACGGTTTGGGCTGAAATTTGGACCACATATGTAAACCCGATGACAATGGAATATTAGGGTATCTAAGAGGTGATCTGATGATGGAGTCGGAAGGTGGCGACAGGATCTCCGCTATACTTGACGCAGACCCACCGTGTTAGGACTCAATAGTTGGTCTTGATAAGCAGATAAAAGGGGCTTCTAAACGGGCCATATTTTCAATGCAATATGTGGCCGGCAACTATTGGTGTCTTGCTCTAACATACGAGTAAGAGAGGGACACCAGTAGTTGCCGGCCACATATTGCAGTGAAAATATGGCCCATTTAGAAGCCCCTAAAAGATAGATAGATCTTTGTTTTGTGGCATATGTCATTTGTGTTGCCACTATGATTTCGCCAATGTCAGGGCCCCTAAAGATTTTACAAAAAAAGTACAGTCGGCAACAAAAGCTTGACCCAAAAATGCTTTTTTTTGTCAGATACTTATTAATCTCAATTGTGACGGCTGTAGCCGTCAGTGGCACTTTCAGTTGACGGCCAGAGCCGACAGTGGCGTTAAAAAGGTGACAAACAGAAGTAGGTGGCAAGTCGAAAAGCACAAAATAGGGAATATTTCTTAGATAAAAACAAAAAGAGGAAGATATGTGACCGGCGCGCGGGCTTGAGCAACTAAATATAGGCGCTGAGCACCTGTGTTTGGTCAGTTGTCCAGCTGTCACCGATCCGTAACTGGTAACAATGCCGTAATAGGTCAAATACGATATCGTTTTTACCGCCGGGAATAGAGGCCCAGCGGGCCGATTATGGTCGTGTTTATCGACGTAGATAAAACATCTGTCACTTTCTGACCAGTATGTAAGTGCGAGAATGATGGAAGCCTTATCCACCGCGATAAAGGCGACCATAATACGGGCCCTGGCTGTTTGTAGTACGGTGGGCCTTAAGAAGGTTAATGACGATTGTTCTTGACACCCAATAGACATTCTGTCATACATTTTATATCCCGTGTATGGTATACATGATGGTTAAAACGAAAGCCGCATGGACGGCAACTACCTACTTTAAATATTTAAAAAAAAGAAAATTATTCGCAAATGAGACTTACTTTTAGTTTTGAAAACAATAAATACTGCATTAATACATATTTTTAAATTCATCTGGATTAACCGGTAATCGAACTGGTCGAATTCTAATATGACAAAACAATAAGGTTTTTTTTATCCAAATGCGCGAAGCCAAGAAAAGGATTTTTGAACCTTCATTGTTGTATTTCAAAATCACTGTCTCATTTACTATTGTTAAAATAACCGACCAGAATTTGTTATGAGGAAAAAAAATATGATGATGAGTGAAGGTTCAAAAATCTATTTAGAATAAAGAATAACCAGAATTATGTTGCTATTTTGTTTCATTTGCATACTTTCAATAAAATTTTATTTGTACAAACAAAACTTGGAGCGATCACTAGTATATGGGAAAAGCATCGATAGTTGAGTTTATCGATATAGGCGATCCCTAGCTGTCATTTATTTTTGCCCCGTATATTCCGAGGTCTGATTATCAGCAGAGGCCGGAATTCTCGTAGCACTTTTGAGCTGTCATAGGGACTTCTCGTCTATCGACTTTCGATATACATATGTATATCGATAAAAATACAGAATACAATTTTTAAAATATGACTACGAGTAGAAGTAAATAACAGGCAGTCTTATCGCGGCGGTCTCTTCGAGATAACCTTTGGATACCAACTTTTTGAAAATTATAAATAGCTATTAAAATAATATTATTTTATTGTTTCTTATATAATTTGTGGATTTCTATGCCATTTAAAAAAAATCGAAGAAAATTGCAACAAGAATTTCTATCGATTGTTTTCATTACAAATCTCTATTTCACATTTTCAAAAGTTATTTGAAAGAGATCGCTCTTTAGCGATACAACCGCCTGTTGTTTACCTCTACTTTCAATCTTCTTTAATATGTTGTGTTCTATAACGTATCGAAAAAATATGTATAACGGAAGTCGATAAACGATAAGTCATAAATAAATAAATAAATAAATAAATAAATAAATAAATAAATAAATAAATGATAAATCATAAGTCCCTATGACAGCTCGAAAGTGCTACGAAAATTCCGGCCTCTGATTATTAGTATCAATGACTATTTCAATCTGTACCATAAAACACGCCTTTTTTGTTTGATTCCCGGCTAAGACAGACAAATTTTCAAAAATCCTAAAATGCAGTAATTATTTCAAAACTAAATGTAATTCTCTTTTATGTAGAATTTGCTATTTCCAATATTTCAGGTAGCCGCCGCCGTCCATGTAAGCTTTTTCCACACTGTACAAGTGACCAGGTATAGCAGAACCATGCACGCTATATGCTTTAGTACCTAGGGAGGTTCCACAGTAATTTGACTCCAGTCATCATAGACTTAAAACTGAAAATAAACACATAAAATAACATAAGGGCGGTTTTCAAAAATCGTGTACAAAGCCAAGTACTATAATTAAAAAACGGTAACTTTACGATATTTTGATGAAAAAGACATTACTGCAAAGACCGGGAAAAAGGCCGTTGCGGGACGAGTTCAGTGACCGCCCTTCCCGGCCAAGGCTTGTATAGTTCTTATCTCTAACAATGCATTGTTAATAATAATAAACTCAGTCCCATATTTGAAAAAAAAAAAGAACATTGTCGCTATCATCAACAAGATTACTCATGGTATCATTTACATTCGAAACGGGAAGGGACGACTTAGTATTCAATTAAAATATAACAAATTAACAAATTTAAAGGTAGTAGATATATACTGTATCTGAATGTGTAATATCTGTATCATAATGTGAAATACCTGTATCTATATTTGTATCTGAATGCGTAATATCTCTATCTGAATTTGTAAGACCTGTATCCAAATTCAAATTGTTTATTGCGTATCACATTACAAAAACACAGGTGGGAATACTGGTATAAGGCTACATAGATCTAGAAGGGCTAACTATATTTAATCAACCAAAGAACAGTGCCTACAGCTGTCAAAATATATCAACTAGCACTCGATTAACACTTAACAACGTATGGTGAATTATTATGGTGGTATTATGGTGGTATCCTGTATTTGTATCTGAATCTGAATCCGAGATATATGTTTATGAATATGTATTACCTGTATCTACAACGTGTTACAAAATACCCCGTAAAAAATATAATAAATTATCAAAGCCAGAAATATTGTCAACCCTAGTAAGCTGTCATGTCAGGGAACCGGAGTTAGCATAGATTATTTAACAGAGAGGCCAACCTACCAATTTAATAATTGTCAACTTTAATGGTTTTTCTGGTTTTCATCCACAAAGGTTCAATACTGTCATTACGGCTTAAGTACTGGCTGCAAAAATCGTCAAGACGGATTTTTTTTGTCAATTTCAAATCTTCTTATCGATACTCTACAATCGTTTCGTGTTTATTCCAAAATGACGATGTTTTCTAACTCAGAATATTACGGACTCCAAAACTCGACTTGTAATATCTATCTAATCGAATTCTGTACATTTTGTTAGTATGTCTCTTGATCGTTTCACGAATTATGTAATATGTACATAAACATTCTGCGTGGTTTACTCTTTAATTTTACTGAAATAGGGTTTGCACATCAATGAAAATAATAATGTTTTTTTTTTGCCGGTAAGTGATACGGTGATAGTACGGTTCTCAAATATTGTAAATTGACTTGTTATAAGGCACCATTTAACCCCCTTTCGGCTTTACGGGTATTTTTGTAACACCTTATTTGTATCTGAATGTGTAACCTCTGTATCTGAATCTGCAATACCTGTATCTATATTTTTATCTTAATCTGAATACCTCTTTATATATTTATATCTGAATCTGCAATACCTGTATCTATATTTTTATCTTAATCTGAATACCTCTTTATATATTTATATCTGAATCTGTAATATCTGTATCTGAATCTGTAATATCTGTATCTGAATCTGTAACATCTATATCTGAATCTGTAATATGTGCCTGTACTTGTATCTGTATGTTACCTGGGCGCTGGTCTGGCCGGCTTGATGTACGACGGACTCAACGCCTCGTAGTCGCGGTCGGAGCCAAACTCCTCGATGTGCGGGTGCGAGTTCAGGCTCATGTTGTTCAGCTCCGAGATGATCGGGGACAGCTTCGGCGGGCGTTCTGGGACTGCTCGTAATCTGGAACAGATATTAACATAAAAAAACCGGACAAGGCGAGTTGGACTCGCCCACCGAGGGCGCACATGACACGGTTAACTCAATTCAAAATTTGCACCGCCGCCGTTCCTTGCATAAAGACCCTGTTTTTTTTGTGATTTAATTAAAAATGTTGGGATTTTCAGATTTTTTCCTATATTTGTAGTATGAGACGGTATGCCAAACTTCATAGTTCTTATGCGGAGTTCCGCATAACCTACCATACTTTTGCCGTGATCGCTTATTTCGATATTTCAATATTAAGACATTTCTAAAATAGGAAATAAATACAGAAGCATGCCTTATTGTGCTATTTTGGAATGTAAAAACGATAGCCGCACCAAAAACATTTTCCATGGCGGCGTGTTGTTTTTATGATAGTTTCAGTATTGGCGACAACAGGTCTGATATTAAGCGAAGCTTACGCCACTTCCACTGTTTTTTCTATTCCGTGGGTAGAACAATGATTTAAAATAAGACATTCTTGCAGAGAAAGCAAAACGTTGATTTGTTTATTTTGTAGAACAATACAATACAATTCAGTATTACGTTAATTAACCACGCTTAATGACGAAAGAGTTCCACCGGAAACCAGTTATACGGATATTGCTCAACGGTTTTGGAGTGATAGCGACCTTATAGCTACATAAAAATCGTTAGACAACAACCTATAGGTAAAAAACTTTAGTTAAGGTACTCTTGCTATAGTTGTGTACAAAACTAATATGGAATTTACGTCAAATTTCATATACAGGGTTACAGGTTAAGTCAACCTAGATCCTTTAAGGAGGCATAGTAGAGCTCATTTGTTTCTCCATACTAAGCGAAAAACAAACACGGGGCCCCTAGTATGGAGAAACAAACTTCATGTGATTACTTAAAAACTTGATTGTAAAAAAACTGGCAAATGCGTTTAAAAACTTCACTGATTTGTAATGATTCTAATTATGTAAAATACCACTAAAAAACTTCTGAAATAAAACATGAAATAAAGGTTTTTTCGTGACTAGGACATAAGGAAAAATCACCAAAATTCAGATTAAAATTATGAATATCTCAGAAACTAATCAATTTCGGACAGGGTACTACATGACCTAATTTGCTCCAAATGAGCTCTACTATGCCTCCTTAAAGGATCTAGGTTGACTTAACCTGTAACCCTGTATATGTATAATGTCGAACGGTCTATAACAGATGTGGTACAACTACGAGCAAGAGGACAATACTTACAAAAAAATACATACAACGCTGGGGGCGATCACTAGTATATGGAAAAAGCATCGATAATTGAGTTCATCGATATAGGAGCTCCCTACTTGTCATAAAATGTTGCCCCCTGGATTTCTATGTCTGGTTATAAACAAAGTTTCATGGATGTGCATAATTTGCCGCCAAACTGTCATATTTAGTCTTACTTGGTCCTCAGGGTTGGCAACGCATTTGAAATCTTAGGATTGCAGTATTAAGGAATGCGAATAACCGGTTATAACCGGTTTTAACCGGTTATTTTTATACAAAAACCATTTATAACCGGTTAATATGCATTTCCTATGCAGTATTGAGATTGAGTGACTTACCTTCTGTTCGCTTCTGGCGTGACGTTCGACACTATGTTCTCATACTCGTTCTGTTTGTGGGAGGGAGACGTGTCTATACCGCCGCCGCTCACTTTGTAGCACACCACTTTGCCGTTTATCTCGCTGAAAATAATGGTTGTTATCCTTTAATTAAAAACGTGTTACTTACGACTATCAAATAGATTAAAACCTCTGATATAATGGCGATCCTTACTTCTACACCTTATCGGTTAATTAGCATGTCTACAGATTCCCATTTCTACAGATTTTCGATTCAACAGAATCCCATGTTTATTAAAACAACCCAGAAATAGGAGCTCCGCGCGGAGCTCCGTTTACTATATCAAATTAGTTTTTCTAAAGTTTTCTAACTCTATGGACATAGAATGAGCTACCGCCGAGACCGACCAATCAGGAACGGTTGACTAGGCCTTCTGTAGAAATGGGAATCTGTAGACATGGGATTCTGTTGAATTTGGGATCAGCCCTGATATCTCTTAAACGGAGTTGAACCTTATCATATGCTAAATATACTCACCCAGCCAATATAAATCCAAGTGGCGCGTTCCTCATACGCGAGCACACGATGACGTCCGTCACGGGCGGCGCGCGCGGCGCGGCGGCGTTGCGGGAGACGCGCGTGCACAGCCGCCGCTTGCCCGCGCGGCCGGCCACACTGAACCCAGAGGGGGCTGCTTCTCGCTCTCCCACCACCGCCACCCCATCCATCACGTACCCTGGTACCCCTGGGGTGAAAACAGTGAGATAAGTTTCCGTGAAAAAAAAATGTGAAAATGCGTTGCCGACTGTACTGAAGGACGCCCAACATACATGACTCAGGAACAAATATTCGCGCCCATCACACAAATCTTAAAGTCGTCCCCCCTTTATCTCCGAAGTTTATGGGCCAAAAAAACTGATTTAACGATAATTAATTACTTATATATATGCCGTGCCGTGTGGTGCCGAGTTTAGAATGTTGCCACTCCATGTCTTCCCGTGGATGTCGTAAGAGACGGCTAAGGGACTAAAGGCTGTGTAGTGCTGTTAGGCGATGGGTTTGCAACCTGTCACTAATACACTGGATAACATCTTAGCCTGGTTGTGCAAAATGTGGTCACAGAATTATCAACAAGTTTTTGGAGTTGTTGGTGAGTCTGTGGCTCTGCCTACCCCGCTCTGGGAATGAAGGCGTGAGTTTATGATTGATGATTGATGACTTATATATATTTTACGCAAAAAATAAAATGATGTTGTCCAATTTTATAGTTTTGGAAAAAATATAAAACAACTTTGAAAATGTGTATTAAAATTTAGGATAGTGATAACACTGATAACGGAACTTATTGCATGGAAAATAAAGGATCATAACAAAATGAGTATTTTCTTTTGCGTATCGGAACCACATTTTTTTAAATTCGGAACCCTCGGTTTACGAGTCCGACTCGCACTTAACCGGTTACATATACGGTTACGGTTTGTTTCGACAAACTAGTGGAGATAGTTCTCGCTGGCATTGTGAACAGCCAGCGAACAACTAGTAATACAGTGTGTGGCCTAGAATAGGGGATAATATTGAAAACGGAGGCTCTATAAGTCACTAGTAATTGAATCATTATGGTCCCAACTAAATAAAATCAAAACTTTACTTTTTGTTTTTTTTCTAACAAACTTAATCGTAAATTCAATGTAATGCAAACAATGCAATAGTTCCGCTCAACTCAATGCATCGTACTTATTCGGAGCTTCTCGGAACGTCTCTTTGACATTCCCCTGTACCACGACATTGGCAACGTTAGCGATAATATCGTTTTGCAATAATACACTGATTAAGAATCGTAACTTTAAAGTGTTATTGTGTGTATTGTATGGATTTTGTTTAACTGGGATCTTTTCAGAAAAAATACTGATACCCTAGAGAGTCTGTGTTTTCAATATTATCCCCTATTCTGGGCCACACACTGTATATGTGTCTCTTTTATTGTCACAAGATCTATATCTTATCTTGAGCGAGAAAATAGTCGATAGCTAATCGCTTTCTAGCCGGCAGCGAAGTGCCAAGGCAATTCGGGTTTTTACAACCTACAACGTTATAAATATATAAACTTTTAGTAATACATATTTGTCACATTTTCCTGCTTAACTACAATTGGTATTTTTATTTTAACATTCATTGTTTTATACAATGCTTGGTTGAGTACCTAATATTATCATAAGTAATATTAAAAAAAACCGGCCAAGTGCGAGTCGGACTCGCGCACGAAGGGTTCCGTACCATATACAACATTAGCAAAAAAACGGCAAAAAAATCACGTTTGTTGTATGAAAGCCCTCTTAAATATTTATTTTATTCTGTTTTTAGTATTTGTTGTTATAGCGGCAACAGAAATACATCTTCTGTGAAATTTTCAATTGTCTAGCTATCACGGTTCATGAGATACAGCCTGGTGACAGACAGACAGACGGACAGCGGAGTCATAGTAATAGGGTCCCGTTTTTACCCTTTGGGTACGGAACCCTAAACACTTCGTAAGAGCATGTCTAACCCCATCATACCATTCCTAGATTAGATAAAATAGGTCATGTCTGTTTTCTTTGTTTGCTGTTTCATAGAAAAGCTGCTTAATTCTTTCGTGATTTCTGAGATGGTCCCATAGTGAATGTTGTTCATATTCGTGGGCAGAACACAGAGGTGACGCTGGTGATCACCATTTAGATTTCACCCGGTATTTTGCAACTTATTGAATTTGTTATTAATCACCGATGAAATGGAAATCCCGCAATCGTTATCTCGAACAACGCAAGGGCGTGGGCAGTGGGCATGCTCTTTGGCATTAATACATAGTAAAAGCCCCAGGACGTCACGATAACAAGCAGATTGGAAATACCCACAGAACAGAAAAAACAGTAGAATTGTCAAGTGGGCGTGTAACGTGTGGCATAGTTATGCGGAGTTCCGCGCAACCTACCATACTTTTACCGCGATCGCTTATTTCGATATTTCTAAAATAGGAAATAAATCCAAAAGCATGCCTTATTGTGCTTTTTTGTAATGTAAAAACGATAGCCGCACCAAAAACATTTTCCATGGTGGCGTGCTGTTTTTATGATAGTGTGAGTATTGACGACAACAGGTCTGATACTAAGCGAACCTCATGCCACTTCCACTGTTTTTTCTATTCCCAAAAGTTGCTTAAGGCTGCGGCTCCACTGAGGCGGAGATGAGTGGGGTAGCGGAGCTTTGCCAATATTAACTTATAGAATCTAAACTAACGCACGCAAGGCGCGCTCGACGTGGCCGCATGCGCCTTCTATTGGTTAATATTGGCACAGCTCCGCTCCGCTCGTCTCCGCCTCAGTGGCGCCGCACCCTAAAGCACTAGTTCGAAAAATCCAACTTTCCGCACGATATACAGCTACAAAAAGTACCACTTTCTACCCAACTGCCGAATGAGGAGGGTAGTGTGTTTTTTTAGGGTCTATATTGTCTATAATATTAAATTTAATGGACGTCTGAGTGCGGCAGTAAGTGACGATTATTGGTGCATGTCAGCTTAAAGTATCGAACACTGGTGCCATTACGTTATGTAGGTATAAGCTATCTCCATTTCAAATAATTCCGTCCAGCCGTTGCATTGTGAAGGAGTAACCAACTAACACACAAACTTTCGCATTTATAAATCTTATCTAATATATAAAATTCTCGTGTCACAGTGTTTGTAACCAAACTCCTCCGAAACGGCTCGACCGATTCATATGAAATTTTGTGTGTATATTCAGTAGGTCTGAGAATAGGTCGTAAACTATTTTTCATAAGATGTTTATGAAAAAAAAATTACACCCGGGCAACGCCGGGCGCGGACAGCTAGTATATATATAAAAGGCAAAACTGACTGACTTATATATCAACGCACAGCCGAAACTACTGTATCTAGAAACTTGAAATTTGGTACAGGGGTTCCTTTCATGATGTAAGTGAGCACTAAGAAAGGATTTCCCGAAAGTCGACCCCCAACGGGAAGAAATAGGGGGAGTAGCGGGAAACGCGAACGAAGTCGCGGGCGCCCTCTAGTTTTATAATATTAATACAATATATCTACTCGTAATATAGTAGGTTTTGATATTGACTTGATTGTTATATTTTTTGAAACATTATACCTCATTTACTGCTGATAGTATATAGTACCTACAAGGAAAATGAAATCCCATAGTTGGAATTTCCGTGCTTTTGTTAATTTATTTACATACATTTGTAAATATATTTGTAAATATATAAAAGACGAAACTGACTGACATATCAACGCACAGCCCAAACCGCTGGGTCTAGAGATTCCAAAATTGGCACGTAGGTTATGAGGTCTAGGGGTGCACTAAGAGAGGATTTTCCAAAAACCGACCCCCAATGGGGTCCCCATACAAAAACATAAAAAATAACCTATTTTTTAGCATTTTTATAAGGATAGTATTTTTATAATGGCTTCTTATTTTGATGCTTTATTAAGCTTAAATTGTAGTCAAATTTTCATAGTTTACGACTAAGTAGAAATCTTAAGTAAAACTGCAACAAATATGTGACAAAACCAGGGACCGGAAAACCCGTTCGTTTGCTTAAGCCGTTCGAATCGATATCCCCTTAATACGATAACCCAAACGTTTCGGTAAGCCTTTCATCGGCTTACCCGTTCATTACGATAGCCCGTTCAAGCCGGGTAACCCGATCCGTAACAACCGGTAACCGCTTACCGAATCAGATAGGTTTTCGAACTAACCGCTTATCGTTCGGGTTACGGTAACCCGTTCCATCCCCTCTTTTCTATGTGTAAAACCGAAAATATCTTAACAGGTTCAATCAGCGCAACAAGGGGTAACCCGTTCGCGGCTTATTGATACCGGTAAGCGGTAAGCCGAATTAATTCAATCGAAGCGATAGCCTTTATAGCGGGTAAGCTGATTAGAGGGTTACCGTAACAGGGGGGTTTTTAAAAACCAGCTTAATAAAAACCCGTTCAAAAACCCAGGTTACGGTAAGCGGGTCCGGTCCCTGGACAAAACTGATTTTAACAACACGATGTTTTAAGCGGTCACCAATCCTGTTTTAGACTACGCTTGTAGAATGCTGAATACACAAGAATGCTCTGTGAGGACGCTCCTAAGACGATAGGTATTTTATTTAACCAGTCTAAACTAACTTCTCTTTGCTGTAATAGATAACTAGGGTCTTGGCGATAACCTATAGCATTCAGTCAAGCTGTGTTTTTCTCTAGGCCAAGTAGCAATTAGCGACCGTATCCCTATAACGATAAGGTTGCCTAAGTTTCATGTTTTTTTATATGAAGTTAGCAAAGGACTGATAAGAACAGACAGAAAAAAGTAAAAATCTTTGGTAACAATGTGTACATTGTTTTAAGGGTTTCGTTGATAACAATGAACCCTTATAGCAGATGTTTAGGCTAAATTGCAATGGAAGAGGTCACAAAAGAGGGCAGCGCAAGGAGACACGCGCAAAAATAGTATCTCCAGGCAAAAGACCAAGCCTCAAAAAAGGGTAGCCCCACCCATAAAGATGGTGTCCACAGCCACACAAGCGGTCCAGAAAAGATCTCCGACCCAACCCTTCCATTGTCGGGCAAAAGAAAGGAAGCCCGTAGTCCGTAAGCATGCATGCGTCAGGATTCCCACTCCGCGACTCACATAGATATAAGTCTCCCAAAAAACCCCTTATAGTGTCTGTCCGACTGTCCCCGGTTTAGCTCAGAGAACCTTAGCCTTAACCTTTGGTACAGTCACCAGCAATAATACAGGGTGATAGGCAGAAGGTTGGACAAACTTCAGGGACTAACTCTGTAGGTCATACTCATCAACTTTTATTATGGGGCTAACATCCAAATCGCGAAAAAAAACAGTTCCATACATTTCGGCTGTTCAGCTTTCAAAGTTTGAATGGAACAGCTGTTTTTTTTCGCGATTTGGATGTTGGTCCCATAATAAAAGTTGATGAATATGACCTACAGAGTTAGTCCCTAAAGTTTGTCCAACCGTCTGCCTAACACCCTGTATATTACCCATCATTGGGCTTAAAAATATCTGACACGCTCTTACGCCTCTAGTAATAGAGAGTTGAGTAATATATTATTGCTGGTGACTGTACACACAGCAACACACCTAACTAACCATTGGAGGCAGAGCAGAGAGAAAATATCAATGCTTGACAGGGATGTAGATATTTTTTTCATATTAAATATATTTACATCCCTTTCAAGCATTGACACTTATTCTCAGCTCCGTCTTTAATGGTCAGTTAAGTGTGTGGGCGACTGTTCTACAAAGCTGTTACGTTACGGCAACAAAGTTGCAAAATCAAATTTTGGCACATTTTTTTTCGGGTACCTCCCATACTTAAGGAAGCACCAGACGCATGTCATTTTGGGAGTGATCGTTAATATCGTTATATTCGAGTTTTTTATCAATTTAATAACATTAATGGTTCAAATCAGTGTTTACCTCGCCCTTGATCGTTTTATTCGTTTGTACTGACACGGCCATGGCCGCCGGAGCCGTAATTGGCTCAACATATTGCTTGTCGAGCATCAATCAACGCAAATCTCGGCTATCCGGCCTGTGCAGACTGCAGATGCAATACAGGGCCTATTCCAGGCGGCAAAAACCATATCGTCTTTGACCTGTTATCGTATTGTCAACGTTTTGATAGCTCTTATTCACTTGACAGTAATGGCGTACTCTAGACTTAGTAAACGTTTGAACTAGACAGACTGTAAGAGTTTCATATTTAGCAGGACACATTTTTTGCCCGTGCGGTCGCCTTATAAAAAAAAAATAGCTTTTCTAGGTTTTTTGCATTGCTGTATTGCCATTTCGTGTTCCCCCATTAACGACATGACTAATTATGTATACAGTGTGTGACATCCATAAGAAAATAATTTTTAAGTAACGATAGCTTTAAGCGTTGTGAACGTGTAATTCATTTTTAAAGGGTCCATTGAGCAGCAATAAGTCTAATTTAATTGCAAGTTAATTGAGGGATAATTTAGCTATTTTTTTTGATACATTGCGTGGCGAATTAGTTCGTATGAAAAAAAAAGTACAACTTATGGTAACAATACACAAGTTTTATGATAATTAGGATGCATATTAACTGTTATCAAAATATATGTTCGTTTGGATGTCTCACACTTTATATATATCATCTGGTAGTCTTTTCAAACTAGATTTAGGGTTGTGGGCTCCACTACTATAACAATTTATAAAGTAAGTAATCTTAAAAGTAGCCGCCATTCTTGAAACTTTTTAATTATTCGATCGATGACTTTCAAAATCGATATATGGAGATCTGTGTGGTCACCGACAAAATAATCCATTAACAGAATAAGAAAAAGTAGCCGCCATCTTGATTTTTTTAGCTATTCGACCGATAGCTTTCAAAATCGATATAATGGAGATCTGAGGGCTTATTGTCTAGCGCACTCGCAGTCACGATCGTTTTCATTTTGAAAATCGAAAGTTTGTCTGCATACAAAATGAAAACAATTGCTCCGCTTTGAAGCCGGTTTTGATTGCGAGTGCGTTAGACAATAAACCCTCTGCAATAAACCAACTCCGACAAAGAATCCGTTAACAGAATAAGAAGAAATAGCTGCCACCCGCTTAAAGCCCTCGAGTTACTTAATGCGAACGTACCTTCAGACTTCGACAGGCAAATATAGTGGCTCGGTTTCTTCCCGAACAGCCCATTTTGCCGGAGCAGCGCCGCGTCTGCATCTTCATCGTAAGTCTTGCTGACTGCGAAGTACCCTGCCGGGCACTTGGCGACTGACTCCACGATCTGCAGGGACAGTAGGGGCCGCTCGTCGGGCAGGGCCCCGCCCAGGGCGCTTAATACCTTGGACATATTCACATGTTTCGGGATCTGAAAAAAAAATGGCCAATGAACACTTACATACATGCATAAACTCACGCCTTCGTTCCCAGAGAGGGGGGCAGAGCTACAGAATTGCCTACAACTCTAAAAACTTGTTGATAATTCTGTACTTAACCACATTTTTCACAATTTGGCTAAGATGTTTACCAGTGTATTAGTGACAGGTTGCAAGCCCATCGCCTAACAGGACGCCTTTATTCCCTTAGTGGCCTCTTACGACATCCACGGGAAGACATGGCGAAAAAAAAACAAACAAATGAACAGGGCCTCTATTCAACACGGTAAAAACAATATGGTTTTTGATCTGTTATCGTATTGTCACCGTTTTGATAGCTCTTATTTACTTGACAGCAATGGCGTCTGACGTCATAACAATACCATAACAGGTCAAGTACGATATCGTTTTTACCGTGTTGAATAGAGGCGCAGGGCCTCTATTCAACACGGTAAAAACAATATAGTTTTTGATCTGTTATCGTATTGTCACCGTTTTGATAGCTCTTATTTACTTGACAGCAATGGCGTCTGACGTCATAACAATACCATAACAGGTCAACTACGATATCGTTTTTACCGTCGGAAATAGACGCGCAGTTGTGGAAATCTTTGGTATTTGACCAGTGGACGTCTTTCGGCTGAAATGATGAAAAATAATTTGTGGTTTAGGTTTCATAGCGTGGTAAGACTAAAGCGAGATATGGAGTCGACATTCATCCCGGTGTAAGCAGAAGTGCGGGGGTGAGGTACGAAAGATCTCCACTAGTCACCATTGGTTTCTCCCCACACCTCATGCATCTTATCTTATCTTATCTTACAGATGGGCCCTTTCGGATGCACTTCGACCCTTTAGGCTCTTTTGTGCAATTACCCTCTTACACACTCAGCTGTTCGAATGTGAAACCTGCACGATGTTTTTCCTTCACCGTAAGAGCGTCGGGTAATGCACTTAAGTTAGAAAAACTCATTGGTACATGGTGACCGCGGGGGTTCGAACTCGGTACCTTACGATCACGAGTCGACCCCCTAAGCCACACCTCATGCATACCGCGGCTTTCAATTAAATATATCAGGATTTCCAGGATTTTCAGGGGGGCGTAGAAAGATGGCAAGGGGGGCGCGAAATGCTCAGAATTTTCGGAAAAAAAAAGATTAAACTCGTTAATATAACATCATAAATGATATAATAACTTATTGTGTTACATTCGGGCTCTGTTTCGGAACATCCTCATCTCATCTCAGAAATTTCGCATACAAGTAGGTAAATAGCAATTCGATAGCAATAAAATGTTTGGCGTGTTAGTGACTCATTTTGTATTCCCTACATCGAATACAATAGTTATTTATGTAACTGGTACATAATGAGGCCTCTTAAGGTACGAGAGCCGAGGTTAGAGCGCGAGCTTGCGAGCGCTCTAATTATAGGCACGAGTACCTTAAGAGCTAATTATGAACCGTTGCATACATAACTTTTTCTACAAGCTTAAAATGATAATGATAAAAATAACCATCGCTAACTTTTCTCGTATACTTTACTCGATTTTTCTGCTAACAAATTACTTGTCATCAAAGACATTTTCACTATTCCGATGCGCGATAATAGTTTGTGAATTTTATTGATAAATGTAAACAAATTTCATGCGAATTTTAATAGATACTAAAAACAGTTCTATCAAATTATCATAAACAAGTTGGAATGCCAAACGATACGCCATTTTGTTGATATCCATATTGAACGTAACCATGGTAACCAAATAACAAATCGCTGGATATTAACCATCTATTTTTAGTAATTGGATAAAAATGTTATTTTAAACACATATTTAGTCTCATAATTAATTTTATTTTTAATATACGTAATTTTAATTGGTGTTAAAATGTTTTTAACGGTTTATATACAAATTATTAGGATGTCAAGTGTTAACTAAACGCCAAGACTGATATCCGGAATGACCGTTTCCATGGTAATAACAATGCTATAATAAATTATAGCACTGTTATTACCATGGCAACGCTAATTATAGAATTGTTTTTACTCTTCGGTTACGCTATAGGTGGTATTCTGACACCATTAACGATATCAATATTAGCGGTTTATAGTACGCGAGTAGAAAATAGTTATTTATGTAACTGGTTCATAATGAAGCCTCTTAAGGTACGAGAGCCGAGGTTAGAGCGCGAGCTTGCGAGCGCTCTAATTACAGGCACGAGTACCTTAAGAGCTAATTATGAACCGTTGCATACATAACTTTTCTACAAGCTTAAAATGATAATGATAAAAATAAACAATTGCTAACTTTTCTCGTATACTTTACTCGATTTTTCTGCTAACAAATTACTTGTCATCAAAGACATTTTCACTATTCCGATGCGCGATAATAGTTTGTGAATTTTATTGATAAATGTAAACAAATTTCATGCGAATTTTAATAGATACTAAAAACAGTTCTATCAAATTATCATAAACAAGTTGGAATGCCAAACGAAACGCCATTTTGTAGATATCCATATTGAACGTAACCATGGTAACCAAATAACAAATCGATGGATATTAACCATCTATTTTTAGTAATTCAATAAAAATGTTATTTTAAACACATATTTAGTCTCAAAATTAATTTTATTTTTAATATACGTAATTTTCATTGGTGTTAAAATATTTTTAACGGTTTATATACCAATTATTAGGATGTCAAGTGTTAACTAAACGCCAAGACTGATATCCGGAATGACCGTTACCATGGTAATAACAATGCTATAATAAATTATAGCACTGTTATTACCATGGCAACGCTAATTATAGAATTGTTTTTACTCTTCGGTTACGCTATAGGTGGTATTCTGACACCATTAACGATATCAATATTAGCGGTTTATAGTACGCGAGTAGAAAAAATGTATCACACACGTGTTCAAAAGGTTTAAAAAAAAAAGCTTTGACATAATATTTCATTTTCATTACATTTAACTTATTACTTCATAACCGAGTGGATGTATATGTCTATGTGTGTGAGTGTGTGTGTGTGTGTGTGTGTGAGAATGCTTATTAAAAACGTTTAATTGTCCGAGCTTGGCAATGACCATCAAGGTCGATTGATAACCCGATGCCAATTAATTATCTACCGTTTTATTGTTTAGGTAATACTGCCTAAGCCAATAGGCAGTATCTCAGATAAAACCAAGTAGCAATGTGAACCTTATTACAAAGATATTAGAATTAAAACTGCTTTGTTAATCGAATTTGAGATACTGCTGAGAATAGAGGACATGGTAAACATCTTAGCCTGATTACAAAATGTGGTTACAGAATTATCAACAAGTTTTTAGTTGTTGGTAATTCTGTAGCTCGCCTACCCCACTCTGGGAATGAGGGCGTGAAGGTATGTATGTGTGTACTAGAGGACGCCCGCGACTTCGTACGCGTATAATTAGTTTCCCGCTACTCCCCCCATTTCTTCCCGTTGGGGGTCGATTTTCGGAAAAACCTTTCTTAGTGCTCACTTACATCATTAAAGGAGCCCCTATACCAAATTTCAAGTTTCTAAGTACAGTAGTTTCGGCTGTGCGTTGATATATAAGTCAGTCAGGTTTGCCTTTTATATACAGTGGTGGTCACATAATTAGAGACACTTGTTTTTTTCCCATACAACTGCCTACAAATATAACTTTTCAATTTTAACCACCAATCAAAAAATTCTCGACCAATTTTATTGCTAAATACTATTTAGTTTAGATAATTAACTAAGGTTTAAACTGATGTACAGTGAACTGCTGTTAAAAATGGACCTTACATTTTATAAGGATTTAAAAACTTAGTGCTGACGCGTCCATACAAAGTTTTACAACTTTGTATTTATGAACGCCGAATATTTATTTTTTTCAAATCCTTATATAATGAAAGATTCGTTTCCAACAGAGATAAATTGTACATACATTTAAACTTTAGTTTATTAGTAAACAATAAGTGTAACTAAAGATAAAAAATATTAAGAACTTTTTGGCTGGTTGGCAAAATTGAAAAGTAATATTTGTAGGCAATTGTATGGGAAAAAAACAAGTGTTTCTAATTATGTGACCACCACTGTATATATTATATAGAGGACGCCCGCGACTTCGTACGCGTAGAATTAGTTCGCCGCTACTCCCCCCATTTCTTCCCGTTGCGGGTCGATTTTCGGAAAATCCTTTCTTAGTGCTCACTTACATCATTAAAGGAACCCCTGTACCAAATTTCAAGTCTCTAGGTACAGTAGTTTCGGCTGTGCGTTGATATATAAGTCAGTCAGTTTTTCCTTTTATATATATAGATTTCCCGCTACTACCCCTATTTCTTCCCGTCGGGGTCGATTTTCGGGAAATCCTTTCTTAGTGCACCCCTAGGGTACCCAAGGAATATTCACACCAAATTTCATCTAGTTATACTGCAACGATGCATGTAAGTACACTTTTTTGGAAAACGCCTGGCTACAAACTATCTTAGTGGGGCTTCTAAACGGGCCATATTTTCACTGCAATATGTGGCCGGCAACTATTGGTATCTTTCTCTAACATACGAGTAAGAGAGGGACGCCAATAGTTGCCGGCCACATATTACTGTGAAAATATGGCCCGTTTAGAAGCCCCGTAGTACCAAAATTGTCGAAAGGCGTAGAAACACGACAAACAAACTTCATAAGTGACCATATTATCCGGTTCAAAGAATAACGTAAACATAAAAGTCATCAAGCCATGAATCATACATTTCTCGCTAATTAATGCTTCAAAAACGAGCGTCACGAGAGAATCACATTCGAAATTAACGATAGTTGACACCGAGACGCACTCGAACAAATTAAATAGTTCAAAACAGAGGCCTACTTTGAAAAAACCGGTCAAGTGAGAGTCGGTCTCGCGCACCGAGGGTTCCGTATTGAAGATAATAAACTTCAGAGATAAGGGGGGCAAAGGTCATTGTTTGTACATTTTTGGCGATAAATCAAAAAGTACATCACAAAAAATAAAAAATAAAATATATAAGACCTCTCATATGACACCCCATATGCTATAATCGAACCACCTACATTTTTCAATCCCCCAATCTAGACCCCTTTTAAATTATTTATGAAGTTAATTTCTTTTTTTTTACTAAATACAAATGCGGGCATGAAAGTTGTACAACTATGCCAAATTTCTAATTGATAGCATTTGTAGTTGCTGAGAAAACCTGCTGTGACATACAGACAGACAGACAGACAGACAGACAGACAGACGGACAGACAGACGGACAACGAAGTCTCACCAAGAGGGTTTCTATTTTACCATTTTGGTACAGAAGCCTAAAAAGAAGATTAAAGTTGGGTGGGCTAATTGGCCTATATGAGCAATGAGGACAAGCGATGTGTCACCGGATAGGTAATTCTAAGTTGTAAAACTATTACTAAGGCAGGTAGTTCGAAATCTTTGTGTGAAAAAAGTTATCGGCATGCAAAGAGCGGTGTTTCAAGTAATTATGCTAACGTCGTCTATGTAGGCGTCCCGATGTTCCAGATTTTTTAAATATTTCTCACAGTTATTTGAAGTTTCCCGCTACACAAAATCGATGTAGAATTAAAAAGGATATCCGATGATATAGTGCTTATTGTTATTGGTTTCTAGGCCAGTGTTCATACATTTCTGCCCATTCTCCTTTCCGTTAGCTCTATTCCTTTCTCGTTATAATTATATCGTTATTCTCGTGCTACAACGTTATTATTAGGGTTAGGATTTTGGTGGCATAACATGGGTCTAGAATCCATGGAGTCGCTATTTTCTAATTATTATTACACATATCACTTTGATTTTGGCCTTTAGTTTTGTCATATTATAATATTTCTAAATAAACTAAATACATTTTTACTTCAGTTTATCCATACCTACTAATATTTGTTTGGTTGTTACGCTTTCACAGCGAAGATATCCTGCACCAAAATTAATTTAAACTCGTTTACAGATTTAATGAAAGATTGAATTTTGAAATATGACAATACTGAAGGTCAAAATCAAGGTGTATTATAATAATCAGGAAACAGCGACTCCATGGATCCTAAAACCACGATTTGCCACCAAGTCGAATTTAAAACTCTAAAAAAACCGGCCAAGTGCGAGTCGGACTCGCGCACTCAGGGTTCCGTACCATTATCATTAACATTAGCCAAAAACAGCAAAATAATACGATAGTTGTATGGGAGCCCCCCTTAAATATTTATTTTATTTTGTTTTTAGTATTTGCTGTTATAGCGGCAACAGAAATACATCATCTGTGAAAATTTCAACTGTCTAGCTAACGCGGTTCATGAGATACAGCCTGGTGACAGACAGACAGACGGACAGCGGAGTCTTAGTAATAAAAAAAGGTATACGCACCAAAAACATTTTCCATAGTGGGGTGCTGTTTTTATGATAGTGTAAGTATTGGCGACAACAGGTCTGATACTAAGCGAAGCTCATGTCACTTCCACTGTTTTTTCTATTCCGTGGGCAACTACCCTGAGCATGGTCCGACATGATCTTGCCGGGTTTTGTTGTATTCGTCATCGTCAATCTTGGCCGGACCGTAGGTCACATTGCTATAGATAACTCACTTTAGAGTTATGCAAGTGCTTTTGATAAGGCTATCTATGTTTGAATTAGCCTGTGTGTGTATTTATACATAGCGAGAGGAAAGACAAATGTCGGCCAGGGCCTTTATTTTGCTATTTAACCCATCTTAGCCTATGAACGCTGTTACGCAATAATGTGTCAATCCACAACTATTTAGCTATGTGTCAACCACAGAACAGAAAAAACAGTAGAAGTGTCAAGTGGGCGTGTAACGTGTGGCATGGTTATGCGGAGTTCCGCGCAACCTACCATACTTTTGCCGCGATCGCTTATTTCGATATTACGATATTTCTAAAATAGGAAATAAATCCAGAAGCATGCCTTATTGTGCTATTTTGGAGTGTAAAAACGATAGCCGCACCAAAACCATTTTCCACGGTGGCGTGTTGTTTTTATGATAGTTTGAGTATTGGCGACAACAGGTCTGATACTAAGCGAAGCTCATGCCACTTCCACTGTTTTTTCTATTCCGTGGTTTGACACATAACCTCAAATATTCACCAAGCGTGTTTTTATTAAAAATAACGTATAATGAATAGTTATTTAATCTTAAACTTAATATGAAAATAATGATCTAGTGTATAAATCGTTGCAAAGACCTCGCTTGATCTTTAAAAGTACGTGATTATCGAGTAATCATGGTGAATTGGTTCGTTTGGTTTTGTTTACATCTTTTGCAAGTTTTATTGACGGCGACTTTAAATAATTGTGGGATGACACATTTTTGAGCAACAAAGTCCTTGGTAGTGACCCTGTCTACGAAGCTAAGCGGTCCCAGGTTCGAACCCCGTTATGGACAAATATTTGTGTGATTAACTTGAGTATTTGTTCCCGAGTCTTGATTGTGTTCCATGTATTTAAGTATGTACGAGCCCTGTAAAAAAACGTCTAGTACTAAACATCTAAATGAATTGTTTTAAAAATTAAAATGTCAAGTTCAATTAATAACTAAGTCAATAAACATTTAAGTCCAAAATTAAATAACGTAGTTTATTTGGCATTTAATCATTGACATATTTGTATTTTACTACTGGTCGAAGCAAATTAGTTCATCTGCCACTACTAGTGGCCCACTAGGCGCAGAATAATGGTTAGGGCGCATAACGTCCCACTCGCAAAACGTCCCTCCAGCAAAATTACGTCCCATTCGCAAAACGTCTTCTCTGCAAATGGTCCCTTATGTAAAATACCCCTTTCGCAAAACGTCCCTATTGCATAACGCCCCTATCGCAAAACGTCCCGTCTGCGAAATGACCCATTCGCAAAATGTCACGTCTGGAAAAAGCTTGTTTAAGTAGAGTCTTCTCATGGAAAGGAACGTTTTGCGAACGGGTCATTTTGCGAAAGGGACGTTTTGCGAACGGGTCATTTTGCGAAAGGGACATTTTGCGAACGGGACTTTATTTATGTGAAGGGACGTTTTGCGAACGGGACCTTTTGCAGAAGGGTCATTTTGCGTAAGGGACATTTAGGAAAGGGACATTTCGCGAAAGGGACGAAGGGACATTCTGCGAGTGGGACGTTATGCGCCCTAACCAGAATAATTCATCTAACACTGTGTAGTGTAGTGTAGCCTTTCTTTGTGGTGACTTTCTTCGTATTATTGCATTCTACACTGCATTTATTATGTTTATAAATCTTCTTTTTCATCCACCATATAGTTTCGATCGGGGACAAATCGGGAGAGCTAGGCGGCCACTTTTCCAATGTAGGAATTTCGTTGGTATGTAACCAAACCTTTCATACTGCCAAAAGCAGTATGACAGGAAGCACCATCTTGTTCGAAAATATACTTGTTTCATGCTGCAAACTGGGAAGGCAATAAACTGTTATTTAAGATGTCTTGGTAAACTGCCGACCCACTTTGCTGACATGCAACCAAAAATCATTAGCGAGGCAGGAAATTTGACTTTACTTTTCAGGCAATTTTTATGAAAGACTTCGAATTTTATTACTAAGCACTTTCGTCTGTTCGTCCCCAGTTTCATAACAAACTGTAATTTTTCTTAAAGACGCGTGCGAATTTGACCGTTATTATTATAATGTGATAAGGAAGTATAAACAGTGGGTCACGCAAACCGGTCGCCGCCGAAGCGGTCGCCGACGTGGGAACCATTCTAATTGTGTAATGTAATTGTTTTAGTACAATAAAGTTCTTACATACATACATATTAGGCGCTAAGCTACAAGAACATATACTTGCATATTAGGGTGATGGAACCAGTAATGGACAAGGCACCAATAATGGACACTTGATTCTTATTTTACAGAAGATAAGGGTTATTCATTTGTTTTGCAACAATCAATTTAGGTCCGTATGAAATTTGAATTAAGAGCGAAGTGTGCATTACTGGTGCCTGTCAGGACAACTTTAAAAAAAAACCTTTTGCCAATCGGGAATAAGCATAGACTTTTTAAATCGCATATCTCAACACAATATGAAAATACCGTAAAAGAGATTAGGTACCAAAAGTAAAATTAAAATCGGCCAAGAAATACGGATGATACAAGAATTTTAAACTGCTAATTAGACAGCGATTAGACAGAGAGATCCGATATGCCCTGTGACGTCATGTAACACGTCGGCCATAACCTCATGTTAAATTCTGTTTCGCTAGAAAGAAATAGGAACAAATCTTTGTTGGCTTATATCTTGGTTATTTTTATAGCTATTCAAAAAATATTTTTTCTCGTTTGTTACATGAATCAGCCTTTATTGAAGCTGTGAAAAAGTCAAGCACATTCCCTATTCTTAAGCACGATTCAATTGTTCTCGTGGCTCCCTCTTAATCACGTGTGTGTCGTATACAGTTAGAAAGGAAAGGAGGACACGTGGCAATTAACGCTTGGTTAAGGAGCACGCTAAATGGCTGTATGGTTATTATTATATACCCCGTTATGCTGTCGTAATGACGTCACTTTTTCAACCGACTTCAAACAAAGGAGGTTCTCAATTCGTTGGGTATTTTTAAAAAGTGTGTTCCCCGATTAGTCAAAGACCGCTGGACCGATTTGAAAAAAAAAAATCTATTTCAAAGTTGGTCCCATTGTCATGTCAGGATCTGATGATGAGATCTTGGAGAAATCGAGGGAACTCCTCAAATATTTTTAGTACACCTATAGCAATTTGGGAATTTTTATAGTAACTCGTGCATTTGCTCTTGGAAAGCACTATTTGGTGAAGTTGAACTGATGATGAAGACCACAGGTGGCCAACGGAACTCCCCAACGGCACCTATTTCAAGGGTGGCGATAAGATATCTCGATTAAGGTAGTTGAGCGACTATGACGAAACATTTAGGTTTAAATCATATGACTATGACATTCCCGCGGCGTTACTTGCGGTAAACTTGAAATGTCTTAAAGCTTTATATCGACTACGAAGCGGGACTACATAACAGCTTATTATGATCACTAAAAAATAACTTCTTTTAAAATGTTAAGTACAGTCACGAGATTAAATTTGGGACCCACCTGAGTTCCAAAGTCAATCTGACATTCTACAACAATAAGGTTGAGTTTCCTAAAAGTTACAAATGACTTGACATCTCTAATTAAATTGACGACTTCAAGCATATTTTTCTTGAAATGGGTCCCAAATTTTTAAATACCTATAGGTAATTTTTGCGTTTTTGAAGGCGGTTTTTAACCCCCGACGCAAAAAAGAGGGGTGTTATAAGTTTGACGTGTAAGTGTGTGTGTGTGTGTGTGTGTGTGTGTGTGTGTGTGTGTGTGTGTGTGTGTGTGTGCGTGCGTGCGTGCGTGCGTGTATGTGTGTGTGTGTGTGTGTGTGTGTGTGTGTGTGTGTGTGTGTGTGTCTGTCTGTGGCATCGTAGCTCTTAAACGGATGAACCGATTCGGATGCGGTTTTTTTTTATTTGAAAGCACGTTTTCTAGCGGTGGTTCTTAGACATTTTATATCGAAATCGGTTCAGCCGTTTTTGAAGTATTGAACTTTGAAATGTCAGTGTCGGGGGTTTTCCAACTTTTTGTTGGTTAGGTTATTTGTTTTTTAAAACATTTATTTTTAATTACTCACGCGTTATTGTAGTTTCAGCGACGATAGGCTAACTATTTACCGGGTAATATATTGTTCCCAACGGGATGTTAAAATTACTAATACCACATACCACGTATTTAAAGTAGTTAAATAACAATGTATTATCGAGACATAATAGGTTATTTTCATGTTCCTATCTACAGGTTTTACAACCAAAGGTCTTGAGTTCACATGTACTCGTCCAGATAAGACATTTAACAGACAGTTTTATTATTTCGTATTTCATTATTAATGCCAGATTTCTATTCGATTTCATACGGTGAAAAAAGTCGTTTTAAAAAAAAAAAAATACATGTCGGAGGACTATGTCGTACAAATTGACCTAGTCCCAAACTAAGCACTAATAAAACTATGAAACGGGACTTAATTGCGTAATAAATTAAGCATTTCCCTCTCTCTCTATAGTTTTAGTATGTGTGAAAATCGTGTTAGTTTAATTAAAGCAAAGTAAGCTCTAAGTGTAGGCGATTTACTGTTATTCATATTATACCAGATATTTATTTAATTTTCTGTAAAATAATAATAAAAATAATAATAATAATATAATAAATAACATAATCAAGTCAATTTAATTTGAACTGTGTTGCAATGGGATAAGGTTTTGTTTTTCTATCTTCATAAACCGAAAATGGAATTATTGAACAAACATAATTGAACTTTATTGCCTTAAGGGTAGATTCAAAGTTGCACTCACAAAAAACTCCCCGTTTGTAAGGTGGGCGTTACGATGATAGCTATACTTCGTTTTTTAGCATTCTAATAATGAAGGTCAAATTCCCATACATTTCTTTTAATAACTTAGTTATTTGTAAAATATTAGAAATGGCATTGTTTTCTCTTGTCTAATTTTGACTTTGTTAAAGGGTTGTTTGCAAAATTACGATCACTTATTCTAACATTGAAAAATACAAAGTATATTTTCTATAATTCTACTTCCCTTTTCGTGGGTTAAATAATTGTGGCTAAACCAACAGGTAACATTCGCAATTGCAGCAATTATAAAAAATAAATCTCTGTAGAAGACTTGAAATAAATATCTTAGTAAAAAATCTATGTAACATAATGGCACCAGTGTTTGACAGTTTAAGCTGACATGCACCAATAATCGACACTTAACTCTTAATTCAAAGATCATATGGTCATAAATTGAGTGTTACAAAACAAATGAATAACCCTTATCTTCTGTAAAATAAGAAACACTGTCGACCATTGGTCCTTGTCGATTACTGGTTCCATTACGTTAATTATTGTTTTGGACTCTTGATTTTTTGATACCTAACATGCACAATCTTTCAATACACATAATTAGAAAATAAATATAATAAATTACCTACTTATTTAGCAGTCTTAAAAGACCTGCTTAAAAAAAGAAATATTTCATTCACAGATAATTATAATCATGATGTAATAAAATTGAATGATAAGCACCAATTGAATCAATCAACATTTTGCTGCCATGAAAACTTCTAAAGTTGTTATGAGATATTTTAGAGAAAAGAATGAGTTCTTCTTAAAATATTACCCGCCTGTTTCACAATCGACAAGTAAAGTATATTTGACAGATAAATTTAGCCCTTTCTCTTTCTTACACTTGTAAATAGACAAGGAGAGTGACAAGTTTAAATGGCAGATAAATTTACTTGTTGATTGTGACACAGGCCCTAAGTGTCTTTATTACATAGATGGGTGAATCAACTTTTAAGGTACTCCTTTTCTTTTGCGGTATTAAAACTTTCCTGGTGACTTATGATTAATAATAATGTATGAATATTAAAATCAGACCACCAAATTTACAGACCTTACACGTTAAACACCTCAAATATTTTTTAATCTTCGAAAAAACCTGGTAACTCAGGGGAAAATGCACATTTTCCATACAAAACCTAGGGACAACATTGTCCGCTGCGTTACCAACTATATTATTAATTAAAACTGTTCTATTTTAAATCAAATCATCTCAAATGTTAGCCTATTTGTCTGATTTAATAAGCGTGTAAGCCACGTCGTAAGCCAATATAGGGTTTTTCTAAAAAACGTATAATTTGTGAAACATGTCGAAAAATAGGGAGTACCTTAAAAGTTGATTCACCCAGATAATTAGTTAATTGACTGATCCAGTAAAATAATTGTGAAAACTCTTCTTGTATCAATTGTATTGGTCAACCATTCTGCCGTAATATATCTATAATGCGGTTATCTAAGATCTAGTTGATTTTTCACTTATGATGCTGTATTTATGAGAAAAAAATCTCTATTGATCAGTATGTGCGATTTTTAAAACAAGCTTTTTAATAGAAGACAATTTGGTACATAACGGCTTTAGGCATTATAAATTATCAAGTCAGCATTGGACCGTGTTGTCCCACCACTTTGTATATAAATAGTGGTTTGTCTCCTAGGTAACTAGTATTTTTAATAAGTTATTCTGATTTGGATGTATTTGTACTTGTAGTAATAATTTAACTAGTTTTTTTTTAATAAGACATTATTGTAGAGGAAGAGAAAAAGTTGGTTGTAAATAGTAATTTGACATAATTTAATGGAAATTCATAGAAATGTTTTATATTTTGTAAGAAACATATAAAATTACAAGACTATTCAGATCACTTTGCATATTTTTTAAAGTATCATAAGAGGCTTATTAGCAAATAAAGACAAATTTTTAAACATTAGCAAATAAAGGTATATTTTACTATTTTTAATTTTATCTCCATGTTACAACCTAACCTAACCTAACCTAACCTAACCATTAGATGGTTACAGTACCAATTTTATTATCAGTATTTGAAATATTTAATTAAATTAAATTGGCTCAAATGACTTTAGGATGTTGTCACTCAAAACCTACACACACACACACACACACAATTCAAAAGAGATAGATATGAAGTCTACACAGTTGCAGTAAAAGCAGATAAAACTTTAAAATAACACATGAATAAGTCTCCATACCAAATTTAGCAGCTCACTTAATCAACATGATTAACAAAAATGGCACAACAAACAGTTCAACTGGAAATATTAACAGTTTAAGGGAATGAGCAACGCATAAACAAACTAAGTCATAACATGTGAAGAAATGCGACACTTTATCAACAATATTTGTGGAATGCAAGACTACGCATTGGGTTACGAGACACTACGCGGACGACTTGGCAGTATTCCATAAGTCCATTGCAATAGCTAGAAAAGCAATTAGAGCCAATTGGTGGCCCGAACGACGACCCGTAAATGCAGTAGCAACGCTCGCTAAGAGGGATTTACTTACCAACAATTCATGACATCACAAGTTCACAAGTGGCGGCGAAGACTTCTTTCTTCTTAGGGACTTAACAATGTACGACACACTTAGGATAAAAGTGAATTGTAAACAAAATTTCTGAATGAAAACTTGCAAAACAAATGTTTATCTAGCTAACCCTATCACAATATATTCTAACACGAATATTGTGTATTGGTTTTTTAATTTATTAAAATATTATGACAACAAAATTGTCGAAGTAAAATGGCAGGTTTGGCAGCGACGGACGGTGCTGCCAGACTAGTGGATGGGAAAATTAATAGGACTTCAACGCGGTGTTACCGGGTAATAAGTTGCAAATGGCAAAAATAAATCGAACGGCATTCTCTTTTAAAATAACTCTCCGTCTAATCTAATCAACATTTCACAATATGTTTTCACTCAATTTTACACTTGAATTATCAAATCAAATTAAAACAACGACATCATAAAATATAACCTTAGGCTACTTTAACCCCGTAATATCAAAACGGAACGCATAAGTCACAAAGTTTACGACATACGACATTGACGTGACGTGAACTCCGTTGAACCCTTGCGATCGCGTTTATATTTTAGATAATATTAAAACAGTAAAGCAAAATGGCTAAGCGCTCCAATCCCTTTACTGAGGATTTCGTACCTCAGAGTAAAGTTCACGTGGGGATCAAACAATTCAATAATAACGAGGACAGGCTGCAGAAAGTGTACGGTAAGTTACAAATACCTTCAAATTTGCTTGAAAAATTATGTTCGGTGCTGTAGCGATTGTTATATTACAGAGAAAACTCTAGAACTATTATTCAGAGGAGCGAAGAAGATGCCTGTGAAGATGTTAAACGGAGAAGGTTATTTCTGTGAAGACAGTAAGAAGGATGGGTTGAAGCAACTCTTTCTTGGCAAAGACGGGCATTTGATGCAGTCTGGTGTCTTAGTAAGTAGACTTACTTAATACATAATTATATTTCCTAAAAGGATATCAGTGATATCACTCTTGCAATCAACCCACCACAATGGCAGCGATGCAGTTGCATGATAGTAACGATACAGAGTTGTAATCCTGTCACTGATCGTAAAACCTAGCTCATGTAACCACCAATCTGTATTCCTACTTAAGCGACACAGCATTGCCACAGTCACATTTTACAAATGGGTTTAGCAGACAAAAGTGGAGATGTGATCGCGTGTTCGTAAAACTGCACCACTGCTGGCATTTATCTAATAAGTCAGTGAATAATTCGTGGAGTGAAAGCCATTAATTGCAATTAGAATTAGAAAACAGCCTCTTATTCTTAACACATACAGTGCCGGCAATGCTACGAGTGCTAAGCTGCAGCGTAAAGGATCGGCCACACCGATGCATAAAATACGGTGACATTGCGTAAACAAAAGAATGGGTCATAGTAATTACATGGCGTACATTTTGATGGGCCATATTTTAAGTACCATTATGCTCTGGTGTGGTTGCTCCCTGAAGCAGCATTTTTAGAACAGTGAATCTGACTATCGGGTCATCTAGCACTGAATGTGTTCGTTGAGATCAATGATATTACATATAAACAAGAAGTAGATATGCCACTACCGCGCCCGAGTTGAAGCGTCATAAAAGACCCAATTGACCACTCTCACTGACAGTCCACGCCAAACATGGCGACACTCGAAGCGCAATTGCTTTCATATAGTTATGTCTCTTACTCTCGTGTTTTCCGTATCTGTCCATCGTTCATTTGTGAAACAAGTGAACATATTGTAGTTTGTATAGCTATCTATATGCAACTACGCACATTTTCAAACGCGATTTATTAGGGACGTAACATATCTATACTCTGTAATATCATTGGTTGAGATCCATGGTTTCTAAAATATTTCTTGTATCATTTTCAGGCAAGGCAGTTGGCTTACAAGTGCCTCTGTGGCGAGACATCAACAGACAAGTGTGCGTACTGTGATAAGGCCCTGTGTGTGTCGTGCCAACACCCTTGCAAGCAGTGCCAATCGTTGTTCTGTGTCCATTGTTCTCTTGAAGGGTGAGGGTTTTTACATGTTATTATCTAGATGAGTAAGAGAAACTAAAAGACATACATTTTCTGCTCTTCTCACAGTGTCAATCTGTACTTCTAATACTATAAAGAGGTAAAGTTTGTGATGTGTAGGGGGTAATCTATGGATCTACTGAACCGATTATGAAAATTCTTTTACCAATACAAAGCCACTTTAATGGTGAGTGTCATAGGCTATATTTATTGCAAATTGCAGTGGGCACGGGAACCGCTAGAAAGCATAACCCTTACTACCCTTACTGTACATATACGCCATTTTGTAAACCAATTGGTCCAAAAGACTGTCTGGAGCCAAAGCAATATCATATTATAGCTGTGGTTACCTCGTGCAGAGTCCGTCTGGATTGCTACCACCATCTTATGCTTTAACCTACCCCCACACAACACCATTCACATTGTTGTTCATGGGATAAGACAACCGGTGAAATTACTAGGATAGAGGCATTTCATCTTAGTCCTAAGAGTTGGCAAAACATTTGCGGTCCTAAGACCCTAAGATAGCAGCCTTAAGACTGTAGTCTTGAGAATGCAAGTGGCAATGGGTCAAAGCTACAAATTACAATTTACAGGTTACAAGTTTCCATACGACACAACCTCAACCAATGACGGCCAGACATTTGAGCAGTGTTGCCAGTTTTGGACCTGTAAAATTGTTACTTGTGGCTTTATAAAACGTGCCCCAGGTGGCCGCTGCGCACGTTTGCATTCATACCATAAAAAAAATTACAGCATCACTTTTATATGTTGCCGCTTTAAAAAAAATTAAGATAGAATCTTTCATTTTCAGGTCAGAGGGCAACGAAATGTGTGTGTCGTGCTACAGCTAACGTAATTAACAGTTGAAAATAGTAATTAGAATTAAGGTTAGTGGCTTAAGGTTCATACTTCACCATGTCGACTCCTGGATGTCCCAATGTCCAGACATTCTCAGAATTCTAGAATTCTAGTCCAGGCATTCTTAGAGGATTATCCGACAAGAGATGCGCCTCTCTGGAGATTTCTATAGAAGTCTAGATTGCATATCTAAAGTCTATACAATCGGACTTGTCCCTAAGTGAACACTATTATGACCTCAAAATGCGTCTTTATGTCTAAAACGGCCGTTTACTCGTAAATGAAGCGACTGGAAAAATTATGTACAAAATGTGCTTTCCCATTTTGTACATAATTTTTCCAATTTTGGGATGACAGATTGTACGTACAGTCAACCAATTTGATTCCTAGGCCACTATTGACTTTGTCAATGTGACGTTGTAAACCAAATCAGATAGATAGATAGATCTTTGTTTTGTGGCATATTATTATGTCATTTGTGTTGCCACTATGATTCCGCCAATGTCAGGTTAAGGAAGGCACACGTTCTAACGGAGAGAGTAAACAAATTTTGAAGAGGGGAATAAATAAATAATGAATGTTTCGGTTTCATATAAACCAAATCATAAGAAGTCTGTAACGTTTGGTTGTCAACGTCACTTTAACATAGTCCAAAGTGGCCTAGAAATCAAATTGGTTGACTGTACGTGGGTGGCAATATCGCATCTAAATTTCCATCTAAAGATGAATTGTTGGATTTTCTTAACGATAGATCGAAACGACAAATCGTTCCGTGTATGGGGCCTTTTAAACTTAGGTACGATACGGATATCCACAAATGGAGTTGAAAAGTTGAAGCCTTTAAAAATAATAATATCACGTTTAGACGATGAGCGGATATGAGGGTATGAGATATCTCTGGCATATAGGCTCTGTTTTCTTAGGGTACTAAAGTCACTGACAGTTGGGGCGCGGCCCTGCGAAACCAAAAAGCGGCATCTCCTATGAGAAATTTATAGTATATGCAACCTTAGTACTAACGAAAGAGAATCGAGTTTTCTGTAGCTATTCAATTTAGAAATCGCCTTTTGAATTAGGAAGACACTTAGTAAGAAAATCATACTTTCAATGTTTTTACTTTGCTGTCACGTAGCAATAGCAAATGTGAGGGTGGAAAAATAATTAAAAAAGTAGCTGTAATAAAAAAAATGAATTTATTTATGACTATATTACGTGAAATGTATCGGATATGGAGGAGCAGGTCTTCAGAAAGAGGTTTTTGCAAATCGAGGTTATATAGCGCCACTATTTTGATTGGCCGTTAAAAAGTCACGTGGTTCAGCTTGTTTACATTTATTTTAGTGACTAAACAGATAGAGTATAGTAACTTATTGACTATTGTTTTTTGTGTATTTAGTTGATTAGTAAGCGTGATAATTACTTAAGTTATTTTTGCTGAATGTTTGTTAAAATGTATTACTAGTTGTTGAATCTGACATGAAATGAAATATTAGACCTAATTAAAATTTAAATGCATTTTTAATGACACACCTTTTTTTTTAACCGGTTGCCTTTATTAGTAAACGTGGACTAACCGTGGGGTAGCAAAGCCATGTTATGTCCTTTTCCGCCGAATTCAAATGTCATTATGACAGAAAAGGACAAAGCATGGCTAAGCTACCCCACGGTTACTTCACGGTGTATTTAATAATGGCATATCATTATACAGATATAGTCAATAATATAACGTCATTGTATTTTGTAGGATTTTTCTATGTATTTCTCTATATAATTATTTATATCGTTGTCTTGTACCCATAGTACTATCAGCCCAATGGAACCCTGACCCACCATAGAACGGTGTCACAGTGACATTATAAAACAATTTGTTTGACACTTCTTATAACTTGAATCATAACGTCTCTGTGACACAGTTCTATGGTGGGTCAAGGTTCCAATGGTCTGATAGTACAAGCCTAGAGCTTAGTTTGGGACTAGGTCAATTTGTTTCAGATTGTTTGATAATTATTTCTGCCCTCTTACGGGAAAAAGGCACATCTACTATATGAATTGTATTGCATTTCCAACCTTATTATAACCCTTGAGAGTTTAATGCTTCTATGAATTTATTGCACTTGTGCCTTGTCTCCTTACGAGGGCAGATTTGTTTAATACGGCCATAAGATGGAACGTATGAGGCGGAGACGAGCGGAGTTGAGTGGAGCAGAGCTGTGAAGAGAGCTAAGTGATTCCACTGAGGGGGAGACGAGCGGAGCTGAGTGGAGTGATTACAATGTAGTCTCCGCTTGACTGTTTCCAATGAAGCGGAGCGGGGACGAGATGTGGACTTCAACTAATATGATTGGTCGATTCCTACACGTCTCCTCTCCGCTCCGCTCATCTCCGCTTGACTGTTTCCATTGAAGCGGAGTGGAGACGAGATGTGGATTTCAACTAATATGATTGGTCAATCCCTACACGTCTCGTCTCCGCTCCGCTCGTTTCCGCCTCAGTGGAGCCGCAACCTTAGGGCCTGTTATCAGTGCATCTGAAAAGTGAGTAGAGAATTACGCCTCGACCCAGACAAGAGGCATAACGTAAGCGTTAGCGATTTAAGGTGTCAGTTGGTAGCCGACTCTACGCAGCAGCAGCAGACGACGGCGACGTGTCGTTTCGACACTACTGGTTTGTATGTATTTCTATGAAATTCCCGTAGCTAGCGCATAGACTTAATATATTACTTCGTATGGACTGGCCTCTAGTACAAAAAAACGGGCGATTAAATTGGTGCTAAATCTAAGAATCTAGCACCAAATCGTGACAGTGACGTTTCAACCTCGCACCAAGTCGTACGTACTAGTAAAATCAAAAATGCCATGTTGCGTCATAAGTAAGTGCAATAATTATACCTCAAAGGTATCGAAAACCAAGGATGGAGTTTCTTTTTTCCGGTAAGCATATTAAGTAATGTATTACTCGAGTTAAACCATTTTTTCAAGCATTCTTAATATTATTGTAAATACAGCTGTTGTTTGGTTACCCGCCAACGTTACGGTAGTTCTATGTAGTTTGACGTAGTTTATAAGCAATCAGATAGATGTCGCTACTGTTTCTTGGCCAAACATATGTGACATTTTTGTTCGGAAGACCCTATCTAGTTGTTTAAATCAATGAGCTAGCGACGCGTTGTCGAGCGGCAGACGACACTGTCGTTCGACCGCAGATCAGTAGTGCCGCTGACGCCGGAGCAATTATATTGGACTAGAGGACGCCCGCGACTTCGTACGCGTAGAATTAGTTTCCCGCTACTCCCCCCATTTCATCCCGTTGGGGGTAGATTTTCGGAAAATCCTTTCTTAGTGCTCACTTACATCATGAAAGGAACCCATGTACCAAATTTCAAGTTTCTAGGTACAGTAGTTTCGGCTGTGCGTTGATATGTCAGTCAGTCAGTTTTGCCTTTTATATATATAGATATAAGGCTTTTTGCCAACTTGATGCCGTCTTTTGTTGCCGTCTGCAGTCGGGTCCGAAATCATGACTGCAGCGACAGGACGCAACGACGTGTCGTGGCGACATGACGCGACGCGCGTCGCTGCTGCTGCGTGGAGTCGGCTACCAACAGAGGGCCCTGCCAAGACGCACTACGCTAACTCGCGTTTCTATTCGTTTCGTTTTTAACCTATTGCGTCACTGGTAGATCACGTGACTTTTCGTATCATGTCATCTACCAGTGACGCGATTGGTTTAAACACGAAACGAATAGAAACGCTAGTGAGCGTAGTGCATCTTGGCAGGGCCCTCTGACACCTTTACGAAAACGGACAAAAATAGGACAGTTGTATGTTGACGATATGACAACTGCATACATGTTTACCCCACTGCCGAATTAGGAGGGTAATGTGTTTATCAGCCTATATATGTATATTTGTTCCTTTGTGGCGCTCTAGAAACTAAACGCGTGGACAGATTTTTATGAGTCTTATGTCAATCGATTTGTATTAATCTTGTTAACCAACTGCCGAATAATGTCAAGTTAAACCTCCTGAACACAACACGGACACTGCTGCGTGTTGACGCCGATCCCGATGGACCCAGATCAAGGTGAGAACCAGCAAATGCCTCGAATTGTTCCAAAATCAAAGAAACAGTAGTTCAAGATATGTTTTTAATTCGATGCTTTAGCTAGATGTTACAGCGATTAATCGGTTACAAAATAAAATTGTCAATGTGAATGAGCTACATTTTTACCAGTATGGAGAAGGTACACGAGCACACAGGCTACCTCATGTTATAGTGGCGAACTAGCGACATCTAGCGCACACTTGTATCGACCAACTCGCTAACTCGCTAGCGCCACCAACGTCAGACAGCGCAACTAAAAAGGTTCTACATCGCGCTAACGAAGTTTCTCCAGTCAGTTGATATATATGAAGGGTCCACGGAAAGAACATGTCTAGTCACATTAGTAACTTTTTGAGATATCGCGATTTGAAAGTTAAGAACCATGATATTTTGTACGTAATTTTCGTGTAGAGGTTTTTTTAAGAGTGAAAAAATACAAGAAATATGAAGATTTATATCTAAAACTGAGTGGTAGGTAATGCTTCATTTCGTCCTCTATATTTTGAGATTCAAAATTCATTTTCAAAAAAAAGTGACTAGACATGTTCTTTCCGTGGACCCGTCATATACAACTTCCAACTTCATCCCAATGGACTTCGGTCCCCAGGCATAACACCCGCCTGGAGAGAGATCTCGCTATTGTCCTCTCTTCCTACAGTATGTAGGATCTTTGACCTATTGGTACACGTATGCATGTTCAAGACTTGTTACAGTCTAAAGTCTGCAAATCCTGAGAAAGCAAATGTGTCGCCTATAAAATGACTCTATGCTAATAAATTCACCAGTTGTTTTATCCCCTCACTGGAACATAACTACAGAACAGAAAAAACAGTGGAAGTGTCAAGTGGGCGTGTAACGTGTGGCATAGTTATGCGGAGTTCCGCATAAACTACCATACTTTTGACGCGACTGCTTATTTAGATATTTCGATATTTGTAAAACGGGAAATAAATCCAGAAGCACGCCTTATTGTGCTATTTTGCAGTGTAAAAACGATAGCCGCACCAAAAACATTTTCCATTGTGGCATGTTGTTTTTATGATAGTTTAAGTATTGGCGACAACAGGTCTGATACTAAGCGAAGCTCATGCTACTTCCACTGTTTTTTCTATTCCGTTAACACAACAATGCGAATGCTGCTTGGCGTTATATAATATGATGTTTACATAATTTCTTTTTCAAATTGGTCTTGATTTCAGATTCAACTTGTGAATACCACAACATGCTTCCCCTTTTAAATCACATAAAGTCTGGTCATCATCACAACATCTCCCATCAGTATCACGGAAGAACTTATTAACGCATCTGAAATCATCATCTTTCTTGATGGTCGTGAATTCTTTTAACATTTTCTTGATTCTCTCTAATTCTTTGGAACAGCAGATTTTTCCTGCGTCGCTGTGGCTTGGAGGCAGGGGAGGTTCTACATTCTTGAATAACTTCGAGTAGGCATTAGGCTTCGTACAAGGCCTTCCTATTATTGGACAGGGGCCTAGTTTCAACCGATGCAACTTGGAGGTTTCAGCATGGTCTTCAGGGTCTTCACTCTTTTTATGTCCCTTGTGATTCATATCTTTTAAAAGCAAAACAGCAGGGCACGTATCTTTGTGCTTGTATAAAGGACAGTACGTTTCATGTTTATGAATAGCTTCTTGATTTACAGACTCTGCTAAGCCTTTTTTAACTGGTTCAGTGGGGTAATAATCGTCGTCCATATCGGCCGTATCGTCAGATAATTTCACGCAATTGTAAGCGCTTGTTTTTCTCGTAGTTCTTGGTTTACGTACGTTTCTCATTGATGGATAATTTTTATCCATGTTTGTTGTCCTAACTTAGATTTGGTTAACTTTAAACACTAGTTTGAAATTAATCTGATGTAAACTCAACTCAATAGTCCAACTCACTACACCTCATGGTTTTATTGTTTGATTTGGATACACGACAACACCCTCCCGAATATGGGTCATTTATAAAATCATCGTCAAATTCGTCGTCTAAACGTAACAAGAAAGCGAACGTGTCGTCCGTCTTATCATTACTGTCTTTCCTTCTTTCCTTTCCTTTTTTTTTACATTTATGACAAGGAGGAACATCATCACCTTCTAATAACATTTGCCTGTCTGTACATGTATGATCTACCTTTAACTGACTGCCGCAACACACTGCCTTATCTTTCATTTTCATCATACGTCCTTCATGTATCGGACATTCCTCTCGATGATGACGATCATCCTTACACTCGCAACCTCCACATACTTTCTTACTTCTATGCTTACTATTAGAAACACCTTTAGCATTCTTCTTATAACAGTCTTGATTCCTAAGATACGCTCTAACTTTGTGTGCAAGTTGACAATTTGCGTTGCCACACGGCCCAGCAATATCTCCAAACCTGATTTTGTCAATGGGATACTTCTTTTTGACCTCATCTTCGCAAGCGTAGTTTGTACCCCTCACTGCAATACCACAGCTCTTTAATTCCGTGCATACTTTCATCCTCTTCTCATTGCTTAGTCGAATAGCGTCTTCTGACATCGTGGTTTCGTAAATACTGCCGACCAGGGTGGCTTCAGGGTTGCAACCTTCGATGCGTTTGCACGAGAAAGTACTAGGAGTCTTATCAGTTCTGAAGATAAACGTGTCAGGATCATCCATCAGCTCTTGGAAATCGGTGATTATGCTGTCACCCATGACTCTGAGTCTGAGGATGAGCTGGACTTCACCAACTCGTGGCTTGCAACACTCGCCTGATAAAGTAGCTCGTTGCTTGATGCTTAAAGGTTCAATAGGTTCGCAAACACTGGCACTCTCTTTCAATATGTTAAAGAAATCTGTATCCCATACCATGGTGGTTCTTCCGACAAAAATATTTTTCTCTTGATCGTCGTCGTTCCAAATCTCTATCTCCAAGGGGAATTTGGTTAGATTCCGGGCTAAATTATCAGGGTAGGAAGAGAAAAGGTAGGACTTACCAACTCTGATGCTTCTCGTCCATCTTTTTTTACCTTCCCCATCGTGTTCGATGACGTCGTCAACTTTCTTGTTTACAGCCAGTGGTGCTTCTTTAATGATGAACTCTACTTTTGGTCCGAATTTTATTTTTGTCACCAGTTTCTTATCTGTTGTAGCATCTTCGTCATCTTCTACTATAGTCACTTGGTCTAAGAATATCTCTATTAAGTACATATGCTCCATGTCCTGCGAAATTCAAAACTTGTTTACAATTTACTTCAATTTTCATTTAGTTAGAGTTATGTACGAAAGTAGTTTTTTTTTCTTTATATTACTATTATTATCCACTTTTAACCAAAAAATACCCTCCATGTTCCTACGGAAGATATTTAAAAAAAAAAACCTTCAGAAACTTCGAGAAATAGTTGTCTTGCTCCATTTAAAGGTATATGTTCCCAATTCTACAGATTTCTATTACAGATTCCCAATTCTACAGATTCCCAATTCTACAGATTCCCAGGTCTACAGATTCCCAATTCTACAGATTCCCAATTCTACAGATTCGCAATTCAACAGATTCCCAATTCAACAGATTCCCAATTCTACAGATTCCCAATTCTACAGATTCGCAATTCAACAGGTTCCCAACTTTACATACAGATAAACGTAAAACAAATAATAAATTTCACAGTCGTAGGTAGGTTAGGTTAGGTTCGTTTTTATATGAGGCCCGGAGGGCCAAAAAAACCCAGAAATAGGAGCTCCGCGAGGAGCTCCGTCGACTCAGTCAAATTAGATTTTCAAAAGTTTTCTTACTCTATGGACACAGAATGAGCTACCGCCAAGACCGACCAATCAAAGACGGGTGACTAGACTAGGCCTAGGCCTTCTGTAGAAATGGGAATCTGTAGAATTGGGAATCTGTATAATTGGGAATCTGTAGAATTGGGAATCTGTTGAATTGGGAATCTGTTGAATTGCGAATCTGTAGAATTGGGAATCTGTAGAGCTGACCTTAATTGCATTTAAACACCTGAAGCTTTTTTGAAGTTGTCTTCTATGTTTATTATAATCAATTTACAGGTTTGAAAAAGCAACTGCGAGCCTAACTCGCGCATTGAGGGTTCCGAAATATTACTCAAATAAAAACGGTTAGGTGGTGTGGACGGACGGAAAGACGTTACAACGTGTAAGAATCGCCCTGGGCCTGCCCATATCTATCTACTAAAGCCTTAATATACGTAATAAAAACTATACGTACGTTTTTGTTGCTATTAAGTACTATTTTATTGAATAATGATCCATATTATTTATGCTGTGGACATTGAAATTTTTATTTTGTAACCCGAGAACTCTACATGATTTTATTTAACCGACTTATTTTAATGTGTCGCGATTTGAATGAGGTCGACGTGGCTCACTGGATTAAGCACATTTTATTTTAAAAATATAGTGTTGAATATTTTCCAATAAATGCAAAATTGCGTTTTTTAACTCCATGGTTAACGCGGACCGCGAATGTTGGAATTTAAAAAAAAACCAGTAGGTAAAGCCACAGTGGCCACATGATAGGGCTCTTTTGCACGTGTCGGAAATATATGTAATAAATCTACTAAGCGATCTATGGCAAAGCCTCTTATAATTGTGATAAATGTATTCATTTGTTACACAATATCAGGTAATTTTGCCTAAATAAAAAAAATACTTACTTTTAAAAACGTCAAAGAGTTAAGTGTTTAACATTGGTGTTGTGATTTGGTCTGTTCCATCACGGATCCTAGAGAAAATCGTTTTTTTTTTTAATGAACTCCGAAGTAGAAGAAATGGGCCATACGCACTCGAAAAACAAAAGTTGTCTGTTGTGGTCAATAGTTAAAGGCTTGTGTGCATATAAGTTATGTTTTTATCTGATAGGATTAAAGTGGACCTGACGCCGTTTATGTGGATATGGATGAAACCAGAAAATTAGGCCTGCAAAACGTTAACTTTGGATATGTCCACAGGAAAGACGCTAACCTAAATCTGCGTTTGACCCAAATAGGCGGAGTACCTAGCGGGAACCTAATTCTACGGGTACGAAGTCGCGGGCGAACTCTAATAAAAAACGATAAATATTATAACTTATTTATTATCCATATAAAATTCATAACAAATTGACATAACACGGCCAACAATATAAGCTCCTTGTTGTAAATGCATATAGCTGATTATATCATAAAATACATTATTTGAAATTACTCCAGCCCAAAATACTAGATACAATTGGGAAGAAACAAATTTCACACTTAATGTCGTAATTAAATGTTTTAAAAGAATAAACCGACTCCAAACGTGTTGTTGACTTCCATCAAAGAGATTTAATATTATAGGTAATAGAGTGGGCATCGGAGACATTTTCATAGAAAAACTTTGATCATAAGCATCATGAATGCCATCTATGACGGGCGTGTCAAAGTAGGCTAAACGACGTACGACTTGTTACCTCGAGGTAACAAGTTTTGCATCACACTTTTGTTCGCTATGCCCCGTCTATTACTACTATACATTTACCCCCTTACTAATAAACGTTGAGTAACGGTGGTATAGCTATACAATGTTTAGTCCTTGACTGTCATTGTGACATTTGAATTTGACAGATAAGGACAAAACATTGTATAGCTATACCACCGTTACTCAACGTTTATTAGTAAGGGGGTTAATGTCTTTGACTTCCATGGATCCTATGGCCAGATGTTTACGTAATTGAAATAGAACCACTCTTGATATATGCCTACCCTACTCATGAAGAAAAAGCATTACATCAGCTGACAATTGGTAGAAAGTAGAGTAACATACTCACACAAATAAAACCTTTTTAAAAATCCAAATTAGAGTTGCTCTTTCTCTCAAATGCTTAATAATTGTAGAATGAAAGGAATAAACATTCTAAAGTTCATTCGCGTTTCGGGCCCATAACCTTTTGACCAACAGCTGACTACGTTTGCTGGCTTATTACAGTTGAATAAAGTTCAAACTCGCAACAAAAAAACGCCAGGTAACAATTGTACATCCTAGGGCTCCGTAACGCCTGACGCACTTGGCTGTGAAAGCGGCCTTAACTTAATAAGGCCCCGCTAAGTAAAGTACTTGACCAAAATTAAATACAGTCATGGAATCGCAAGTCTCTAAAGAGAAAAGGAATTAAAAGGGGTAACCCTTCGAGTGGCAAGCAACCGTATAACGGCAGCTGTCAAAAAACAATTTATACTTAGTGACATTAACTCAAAATTCAAATTTAAACTAACTATAGTTTTCTTGCCGCTTGAAGGGTTAAAGGAATTATGTGGAAAATTGGTAGGGTGATGGCACCAGTAATTAACAAGGACCAATAATGGACACTTGATTCTTATGGTACAGAAGATAAGGGTTAGTCATTTATTTTGAGACAGTCAATTTATAACCTTATGACCTTTGAATTAAGAGTTAAGTGTCCATTATTGGTACCTTCAGCTAAAAGTGTCCAACATTGGTGCCGTCACCCTAGGTACGGTAGAAAGGAGAGAAGGCATCTCGCTCACGCATGATAACAGATTTAGATCCATAATAGAAAAAAAATACAAAACTTGGGTACGTATATTTGTGCTAAATATTACAAAATATAATTCATTTGCGTATAGTATTTTGCTTATAGCATATCCAAAAAAACAGTACAAATTGGCTGAAAGTTTGAAAAACGGCGAAGCAAAAATATATTTTTAAAATATACCTTGTGGACGCCATTTTAAAATACTGTAGAGTAAAAGGAAGATAAGAAATCATTCGTGACACCTGTCGGTTAATAAAGTACATTATAACCTCAACCCCAAAAATGGGTTGTAATGCGAATAGGGAAAGAATGGATTTTTTAAATCGCATCGCATCGCGCTCAACAATATATGAAAATACCGTAAAAAAACCGGTCAAGTGCGAGTCGGACTCGCGCACCGAGGGTTCCGTATTGAAGATAATATGCTTGGTAACCGCAAAAGAAAATACTCATTTTATTATAAGCTTTATTTTCCAGGCAATAAGGTCGATTTCGACTAGCCTGAATTTTAATACAGATTTTCTTAGTTTTTTCGTTATTTCTCAAAAACTGTAAATAATGAACACTTCATTTTATTTTTCCCAGAAAATATAAGTAATTATCTATACGTCAGAATTTTTTCCTGAATTTTTGATTTATAAACTTCGGAGATAAAGGGGGGAACGGTCATTTTTTGTACATTTTTGGTTATAAATCAAAAAGTACATAAAAGAAAATTTTCAAAAAAATAGTTTTTAAATGTGCAGATTAAGACCTTTCATATGACACCCCATTTACTATAATCGAACCACTTTCATTTTTGAACCCCCGATTCTAGACCCCTTTTCAATTATTAATAAAATTAATTTCATATTTTTTTTACTACAAATAGATGCGGGCAAGCAAGTTGTACAACTATGCCAAATTTCAAGTTGATAGCATTTGTAGGTGCTGAGAAAACCTGCTGTGACATACAGACAGACAGACAGACAACGAAGTCTCACCATAAGGGTTCCTTTTGTACCATTTTGGTACGGAACCCTAAAAAAGATCACCAAAAGTGACATTAAAATTAAAATCGGCCAAGAAATACGGATGATACAAGCATTTTAAACTGCTAATTAGACAGCGATTACCGCCGCACTCAGGGACGTCAATTAAATTTAATGCTTGTTTAGTGACGTGTTGTCTTATTCTATTGCTGTAGCAAAGAAAGTGACAGCAGCAACTTTAATCAAGCATTAAATTGAATTGACGTCTCCGAGTGCGGCAGTTAGACAGAAAGATCTGAAATGCACTGTGACGTCATGTAACAGGTCGGCCATGTTAAATTCTGTTTTGCTAGAAAGAGATAGGAACAAATATTTCTTGGCTTAAATCTTGGTTTTTTTTATAGGTATTAAAAAAATGTTTTATCTCAACTTTTTGTTACATGAATGAGCTTTTATTGAAGCCGTGAAAAAAAAACACGAATATTGTAATTCGATGACAGCTGTCAGGATTGTCATCTAATCTTCCTTTTATTGTTCCATCTGTCACCGCGTAAAACTCTTTGGACAAGCTGATTGCGCCAAATAAAGCAATAGATGGCGGTGCGAAGAAGTTTATACAAAATATTTAATCTCGCTAGCTTACATTTGAAATAGAGGTAGGTATAGAAAAATAGAAAAAATACGGTAGTGTTATTGTAGATAAGTACAAAGAAAAACTAGACAGAATAATTGACTTTTTCAGTTCACTTGAATCCGAGATTTTATGTCAAATAAATCTTAGGCATGATAATATTTTTTTGTCCTGGGCCCGTATTATGGTCGCCTTTATCGCGGTGTATAAAGATTCCGTCACTCTCGCACTTACATACTGGTCAGAAAGTGACAGATGTTTTATCTACGCTTATCTACGTCGATAAACACGACCATAATCGGCCCGCTGGGGGCCTAATATGGCTGCGTTTGTCGCGTGACAAAGTGCGGATAAGGCATCCGTCACCTTCTGACACGTAAATAAGTACGAGAGTGACGGATGCTTTATCCACATTTGACATGCGATATAGACGCATCCATGCTAGGCCCGCTGTACAGTCAAGTTCACAGATATGTATACCTTTTTCATGTCTTGTACTTTGAACGTAGGCTAGTTATCTTAGAAGCGGGTTGAATGTGATGCATGTCAACGCTAGGGAAGCAAAGTACCTAATTTGGACCTGTGCAGTAGCCAGTAGCAGAAATCTATACAGCCTCTCTTTAGTAAAATACTAAACAAACCTAGGGTGACGGCACCAATGATGGACACTTTTAGCTGACAGGCACCAGTAATGGACACTTCACTCTTAATTCAAATTTCATATGGTCTTAAATAGATTGTTGCAAAACAAATGAATAACCCTTATCTTCTGTAAAATAAGAATCAAGTGTCCATTATTGGTGCCTTGTCCATTACTGGTGCTATCACAAATACTGCACTGAGCCATTTTAAAATCTTGTACAGCTACTCTCTGGTAAAACTATAACTTAATTTTATACGTTTTATTATCCAGTTGTCTCGTAGTAATTTATTTCACAATCGAAATATAAATATCTCGTACGAGGATAAGTGCCTTTCTTCCCTTGGTTAGCAATGTACTACATACATACATACATACATACCTTCACGCAATGGGGTAGGCAAAGACTATGGAACGCCAGGTGCACCGGTAAACATACAACTTTCACTTCCTCTATTCATTCCTTTCTCAATTAAGCACGTACGTAATGTACTATTTGTACCTAAATCTCCCAGTTGGCCTATATTTAATGAAATAAGGAGGATATATACATATACATGTGCTTGACTGTACAACATAGTTCAGCAAAATTAGTTCAATATATTAAGAATATATCTTACGCAATTACGTTAAGTAGATTGTTTATTTAGGCGAAGCAGTTTATAACTCAAAAACAATATAGATAGTGCTGTTCTAATCGATATTAAAAAAAATAGTTTGGGACACCAAATATTTAACTTTTTAGGGTTTCATTTGTGCCAAGATTGCGGGACCCTATTTTATTATTTGTTGTATTTAAGTAAAGTACTTGAAATTTTTGGAGTATAACACTTGACTTTCATACTAAGATGTACTGTAACCGTATTTCTTGTCACAATTGATCAAATTTTAACCATTTATGGCAGATCTCTTTAATATACTAATACTAGGGACTGACAGCGTTTGAAACGCCCGTGGAATCACCCTAATTTCTTACATAATATCAACTTCGCCTAAATAAAAAAATACTTACGTAAAACATAACCTTATAGGCTTATAATTAATATTTGTGTTGGCTTTTATTTGAGGTTGATTGTATATATATTCTATCCTGGTGAGACCCACCATGCTACGAACAGAGAATTTGCACCTAGCAGCAAAGAAATAAAGTTCAATTACCTTCGGTCTATGCCATTTTCAATTATAACAAAAAAAATGCCTAGATTATTCCACTCTGGGTCTCACGAGAATATAGCAAGTCTTACTTCTATAATAATATACACAATGTTTGCGTTTATTGTGTAACGATAGCTTAGCATCTCTTTTTAACTCGTATAGTTTGCCCTGTACAGCGTAGAAAGAGAAATAAGAGTTGAAATGGTTGGTTAGAAAATACGCTTCCGGAAACTAACGAGAGGAAATTATCTAACCAGTCGTTGAAATGATGGAAACGAACAAGCAACATATTGCCGTTGAATTTAACCATGTCAGTGCTTGGTTGCAGTGCTTTGACATTAAATCACGGCTGTTTCCCCGAGGGGTAGGCAGAGATCACTTCTTTCCACCCGCTACGATCCTGACAATTCCTTTCGCTTCTTCCACATTCATACATCGAGTCTTGCATGCATGTTTCGGGTACTTAAGATTCGGCTCTTTTCCAGTATTTCTCCGATTTGATTTGAATAAGTACTACTTTCGCTCTGTATATCCCTTATTCGTTTCCAGAAAATAAAATGTCACAGCAACGTATAATTAGATAATTACAGCCGTAAGAAGTTAATCAGAAAACAATGTTTATTTATAACTTATAAGTTATAAGGCTATAAGTAACAATAGGGAATATGCATTGATTTTTTAAATCGCATTTCTCAACAAAATATGAAAGTACCGTAAAAGACCACCAAAATTGAAATTAAAATTAAAATCGGCCAATTGGTTATGTTTATAAATATTCTAAAAATGGTTTTTTTTTCAGCTTTTACTGAAGCTGTGAAAATAAGTCATAAATATTCCCTTTTGTTTCGCACCAAATAAAAGAGGAATAAATATAAAATTACACCTTGACTTTACACGTCGATAAAACAGTTTCTTTTTTTATAAGCCTGTGTTCTAACTGATAGGGTCGTTTTAATAATCTGATCTTAAGCTGAGATACCAATCTGAAGACGCGTCAGAAATTACAGCTTTCTATGACATGTCTTTGTTTCTCACAGTACGGTCGCCAGTAAATTGCTTTTTGACGATGTCGATAAAACTTAGTCGATATTTAATTAATCACTAGCCACTGGTACATTTCTGCTCCCGTCATCCGGGGTTTGATGATACAGGGTGGTACTCGTTAAACTGTACAATTTGAAAGGGATGAAATTTTAGGTTAATTTATCGGTAAAAAATTTTTTTTTACAGATTTTTAAACTTTTTAGTATAGTTTGGGTAGTACACTTACTTGTGACGGTGTAACTTTTGATCTAACAGCCCAAAAAAGATAAAACAATGCTTATTATTATTCTTCATTTAATTAGGAATAATAATAAGACAAAAATAAGTGGTAAAATATCTGCAAAATATTGAAAAAATCGTGTTTTTATGAAAACAAAATGAAATTTTTGCAGTAATTTTCAATAAAAAAAGCAGTTACTCAGCTATTTTTTTTAATTGGTCTAATATTGTTATCAATTATTATAAACCTAAGTAATGTCAATACTATGCATTTTGCTTTATCTTTTTTGGGCTGTTAGATCAAAAGTTACACTGTCACAAGTAAGTGTACTACCCAAACTTTACTAACAGTTTAAAAATTTGTAAAAAAAAACATGTGTAAAAAAAAAAATGTTTCACCGATAAATTAACCTAAAATTTCATCCCATTCAATATGTACAGTTTATCGAGTACCACCCTGTATATCATCCAACTTTGGGCGCAAAAATATCAGACACGTCTTTATTACTAGAGGAATAAGACCACGTCAGATATTTTTGCGCCCAATGTTGGATAATATATTATTGCTGGTGACTGTACAAGATCAGTTTATAAATACTGCCCTTAGTTTTTACAAAAACTCTAAACCCACAAAATCGTTATTATATTCCATAATAAAATCCACAAAACCATAATAATTAAAAATAACAATTATTTATTCTTACCATCGGTAAATTATCCTTCCCGATTAAATATAAAAAAAAAACTTACTCTATAAATATTAAATTCCATTACCGTAACTCTGCCGTAATGCCAAATAAAGCGGCTAACTATATAGCATTGCATTTTAAATTTAATGTGGTTACACTGGTTACCAATAGAATATAAAATGCTGTGACTGCAGCTAGCCGCCTCTTTTGGCGGGGCAGCACACAACGTACGGGAGAAAAATTATAGTATAATATTTATAATAATCTGGGACTATCGCTATATAAAATTTGTAATGCAGGGATCGGAAATTCGGATAGATATTTACCTAAAGTTGGCAAAATCCCGGAAAAAGATAGACGACCAAGGCGTCGGCTTCTTAAAAATATGATTTTAATAATATAAGTTTAGGGATTCCGGGATTCTACATAACGTTAATTATTATTATTTTACATGTAGGATAAAACGGTCCGTTTTGCTCCTACAAATTCGTAAGGTCAATGAGTTACAGGTAAATTAAATAACATTATGTAAATCTATACATGGAAAATAACTTAAATAGTTAATATAAATATTTAATTTTGAATTTATGCTGGCGTAATTTTATTACTTAATGAATTAAATATATGATTGAGTCCGCCTACATACAACTGAACAACAACGCCACCGCGAAAGTTTAGGTAAATATCTATCCGAATATCCGATCCCTGGTAATGGGTATAAGAAATGCATGTATCAAAGCGGCGTAAACTCGTAAGCAATAACGTCTTATCTCGTTGAATCCGCCGCCATTACGAAACTACAGATTACAATAGTGCAATACTGATTAAATCAGTAAAGGTCACATAAACGTCCCCTAAAATTAAGTAGTGTGGTATTATTACGAAGCCACATACACTAACCCCCTTACTAATAAACGTTGAGTAACGGAGGTATAGCTATACAATGTTTTGTCCATATCTGTCATTGTAATGACAGATAAAGGACTAACCATTGTATAGCTATACCACCGTTACTCAACGTTTATTAGTAAGGGGTATGAAAAAAACTTTATAAATTCCGTTTTAAACGTGAAATTTAACGATTTCAATGTGTAGCTTTATAGTTTTAAATCATAAAAATATATTTTTAAGTGAATGTACAGAACTTAAAAACGTTATAAACTATTACCGTGATTTATAATGTTTTTTTTTTTAAATAAGTCAGAAACGTTCATTGCGTGGATCGGCAAAAAATCAAATGTCACCGTACCCAAGCACTTTGCAAAAGACTATAGACCTATTGTAACCTGTAGTATAATAATCGACGTCACTAGACGTTATTGCCCGGCCGACGTTGGCCGATGTTGCCCGACGTTGCCCGACTGTTGACAGCTCGCTCAAGCAACATGGCGGCGTGTTGGTTACGCGAATAAGTACCGATAGAGGACAGTAGCAGCTACGCCTAGTATCAACGGCGTCAACCATGAGCTCCAGGCACTGAAAACAAATACAATTACATTACTAAATACACTGAAAATAATAATTGGTCGCTTCTAACATGATTGTGATTGTTGTATAAGCGTCTTGATTCCATACGAGCCTGACAAGACGTTAGATACATCAACTAAGACGTTAGATGCATCAAATAAGATGGTAGTTGAATCACTAAAGAAATTGCTGTTGTTACTATCAGCTTTGGTTTCTAATACTAATAATATATTAACTATTAAGTATATTCATTTTTTGTCAACTAAGAGAAAATCTGTCTTTGTTGGCTCCCATTTTTTTTAATGTAGCATACAAAACCGGGCAATAGCATGTCGGATCATGTAGGGATCCGAAGCCGTTAAAAAAAACAGACAAACTATGGCGCAACTCTAGCGGGAAAAGAAAATTACACTTCGAGTTCAATATTTAATAATAACCAGACCACGGAATATACGGGGCAAAATTAAATGACAGCTAGGGATTGCCTATATCGATAAACTCAATTATCGATGCTTTTTACTAGTGAGCGCTCCTAGTGTTATTTACGAAAATATTTTTTTATGGAAAGTATGCAAATAAAACAAAATAGCAACATAATTATGGTAATTCTTTATTTTAAAATGATAACCCATATTAATGCTACTATATTCGTATATATTTGAGATGGATATATTTTGTATTTTGTACTTAATTCACAAGAATAAAATGATAATTAATATAATATAATTCCTCGAATCTCTGTTATATCATGATATTTGCAATATTTCCGTCTGTAACTTGTATTGTGTTTAGCCATGAATAAATAAATAAATTTATAAATAAAATAGATGGTCTCATTAAGACCTTTCAAATGATACCTATACTGTAATAATTCGAAGACTTTGTTGTTGACATAAATAATTGTCATTTTGCCATTGTTGTTATTTCGCTATGTATAGGACTAGCACCTAAACTGACGACAGCGCATTACCCTGGTGACCCTAGCTACGAAGCTAGCGGTCTCGAGTTCGATTCCCGGCACAGGCAAAGATTTTTGCGTTCGAGTATTTGTTCCTGAATCTTGGATGTATTTGATGTATTTGTCAATAAAAGTATGTTTATCGTAGCCTAGTATAGTCATAGTAAGAAAAGGTTCGTCACTTTTGGACCTTAAGAGCGTTGAAATACAGTCGAAAAGTGACAAGCCTAGTGCTTAATTTGGGACTAGGTTACAGATGTACCCCCTTACTAATAAACGTTGAGTAACGGTGGTATAGCTATACGATATTTTGTCCCTATCTGTCATTGTGACATTGAATTTGACAGATAAGGACAAAACATTGTATAGCTATGCCACCGTTACTCAACGATTATTAGTAAGGGGGATAGTGAATAATCTTTTGCCACCGTATTTTGTCGGAAAAGTTCGTTGTTATCTTGCTGTCTCAGTCAACTTTAGTACCCACCCATAAGCTAATTGAGAAAGAAAGACCAATACGAAATTATAAAGATGGCAAAACATTATTCACTACATTATCTTGCTTGCTTTGTATTTTTTTTTTGCTTATGTGGTAACTGACAGTCCTGCCTACTGGTTATCATTAAAAATTGACAGTCATGGTACAGGCCAAGCCTAATGTGATTAACCTTTTGGACGTCATAGGCTCTGGCCGTCAATTGAAAGTAGGGTTGCCATCTCTAAAACGTGACAACCAGAGGGCTTATTGTCTAACGCACTCGCAATCGCAACCGGCTTCAAAGTGGAGCAATTGTTTTCATTTTGTATGCAGACAAGCCTTCGATTTTCAAAATGAAAACGATCGTGATTGCGAGTGCGTTAGACAATTAGCCCTCTGGACAAGACGTGTGAAATGAAAACCCCGGATTTTGGAGCCCAGAACCCGGACAGATATACAGAACGGTCGGACAAAGAAGGCATAGTAATCTGCCATAATGCTGCCCTCTTAAGCCAATAAGCAGTATCCCAAATTCAATCACCAAAGCAGATTCAATTCTATTTTGTTGATATTACTACAGGAGGTTTATGTTAGTTACTGCGTATTGACTTAGGACTGCAGAATACCAAAGGCAGCTAACTGCATGTAATGGACGAAGCATTCTATACTCTATTGGTAACCATATTAAAGGACGTCATCCGGGTTTCATTAATTGGGAGAGACCAAAAAAATAACTCACGGTTTTTACATTCTATTTCGAAAGAATAGGTAATTTTAAGAGACCAATTTCATTAATTTTGTATTTTAGCCAATAGTTTTGTTTTAATATCTTTATTTATTTAGCAGACATTTTATGGATGACATGATTATTTTAAATTTGGATTGGAATTTTCTAATAAATAACAACAATTAAATGAATTCTAATGATAAAAAGTGATTGTCACAGTGTATTAAAACTTACTATTTCAAGCGGTTTTCGCCTAACTCATAAGATTCAAGCCGAAAACGAAAGTCAAACAAAGGTTAAATATACTTTTGTCGAAATATCCGAAATAGATAAATATTTCAAAAACTTAATAATGCAGAACGGCTTGAAAACCCTATTCCTCGAAATGGTTTTCGAATTAGAGTAGGTAATATGAACAATCCCAATTTCTGGTCCAAATATGTAAGTGCCGGCCAAAGAAAAATAATGCTATATTATGTTAGAACTTGTCTATCTGAGCATTTATTGTCATAGCACTAAAGTTGTAGGGTCAATGACCTTGGTTTCATTTCAGTTTTGAAATTCTTTGTTTCGGTTAATTAAAATAACAAAAACAAATGAATTTTTCTAGCATAACTTGATATTTAAACTTATTTTGGCTTCAAACCAATTTTTTACATGAGAATCATGTATTGCGTGTATTTAGGGTTTTTATAAATAAATTAAGAAATCATCTACATATATCATGTGCATTGTATGGTATTAGTGCAAAGTAGCCATGCAATACATTTTCCAGAAATAACACCCTCAGCTTATGGCTTGGGAATATTATTGTTGTTCCAGACGATGGTGATTCTTTATCATTGAATTAAACGAAGATACGCCTGCATATATATCATTTATTTAATTAATTAAACTAAATTTAAACTCGTCGCAAACCATGAATATTGGTACTACAGCTTTGGTGCCATAATAATAAATGTTCAGGTGGACAAGTTATAATAAAATTTAGTATTATTTCTTTTTGACCGTCACTTTCATATTTGGACCAAAAAAGATGATGTCCTTTAAAATGCTTATACTATTACCCCCTTACTAATAAACGTTGAGTAACGGTGGTATAGCTATACAATGTTTTGTCCTTATCTGTCAAATTCAAATTTCACAATGACAGATTTGCATATGCATTTATCCGCGTTCTTTAATGGATACTCAACCCTAAAAACCAGCGGTACTTATCGCAACAAAATCGATCCACACAATCACGTTCAACTTACCCAATTAATCTTATCTAGTGCCGTGCCGGATTATATCGATTGTTCCACCAAATCACAGTTCATAAAAAAATAATCTCCGAAGCTAAAATTCTTATTGAAAACCTAAAATCATTAACATTTTTTCCTATCGTACCTAAAATGCTAATTGAAAACCTAGAATCATTAAGATATTTTCCTATCGTAGATATTTCGTATTTGTAATTAGAAGATGTCGGAATAGGTACTGCTTATTAACCTAACCTTGACGCATGTTCCTTATGCGGAAGGGAATACGTTATCGAATGAAGATGCATCAATTTTAGGTTAATAAGCACTACCTATTCCGACCTCTGGTAATTAGAGACATTAGAGTGAAATATGTCGAAGCAGAAATCGGAGCACCGCAAAAGCTGAGCTGCGTCGTTACCATCAAATTGATTTCAGGAATGGGGAAAAAAGCGTCAGGAGGAAAACACGGAAGTGAAAATTAAAATCGAGTTGACGTGAATGGAAATTTAGCTACTAATAATGTTTTTGGGATTTTGATTTATCAAATCTTTGTTGAAACAATCAGTTTTTTTTTCAAGAATGACCTTTTTCCCATGTTTTTGTTGAATCTTCGAATTAATACTGATTTTAGATATATTAGCGACCCGCGCTCTTTTAGATTCGGTTCGTGTGTTTTCTGTAACACCCGTAGATACATAAACCAGAATTTATTATACGTATAAAACTTCCGTGCAAAATGATGTAGCCGATGGTGAAACCTGCATTAAAATCCGATGCATGGTTTAGAAGTTAGCGTTGTATAAGATAGCGTTGTATTTAGACTATTTAGCATAATATGCATATAATAGTTCTGTGTTGCTGTTTAATTTGTTTTCACTTTCTTATTTTGTATCTGCTTATGATAAATAAATCTATCTTATCTTATCTTATCTTATACAGACAGACAGACGCGGAGATCGTATATACTAGGTATGTAAAGGAGAACTAACTTCTCAATTCTGGTCATTCTCATTTTGTTTATACTTGCAGTTTTATAGTAAACCCGACCCCGACCGAATTTTCGGTTTCGGTTCCGTTCTAGTTTCGGCTGAGTTTCGGTTTCGGCTGCAATCCGAAACTACGTTCGGAACAATTCTCGCTGCGAACGGGCATGTTCGGTGCACGGTGGAAATAAGGGGTGATAAACTGATAATAATAATTTGATAAGTCCGTAATTAGGTACTTAAAATGCCACAAGAGACAGACAAATGATTAATATTTGATTTAAAAATAAAGACTTTTTATTTTTTAGGATAATGTTGACTATTTCATTTTTCCCACGAACATGACCTTATATGTAAGTTTCGGTTTCGGCCGCAAACTATGCTACAATTTATTTAGAATTAGAAACCACAATAACATTATATTGCGTCTGGTCAACTGTTTATTACCTAGCAAATACAGTACAATAGTTTGGGAGCCGCAAAATAAAATTGTTTTGATGTCACTTTATTTGCGTGTCGTCAATTGTTACTCTAGTACAAATTGTAAAGAAATTATATGTCACGAGCCGCAATATAATGTTGTTGTGGTTTCTAATTCTAAATAAACTGAAGTATAGTTACAGCATCGCAAAAAGGTCTGTCCAGACACAGTTTTTTTTTTAATAAAACTAATTTAATTAAAGGTTCTCTTAGCTAGGTTTCATAAAAATCGATTGGGCCGTTTAAGAGATATCTACTCTGAAAACCGGGTCTAGTATGGTTGCGTTTATCGCGTGACAAAATTTGGATAAAGCATCCGTCACTCTCGTACTTACATATGTGTCAAAAAGTGACGGATGTTTTATCCACTGTCACGTGATAAACGCAGCCATATTATGCCCAGTGCGGCTAGCACAAGTTGCCCGCGACTTGGTTGTCGCTCGTCGCTCGGATCTCCCTTTCTATCTAGTGAGTAACGAGTGACGCACTGACAGTGTATTCACAAACGTCACTATAAGGTCTCACAGTGCTCACGAACGGGGTGGTTCAAATCGTCTCATAAACAAAAGGTCGGTCAAATAGGACCAATCACAAAGCTATATTGAACGCAGCGCGTTTACTCAGTGAAGGATCCCTTAAGTATTGTTTGTGAATACGGGTGTGAGCGACAAGCGAGAAAGAAAATACAACTTGTGCTTTCCGTGCAGAGGGCCCTGCCAAGGTGCACTACGCTAACTAGCGTTTCTATTCGTTTCGTTTTTAAACCAATCGCGTCACTGGTAGGTCACGTGACTTTTCGTATCACGTCATCTAGCAGTGACGCGATTGGTTTAAAAACGAAACGAATAGAAACGTTAGTTAGCGTAGTGCATCTTGGCAGGGCCCTCTGGGGTCGCTACTATTTCGGGCGTGTTTTATCTATTTCATTTTCCAGGAGCGGGAGGGTGGCAATATGTGTGGCATCGCGTGAGACGACATGATGTTGTTTCCAATTAAGAATAGGTCAACCGGGACAATCGATCACCACGTCTGAGGCACTTGTCTAGGGAATGCAAATAACCGGTTATAGCCGGTTTTAACCGGTTATTTTCATACAAAAACGGTTAATAACCGGTTAAATTGCATTCCCTACAGCTGATCCTTTCCTCGCCGGCTGGAACAAGTGCCTGAGTGTGAGTATCCTGCTGTGCGAGGCAAAATCCACCAATAGGAGAGCTGTTTGAGCGAGGCTCGGAAAATAAAGTATTCCTATTGGTCGATTTCTCTTCGCACAGCTCTGATGGATATTCGCGCTCTTTTTGCTATGCTTAATTATTTACGGCGTTTCTTCCATTGGCCGTCTTTAGATATTATTACTAAAGGCTCAGTTTCATTGGTCAATAGCCCGCATGCTTTTGGTGGTACATTGCGTCGCTGCAATACCTTTCAGCGCAATAATGTTAAAACAACTCGTCAATGGATGACTACAAGTATGCCGACCTCGGAATGTACGGGGCAAAATACAATGACAGCTAGGGATCGCCTATATCGATAAACTCAATTATCGATGGTTTTCCCATAAATTAGTGATCGCTTGTATGTGTGTATTTTTTGTATGTACATTTCGGGAGACAATAATTATAATACGTTCACACTGAGCTTATTTTAAATGATCCCTAGGTTATGAGTACCATTGCACTATGAAATAAGTAGTTATTATTATCTCTTTATCAAACCTCTTTAGATAATTAAATAGAAATAACTTATCTACTTAGACACTTATTATGAAACGGTACTTGTCAATCAAAATATGATGATGATGGATGACTAAAGGTTCAAAAATCCTTCTGAAATGAATAACCAGAATTATGTTGCTATTTCGTTTCATTTGCATATTTTTAATAAAAAAATATTTATACAAACAAAACTTGGAGCGGCCACGTATATATGGGAAAAGCATCGATAATTGAGTTTATCGATATAGGCAATCCCTAGCTGTCATTTAATTTTGCCCCTTATATTCCGAGGCCTTGCTATCATGAATGAAACTGGGCCTTTTGAGATGTATTTACTTGTCGTCCAGTCGACCTTACATAGCTGCTCACTTTTTTACCTTGTCACTTTAAATCTTTTGACAGATCAGTGCAGTAGTTCAAACGTTAGGTTAACGTGACAAAGCAGTAAGGTGTTTTAGAAACTGTGGCATAAGTGCTACTAAACATCTACATTCGAAAATAATAAAATTAAACACATAATTAAGCAACAAAACATGGATCTGTGTGAAATATATAAAACAAAATAAATAAAATAATAATAAAAAGTGCGCTTAAGTAAAATAATATTAAAACTATTATATAATTTTAAGTTAAAAATACTCTTATAAAAAACATTGTTTTTTTTTAAATAGTACATAATAACTCAAATAAGCATACATATAAAAACATATTTCAATAGCTTTTAAATCAAGTGAAAAAGGGTATATATATACTCTCCCGTACATCTAGTGAAAAAGGGTTTAACTCTAGTATATTCTGTTTATCTATATAAGGTGAAGTCTTGTAATTGCAACCATCTGGTTATTGCAACTAACTTAAATAACTCCTTCTAGGATCACTGTTTTGAACAACGACAGGCGTGATATTGTATTTCTTAGTAAGGAAGAACGATATCACGCCTGTCGTTGTTCAAAACAGTGATCCTAGAAGGAGTTATTTAAGTTAGTTGCAATAACCAGATAGTTGCAATTACAAGACTTCACCTTACCCTTTTATAGTACGAGTTAAGGCGACTTGTACCTTTTTTCACCAAGACTCCAATGGATGACAGTATAATAACTAGGGAATGCAAATAACCGGTTAAAACCAGTATTAACCGGTTATTTTCATACAAAAACGGTTAATAACCGGTTAAATTGCATTCCCTAATAATAACGTCAACAGACGTCAAAACTTGACAAAGTGACATTTTCAGTACTTAATAAAAAGACGGTCTATCAAATGATTCATATTATGTATTTTTTTTATTAGGACAAATACATATATTAAAGAACATACTATAAACAAATGATCAGGGCGTCTATTCAACACGGTAAAAACAATATCGTTTTTGATCTGTTATCGTATTGTCACCGTTTTAATAGCTCTTATTTACTCGACAGTAATGGCGTCTGACGTCATAACAATACCATAACAGGTCAACTACGATATCGTTTTTACCGTCGGGAATAGAGGCAGGATTCGGAGTTTTTATAGCACTGTAAGACGAAGAGAGCTGTAGAGTCGACATTGAAATTAAAATTCAACTCTTACTCATAATCATTTGTTCATTTAATTTCAAAATGCTTTTATATTCGCCCTGAGCCCCTGAGTAAAACTGCTAAACTAAGTAATGAAAGATAACAATTACAAACAAAATAATTTTTAAATAAAAATTGTGTCATAATGTAATGAATATTAAAAGTGAAAGTTATTATCCATATTTATTTATAATTAAATTAATAATCGCAATTAAATGCTATAAAAACTCCGTACCCTGCAAATGATTATTATATAAATATTATGTCCCAGTGATTTTTTTAAAACAATAAACTTTCACACTCAATATTTCACAAGGTTAGATAGACAGTCTTAAAATACCGTAAAATTGTAGTTAATAATAACAAAACTCATAATAAAACTACAGGAACTAAACTAGGTGCGATTATAAAAAACTCGGTTCTATAATATACGTTTATTCAAACGATTACAGTTTTATAATAGATACATTACAAAGCACCAACAGTACTAACTACGTGATTACATTTTGTGCACGGTTTATGACATTATGACATTATGACACTACGCAATGCGATGCTATAATGCTGTACCATAATAGTAGTTTACGTGACGGTTGCGTAATGCCAATTACGCAGAGTCGCGTGCAATACTTTATCTACACACATATTATAAGTACTCTAAGATTGATTCAGAAGCCGAAAGGCAAATGACCAGCATTACCTGTGGTAGCTGACGGCGATGACAGCTGTAACGTAATTTCATTACGTTATCGAATATTGTAAGGTAAAGGGTTCAAAATTTGGAACATCTTCCAAAAATAACAGCTGTCATTGCTGTCACCTACTACCACAGGTAATGCTGTTCATTGCCTACGGGTTTTGAACGCATAATAGACGACTTATGATATGTGTGTAGATAAAAGAATTATACTTAGTATGGATTTTATATTGAAATCGACATAAGCCACCGTTTCAAATCTTACGTCAATCCCATAAAATATTAATAGTACCTAGTTTATGTGACTGGTGCATAATGAGAGGCATTATTACACGAGTGCGGTTTTAGGCGAGTTTCATAATAAGATCACACGAGTATTTTAATGCCTAATTATGTATGCATACGTTTTCTGCAAAATGCGTATCTATGGTTGCCCTGTATGCTAATGTACCATATCGATGACCGGTACTTTAATGACATGCAATACTCTAATGTTAACTTTAAAATACAACCACAGATAAAGGTTTCTTTACATAGGCCATTTGCTTATCGTTTCTAAACGTATTATAGGGAAGTTATTATATGGATGCAGATTAAATATTTTAGCTACGTGATGTGATGAGAACGTAACCAAGTATTGTACTTTTTAGGGTTCCGTACAAAAAATGAAAAAACTGAACCCTTATAGGATCACTCATGCGTCTGTCCGTCCGTCCGTCACAGCCAATTTGCTCCAAAAATACTGGACCGATTGAGTTGAAATTTGGTACACATATGTAAATTGATGACCCAAACACAGACGTGAAAAGTTTTTTTTTTTAAATAAGTGGCATTTTGGGGTGCAAATTAGAAAATTAAAAAAAAAAGTTTTGCATACCTTACCGTGTCATATATCAAATCAAATGAAAGGGCTCGTTATGAGGATCTCAGTTTTTTTTATTATTTTCCCAAGTTGTCCTCTTCCTATCTTGAACATATTTCCAACTCGTCAACATTCCCAACTGGTCCTCATTTCTAACTCGTCTGCAACCTAACTTGGATTGTAGGGCTGTTCGATATCAATTCGATCACTCGGTTGTTCACTAGTTGTTGGAAATGTGAACGAAATGGGATTGTGGACAAGATAAGAATGTGGACGAGATGGGAATGTGGAAAAGATGGGAATGTGGACGAGGTGGGAATGTGCACGAGATAGAAATGTGGGCGAGATGAGAATGTGGAACGAGATAAGAATATGGACAAACTGAACCCGAGCGGAAGAGTTATCTGTCGGCGTGGGCGAGTCTGTCACATGTAGATAGTAATGTCAACATTTCCAGACATTTTTGAGAAAAATGTGTTATCATTTAGCATAGAAACATTTCATATGAGTACTTGAAAAGTGATATTGTGGAAACTTACTCTTTTTTCGTTTCTGTTGCAGCAACGGTACATTTGCAGTTGCGAGTCTATTTATAGTAATTTACAACCAAGCCACGACACCGACGGAATAAACTCAAGTAACTCCTACTCGTAGAGTCTAACAATAGAACAGTCAACACACTAAAGGTCGTTGCGTCCATGACGTCACAGAACGTTTAACTTGATTGGGAAAAGAACCTGACGAGATGTGTGCATTAACCGACTTCAAATAACCGGTTATAACCGGTTTTAACCGGTTATAACCGGTTTTAACCGGTTATTTCATACAAAAACTGTTAATAACCGGTTGAATTGCATTCCCTAGTGTGCATTGACCGACTTCAAATAAAATAGGTTTTGTGTTTGACCCGCATTTGAGTTGCTTAACACCGAATTCGGATAAGTCCATGCAAAAGGACAACGGAATTTCTAAAAATATAGTGTCTTTATAAGTTGCAAAACACACCTTAGTAAGTAAATCAGTAAGGTACATTTTGCGACTTATTAAATTAGTTCGTTACGTTGCAGCATCACCAACGGTATGTATGCCAACCCCACAGATCAGAAAAAACAGTAGAAGTGTCAAGTGGGCGTGTAACGTGTGGCATAGTTATGCGGAGTTCCGCATAACCTACCATACTTTTGCCGCGATCGCTTGTTTCGATATTTCGATATTACTAAAATAGGAAATAAATCCAGAAGCATGCCTTATCGTGCTATTTTAAAATGTTAAAACGGTAGCCGCACCAAAAACATTTTCCATGGTGGCGTGTTGTTTTTATGATAGTTTGAGTATTGGCGACAACAGGTCTGATACTAAGCGAAGCTCATGCCACTTCCACTGTTTTTTCTATTCCGTGGCCAACCCTGAGAACTAAGATGAAATGCCTTTATGTATTTTAATTATTAGACAGTTATGTGATTATCTACCGTGCCCTCGTACGGAGAAAGGTCGCAAGTACAATTAATTTATAAAAGCATATTAAACTCTCAACGGTTGTAATAAGGTTGGAAGTGCAATAAAATTCATATATTATATGCATCTTTTCTCCGTAGAATTGCAAACCATAAGCACGACCTCTACAACTATCATAGATATAATATTCTATTCTAAAAAAAGCTGCAGTAAAACATAAGTATCACACTAATCACAGTTTATGGAATAAGTACAGCTAAATGAGCAAAAGTATTTATTAAATGTTAAATATATTCTAAACAGATCCATGTGATGCGCATTCGAGATGAAACTCGGTATTCATAAACGTACAATATACCTATTTTAGTGAAAGTGTGTGTTGTCACTTTCTGTCAAAGTTAAATGTCTTAATGACAGATAAGTTAAATCATATTTTAAGCACACTTTAGCTATTGCGCGTTTATGAATACCATTAAGTGTACAGTCGGTAGCAAATATAACACACACTTCTAACACTTTGGTGTGTGATAGAGTAAATAAGAGATCAAATAGCCGAGTAGGTTATATTACGACCAAATTTTATAATGCCTTAATATTTATTTAAAAATGTGTCATTCTTAAAATATCAGAAACTTAATTGAAACTTTTATCTGATAGAATAGTTACATAGGAAAAGCACTTATGTTCCGTAAAGAATAAAGACTACGTTCCTATCTAACTATTCGATCAGATACGAGGTTGAGAAAGTAAAGGGACGATATCGTATTTAGGCATTACGATACGATCGTTTTGAGATCTAGACGTATTGTTAACTGGGTATTATTAAACTAAGTCGTAATAGAATCTACTTAATTAGCCATACTTGACTGACGTCTATAGACGTCAACGGTGCTGGAAGTTTTACGAATAGAATCGTATAGAAAAAAAATACACGTTATTCGCCGCTGACTGTACAAAACATCCGTCACTGTCGTACTAGTACGTGTCAGAAAGTGACGGATGTTTTATCCACATTTTGTCACGCCATAATGGCAGCCATATTATGCCGCCTGGGGTTCTGATTATTTTGTTATACAAACGATTCAAAGTGTTTAAATAGCTTAGAAACTCTGCCAGTTGACAGTCGAGACAAGACGCTTGAAGTTTATATGTAATTAATTTTGGAAAACTGTCAAAATTTACGGAATGGACATAATCACTTGACGGGACCGTGCGGCAGCTCACGTCAACCATCTATCGTCATGCATCTTGTCAAACCAGCGGGCCTAGTATTGCTGCGTCTATATCGCGTGTCAAATGTGGATAAAGCATCCGTCACTCTCGTACTTATTTACGTGTCAGAAGGTGACGGATGCCTTATCCACACTTTTTCACGCGATAAACGCAGACGTATTAGAGCCCCCGGTGTGCAATACAGGCGGTGAATGGGTTAAATCAATCAATCGTGCCAAGCCTTTTTCTTAATGATCTAATGATTCTTAGATACAAGCTCATTAGTTTGTATTTAACGGCGGATGAATTATAAAAAAGATAAAATTAGTTACCAACGTCACTTTTAAATGCAGTTATAAGTAAGTTGTGCCACAATAACGTTAATGACAAGAGAATTAAAAAATATGGTGAAATATGGTAGTAAAGAAAAACAATAAAAAAAAGTCACACACCATAATTATCAACTTTGATTGAAATTGCATTAAGACCGTTATGTACAGTGAAAGTTAACGTTAAATGACGTTTTATTTTAAAACAATGCATTTAAATAACATTAATAAAAAGCCCGATAATCTAATTAATAAACAAGACCTCTGTCAACTAAAACATATTTAAGCCATTGAGGATCTAGGTTAGTTGGTCGGCACGGAATTGGGTCAGTGGCCTAAATTAGGTGAGGTAGGAGGGGAGGGGGGAGGGGTTGTTAGTCCCCATATGTACTACATATAGTGTCCGACAGATCTATTTTTTAGTTTAGATTTCGGACTTACTGAGTCGGCACCACTAATGGATAGGAACAGCCTATACACCGAGCCCGGGACGTAACCGAAGGATTTTAACCATCGATTCTAGACCTTAATTGGAGTATATAATGTAGTATAACATGTAGTCCAATAACGCATAATTTCCGAGATTTTTATTAGTTAAAAAACAATTCCATAGTTATTTAATTTGAACTCTTACACCTTAACTTAAAGCATTATTTACTAAGAAAGATTCATGTTGTAAGTAGAAATATCATCAACGTACACCATAAATTAATTTAATCAATTTCTTAGTAAATAATGCTTTAAGTTAAAATTAAATTAACTATGGAATTGTTTTTTAAATAATAAAAACCTCGGAAATTATGCGATATTGGACTACATGTTATACCACATTATATACTCCAAATAGGGTCTAGAATCGATGGTTAAAATCCTTCGTTTACGTCCCGGGCAGGGTGTATTATAAATTATAAGAAAATTTTACTATACGAGTTAAAATATAAATTAGAATAACGACCAGGTAAATATATCTATTGGGTATCCGAAACCGTACACTTTTTTAATATCCCCTCAGCATTGCTCATTATATGGCAACATATGTTTCAGCTGTCAAACTAACGCGTAAAAAAAAACCTTACTATAGTTCAAGTGAAAATGTAGTTAGATTCAACATGACCTTGTGATATTTAAAGTTACAACTAACATTGCAGTTTACCCTGCGTCCTTCTCATATTGGACCCGCTAGAAAAGGACATGTGCTAACACTAGTTCTAATATATGTATATTTTTGATAATATAGAATTTAATTAAAATAGTAACATTTATTTTAGTAGCTTTTTTAGATCTAACAATCATTGGTCTAAATTCGAGCGGGTAAAACCATCAGAATAGTTCAATATTTGGATTCAATAAAAAAGGAGATGTGTTTTATAAAATCATATCAGTTATGTAATGCAATTAGTTCAGTGTTATAATGAGACTCGAAGTACTCAAATTGTTCTACTGTTTTTAAACTATTAACTATTATGCGTAAATTATTTGATATAGTGTAAATAAGCGCTAATTAGTGAAATGTAATGACTTTAGTGTTGTAGTAAGATACGAGTACGCACTTTCTTACTGTTTTTACCCTACTGCCATGCATAGATTGGATGGACTTTAGTGTTGTAGTCCGACTACAAGAGTAGGTAAACATTTGCTTACTTTTTTACAACTACTTTTATGTATAAATAATTTTCTGTGGCGTAAATTATATTTAGCGCTCAATTGCGATATGTACATGACTTTAGTGTTGTAGTCTGACTTTACGACGCACTTTCTTACTGTTTTAAACAACTACTATGCGTAGATGACTTAAGTGTTGTAGTCCGACTACAAGAGTACACATTTACTTACTGTTTTCAAACATTTATGCATAAATTATTTGCTGTAGCGTGATTATTAGCGCTCAATTGCGATATACATAACTATAGTGTTGTAGTCTGACTAAACAACGCACTTTATTACTGTTTTTAAACTACTATGCGTTGACTTTAGTGTTGTAGTCCAACTATAAAAATACGCATGTCTCCTACTTTTTAAGTCTACTCGAAGCCAAAAGTTGTGATGAGTTTGTAACTACTGTTATGGATTAGTGGAACTTAGCGGTGTGGATGCGGTGTTGTAGTACGACTACGAGAGCACGCACTTGCCCTGCTCCTGAGGTTGGTCGTTGTTCCACTGCGGCGAGTACGGGTTCTTCGTCGGCGTCCTGTCAGCCTCCACCAACTCGCCAATCTTGTATTTCTTCATTAACGCCCTAGGGAAGAAAGGAGGTATAAGACATAACTAAACGCCGTTATCTAACGGTCAGTTTGGGGGCAAGTGATGGGGCAATTTCGATAATTTGAATCGATAGAAATGAAGTTGACTCACTCACTAACATATCAGAAGATTTGATTCATACTCAACAGAGCCCTGCTATACCTAGTGTTTGTTTAAATAGCTATGTTTTTTGTTTTGTTTATAATTGTATGTTTCACAATACATTAAAAATATTTTTTCCAAATTACATGAAGTCAAACTTCGTCGCCCGCTCGTAAAAATCCATTTTAAAAATGAAAATGATTTTTCGACCTCTACAGATGAAACTGGCAAAAACTGTAGTTTTTTGTAATGCGCTATGCAGTTTTTGTTTACAATACTGCTATTAATTTAAACTTCCTTATTTTCTATTATACATCTTTTATAATATCTGATTCATATTTTTTACAGAATTAAATCCTGGATTTTTATTTTATATGTTTGTTATGCAACATCACTATTTTAGCGTGCCCCCAAACTGAGCGGTAAATAACGGGGTCTATACATAACTATTAGATGGACAGGTAACCCGTTTGGTTGCCGGGTTAGAATAGTGCCACTCAATGTCTTTCCGTGTAAGTCGTAAGCGGCGACTAAGGGAATAAAGGCTTGTAGTATTATTAGGCGATGGGCTTGCAACCTGTCACTAATACCTAAACATCTTAGTTTGTGCAAAATGTGGTTACAGAATTAACAAGTTTTTAGAGTTGTTGGTAATTCTGTAGCTGAGCTCTAACTCTGGGAATGAAGGCGTGAGGGTATATATGTATTCTATATTCTACAGGTCGATTCACAAGAGTTGGCACGAATGGATTGAACGAAAGTAATGTCACCTATCATTGTGTGAGTGCCGTCCTTTGAACCGATGTTCGAATTTCAAACCGAAAACCTGTTATTATTTTACACACTTGTATACTTTCGTTCACTCGTTCAATTCATTCGTGCCAACTCTTGTGAATCGACCTGTACGTGATTCTTCTAGCGACCCGCCCTCGCTTCGATCCGGTTTATAAGTTTTCTGTATAGATTTCAATTCATTCATTTCATTACAGAGGGACAGACGGCGGGAAGCGACTTTATTTTAAACTATACAGGGTGTTCGGAAAAAGGTCTGACAAACTTCAGGGACTAACTCTGTAGGTCATTCTCATCAACTTTTATTATGGGACCAACATCCAAATCGCGAAAAAAAAAACAGCTGTTCCATACAAACTTTGAGAGCTAAAGAGCCGAAATGTATGGAACAGCTGTTTTTTTTTTCGCGATTTGGATGTTGGTCCCATAATAAAAGTTGATGAGAATGACCTACAGAGTTAGTCCCTGAAGTTTGTCAGACCTTTTTCCGAACACATAGTATAGTGGTGCTTTCAGTAAGGGTAAAACCACACCTACTAAATTAATTAACGTCAGTCAGTGTCAGTTAACTAATGGCTTGGCGTCTGCCTTTGCGTCAATAGGTTCTGATCTCCAACTATACGTGATCATATACATTACAGAGCTCTTTGTAATCTGGTGTTATGTAAAAAACCGGCCAAGTGCGAGTCGGACTCGCGCACGAAGGGTTCCGTACTATTATCTGTACAACATTAGCCAAAATCGGCAAAAAAACACGTTTATTGTATGGGAGCCCCCCTTAAATATTTATTTTATTCTGCTTTTAGTATTTGTTGTTATAGCGGCAATAGAAATACATCATCTGTGAAAATTTCAACTGTCTAGCTATCACGGTTCATGAGATACAGCCTGGTGACAGACAGACAGACGGACAGCGAAGTCTTAGTAATAGGGTCCCGTTTTTACCCTTTGGGTACCGAACCCTAAAAACCGACTACTTGACACAGGAAACCTAGAGGTGACTTTACCTATGAAGCCAGCGGGCCTGAGGCTCTACTTTGAAATCCGTAATTCGAACTTCGTCTATTGCTATCCCTTTTGCTCTCGACGCGTCGCTAATTCGCAAGAAATTGACGGGGCGATCTGAAGTTCGTATTACTGATTTCAAAGTAGAGCCCTGTATTCAAATATTAGTGTGCTGAAAATGAATAACGACCGATCCACAGGAAGCTGTTGTTGACAAAGAGAGTCAGGGGAGTATTAATTTTATTTTTAGGGTTCCGTACAAAAAATTAAAAAACGGAAACCTTATAGGTTCACTCGTGCGTCGGTCTATCCGTCTGTCACTGTCTGACAAATTTGCTACGAAACTACTGGACCGATTGAGTTGAAATTTGGTACAACAGAGATGTGCAAAGTATTTTTTTTTTAAATAATGTTCATTTTCGGGGGACAAATTAGGAAATTTAAAAAACAAGTTTTGCGTACCTTACTGTGTCATATATCATCGCTTCCCGCCGTCTGTCACTTTATATGTACAGTCAACAGCATAAATAAGTGATCATTTATGTACCTTGTCACTTTACCGTCGTGTTTGAAATGTAATACAAAATTGTGAAACGATTGAAAGCGACAAGGTACATAAATGATCACTTATTTATGCTGTTGACTGTACGCTTAGATGTTATAAACTACGCAACGGATTTTAATGCGGTTTTCATTAATAAATAAAGTGATTCAAGAGGAAAGTTTTTTGTATAACACGTTCTGGTTTACATACGGGTGATACAGAAAACTCGCATCAGCTAAAGCGAAGTTAGGGCGGATCGCTAGTGTGAAATAATTAAATCATAACAACCATTTCTTGTTGTTATACAATTTAGGTCAATTTAATCCTATTAGGTTAGGTTAAGTTGAAACTATGACAAAATTGGTAGTATATTTACATAGTTAGGATTGCCTACTTTTTATCTTAATGAACATAATCTATCAAAACATTATACATTATTTCCCGAGTGGTTGCCGGGTTAGAATAGTGCCACTCCTTGTCTACCCGTGGATGTCATAAGCTCACTAATACGCTGGTAAACATCTTAGCCTAATTGTGCAAAACGTGGTTACAGAATTCAAAACAAGTTCTTAGAGTCTTTGGTAATTCTTTAGCTCTGCGTACCCCACTCTGCATTACAGGCGTGAAGGTATGTATGTAGTAAACTTTGCAAATCAAAGAGATTTAATATTATAGGTAATAGAGTGGGCATCGGAGACATTTTCATAGAAAAACTTTGATCATAAGCATCATGAATGCCATCTATGACGGGCGTGTCAAAGTAGACTAAACGACGTAAGGTGAAGTCTTGTAATTGCAACTATCTGGTTATTGCAACTAACTTAAATAACTCCTTCTAGGATCACTGTTTTGAACAACGACAGGCGTGATATCGTTCTTCCTTACTAAGAAATACAATATCACGCCTGTCGTTGTTCAAAACAGTGATCCTAGAAGGAGTTATTTAAGTTAGTTGCAATAACCAGATAGTTGCAATTACAAGACTTCACCTTACGACTTGTTACCTCGAGGCAACAAGTTTTGCATCACTTTTTTGTTCGCTATGCCCCGTCTTCTATTACTACTATACATTTAATGTCTTTGTTGCACATAAATTATGATGAGGCTGTGGGTTAGCCATCAGCCATGCTTGAGAGCAAAATTGACGGTGTCTGTGTGACGTTTCAATTCATTATTTATTTGACGACGCGCTAGCCTATACTCGAAACTCGAATTCAAGACCAAAATCTGACAGTTCCCATCTTGATTATTTAGTTATTTTAACATTATTTCATAAAAACATGAATGAGAACTCGTGTAACCAGTAATATTAGGGTAAGTTTTATTGTTAAAAATACCTACACTTAAACCAAAATGCAGTAATCACAGCGAATGTGCGCCCGTTAAGGTTAGGATTTTGGTCTTGAATTCGAGTTTCGAGTATAGTTGGTAAGTGACCCTGCCTACGAAGCTAGCGGTCCTGGGTTCAAATCCCGGTAAGGGCGGATATTTGTGTGATGAGCGTGAGTATTTGTTTCTGAGTCTTGGATGTTTTCTATGTATTTAAGCATTTATTTCTCTATATAAGTATTTATATCGTGGTCTAGTACCCATAGTACAAGCCTAGAGCTTAGTTTGGGACTAGGTCAATTTGTGTGAGATCGTCCCTTAATATTTATTTATTTGTATCGTGGGTTTAGAAGGGTTCTTGACAGTTTTTTTTTAATTACCTCGCGTCAGAGCTATGGCTGACGTCCTCAAACGGCTCGGTTGCGTCCTTCCCAGCTTGCTCCAGCAGAACCTCCTCCCCACCAGGGTGCTATGGACAAACAGACAACTCAAATTAGAACTTTTTTTTTATGTGAATAAATATCTTTTGTTCGTTTCTTGGGCGAGAAAATCGCCGATAGTTCATCGCTTACTCGCCGGCGGTGGGACCAGTGCCTTACGCCATAACTTTTTACGCCGAATGTATAGTTACGCCGAATTTTGTTTACGCTTAATTTTTCTCCATTTTAAAGGGAAAATATTTTTAAAATGTTTGGTTTATAGTCCATTCGCTTAGATAGTGTCGCTACACTCGCATGTAACAGTCGCGAACTTTAATTTGGTACCCACCTTAGGTCCAAAGTCAATCTGACATTCTACAACAATAAGATTGAGTTTCCTAAAAGTTACAAATGACTTGACATCTCTAATGACATTGACGACTTCAAGCATATTTTTCTTGAAATGGGTCACAAATTAACGTTCGTGATAGTACTTGTGGTTACTGTAATAAAATACAAATATAACTCGATGTAAACTGCCAAATTCACATGCAGCGTGAATAAGTTATAGCGGCAACCGAAATCTTCTGTGAAAATTAACTGTCTAGCTAAATTATTACGGTTCATGAGATACCTGGTGACAGACAGCGGAATTTTAGTAATAGGGTCCCGTTTTTACCCTTTGGGTACGGAACCCTAAAAAAGAAAACATGAGGGTCATGGCGAAACCGTAACAATTCCTAGTTTGACTAAGTATATAAACAACTTAAACATTGTATCTTATCTAGGCAATACAGTTAATGTAGGAAAACAAATCGATTTTTTTTTATGTTGGTTTGCACAGTCTTATTTACATAATGTATATGGTATACAGGTATTTTTAATGTTAAGTTATTTACTCTTGTGATGATTCTTAGTTTTAACACGTTTTCCTGTTCAACTACGCATATTTTATTTTAATCTATATATAAGTACTAGAGGACGCCCGCGACTTCGTACGCGTAGAATTAATTTCCCGCTACTCCCCCCCATTTCTTCCCGTTACGGGTCGATTTTCGGAAAATCCTTTCTTAGTGCTCATTTACATCATGAAAGGATCCCATGTACCAAATTTCAAGTTTCTAGGTACAGTAGTTTCGGCTGTGCGTTGATATGTCAGTCAGTCAGTTTTGCCTTTTATATATGTAGAAGATATAAGGCAAACCTGACTTACTGACTTCTGTACCTAGAAACTTGAAATTCGGTACATGGGTTCCTTTCATGATGTAAGTGAGCACTAAGAAAGGATTTTCCGAAAATCGACCCCCAACGGGAAGAAATGGGGGGAGTAGCGGGAAAGTAATTCTACGCGTACGAAATCGCGGGCGTCCTATAGTAGTATTATATAATGCTAGGATAAGTATTATCATAGGCACAAATAATATGTTAGACAATGACTGACTGTTTAGTTTCTTGCGGCGCCAAAACCAGTCTACATCTAACTCGAAACCGGTGCGAATGCATCACGGAATAGAAAAAACAGTGGAAGTGGCATGAGCTTCGCTTAGTATCAGACCTAGTTGTCGCTAATAGGTAATCACACTATTATAAAAACAACACACCACCGTGGAAAATGTTTTTGGTGTGGCTATCGTTTTTACAAAATAGCACAATAAGGCATGCTTCTGGATTTATTTCCTATTTTACAAATATCGAAATATCGAAGTAAGCGATCGCGGCAAAAGTATGGTAGGTTGCGCGGAACTCCGCATAACCATGCCACGTTACACTTTTACTTTTCTGTTCTGTGGAATACATAGTTAATATTGGTCAACGACCCGAGACCTACAGATAACGCCGGCTTTTCTATAAATATAATTAACGGGGCCATCGCTGAATTGATTATAATATGTGCAAGAAAGAGACAAACAGGCAAACTCCTATACCAACGACAGTATAAAAAATGCAGTCGGGTTTTTAACGCTTGCTTTTCATTTAGTTAAATTATTATTACCTATATTGGAGAAGGCTGGTGCTTATTTACGTACGTACCGTGGAGTTTACGCAATTCTCTATTTATTCCTTCCAAACATGTAATATTTGTTTATACACCAAGGGGACTAAGGCACGGATTACTAATCTAGTGTGCATTTACGACGCGAAGCGGAAAGCCGTAAACCACACGAGTTTAATAATCTGTAAGTAGTTACCGTCAAGTAAAATATACTGCTTTATACACTTACAAAGAAATATTATAAAATACAAAAGTAACAAAGATATTCTCTCGAGGAAGACCGAGCGCGCCATCAACCAACAAAATTTTTTTTTTGTTAATTTTTTCTCTCCGTACAGTTTGCTCGCTAGAAGTTAAAGAAGGTGAAGACGCCCCGATTCGCAGAGGCCCTACTTTGAAAATCGAAGTTCAAAGTTACTTTAGCTCCACCCCTTTCTCTCGATTTAATCTCGAATGACGAGTGACAGGGGCGGTGCTAACGTATGCATTGAATAACCTAGCTGCTCACTTAGGGTTAACCTGGGGTTAAATTTACGTGCAAGCGGGCCTTAGACGAAATAATAGATTAAAAATTGTTAACAAATTCCAAACAATAATTACACAGCATATTTAAAACAGATTCCAATCGTAGAAAATGATACTAGGTTTACCAGGGCAGCAGCAACAGCTAGGAGTTGCCTCTAAACATACAAAGTACCTTAAACCAGTGCTAAGTAAGACGCAAGAACTAGTACCGGGTACTTGAAGACAACTTTCACTCGAAGCGCCTACGCCAAAGCATAAAGGTTTAAACGATAGAAGTTAATAACCTTTTTTGACGTAATGTACAAATGCCTTATAGTCGCGCCGTTCTTAAATGCCATTTTTTGACAGCTGTCAACTCAGTAATAAAAGGAGGGTGGGCAAATTGGCCTATACGACCAATGAGGACAAGCGATATGTCCCCGGATAGGTAATTCTAAGTTGTAAAACTATTACTGTGGTAGGTATTTTATTAGCTTATTTTTTAATTTGACATCTGGAGACTCTTTACATCTCCAAAATTGACCGTGGAGACTTTCTACATCTCCCTTATTTTTTAATTTGACATCTGGAGACTCTTTACATCTCCAAAATTGACCGTGGAGACTTTCTACATCTCCCTTGTTTTGTGTTTTTTTTTTTAATTATATTTAATTCTTAATTTTAATTTGACATTTGGAGACTGTTTACATCTCCGAAATTGTATTATTTATTATAATCTGACATTTAGATATATTTAATTATTATTACTACTGGGACCTGTACATCCCTGTGACATTTAAATTATGTATTTAGTATTGTAATAAGTGATTTATTTAGAAAAAACGGCTTACTGTTGAGTTTCTTGCGGCGCTTCTTCTCAACAGTGGTCTCTTTGGAAGCGCTGGTAGACTCAGACATGTAAAAGTGCCTGCAGGGCCTACTTACTGAATAAATGATTTGATTTGATTTGATTTGGTAATTCCGAATCTTTGTGTGAAAAAAGCTATCGCAATGACAACGGCGTTTCAAAGTAATTATGCTAACGTCGTCTATGTAGGCGTCCCGATGTTCCAGATTTTTTAAATATTTCTCACAGTTATTTGAGTTTTCTCGCTACACAAAATCGTTGTAGAATTAAAAAGGATATCCGACGATATAGTGCTTATTGTTATTGGTTTCTAGGCCAGTGTTCATACATTTCTGCCCATTCTCCTTTAAATTCTATTTTTAACCCCCGACGCAAAAAGAGGGGTGTTATAAGTTTGACGTGTAAGTGTGTGTGTGTGTCTGTCTGTGGCACCGTAGCTCTTAAACGGATGAACCGATTTGGATGCGGTTTTTTTTTTATTTGATGGCTTCTCTCCTGTTAAGGTGTACTTATTTCGCCATTGTCAAGTTATTTATAGACTAGACACTTCCATGGAATTATTACAGAAATAAGTCGATGGATATCACACGCGAAGACAATTGTTCGGAAAAAGAGTATTTTTAACCGACTTTAAAATTACAATGTTCAATGTTCCACTGTATGTTTTTTAGGGTTCCGTACCCAAAGGGTAAAAACGGGACCCTATTACTGTCCCGTCCTGTCCTGTCCTGTCTGTCACCAGACTGTATCTCATGAACCGTGATAGCTAGACAGTTGAAATTTTCACAGATGATGTATTTCTGTTGCCGCTATAACAACAAACTTACTACTTACTAAAAACAGAATAAAATAAATATTTGAGGGGGGCTCCCATACAACAAACGTGATTTTTTTGCCGTTTTTTTTTGCTAATGAATGTTGTATAGATAGTACGGAACCCTTCGTGCGCGAGTCCGACTCGCACTTGGCCGGTTTTTTTTTATTAAGTTCGCAAACTGGACATTACAGCATTATGACTTATAAATAAAATAGAACTAAACAAACAAGTTTGGCTGCATGAATTACAACATACACACATGAAGGAATTTTTCCTTTGCACGACTATTGTCCAAAACGAAATATGTCCAAGTCTTCATAAATGTCCAGTCAGTATTTGGTCCAGCCATAAATATGTCCAATCAGTAATTGGTCCAGCCATAAAAATGTCCAATCAGTAATTGGTCCAGCCATAAAAATGTCCAATCAGTAATTGGTCCAGCGATAAAAATGTCCAATCAGTAATTGGTCCAGCGATAAAAATGTCCAATCAGTAATTGGTCCAGCCATAACAATGTCCAATCAGTAATTGGTCCAGCCATAACAATGTCCTACTATAGAAATATCAGACCAGATACATGACCAGCTATAATAATGACCGCCTATAAAAATGTCCAATTGTAGAACCCGGCTGGCTACTAGGTACTATTCTATATAGTATAATAATAATAACTTTACATACAGATAAACGTAAACCAAATAATAAATTTCACAGTCATAGGTAGGTTAGGTTATGTTCGTTTTTATATGAGGCCCGGAGGGCCAAAACAACCCAGAAATAGGAGCTCCGCTAGGAGCTCCGTCGACTCTGTCAAATTAGATTTTCAAAAGTTTTCTAACTCTATGGACACAGAATGAGCTACCGCCAAGACCGACCAATCAAAGACGGGTGACTAGGCCTAGGCCTTCTATAGAAATGGGAATCTGTAGAATTGGGAATCTGTAGAATTGGGAATCTGTAGAATTGGGAATCTGTTGAATTGCGTATCTGTAAAATGGGGAATCTGTGGAATTGGGTATCTGTAGAATTGGGAATCTGTAGACCTGGGAATCTGTAGAATTGGGAATCTGTAGAATTGGGAATCTGTTGAATTGCGTATCTGTAAAATGGGGAATCTGTGGAATTGGGTATCTGTAGAATTGGGAATCTGTAGACCTGGGAATCTGTAGAATTGGGAATCTGTAGAGCTGAGAATCTGTAGGATTGGGAATCTGTAGAGCTGGTAAAAATGGTGTGAGACGGTATCCATTGCAACACCAGGGTTTTTCCTTGGGATTTAATCACGCCAATAGTTTTCAATATTGAATAGGCTATCGGTGTGCCTCGAAAATTCGAGGTACACCGAGCCACATGCTGGAGTGCACTCTTCGAATCCACTAATATTACAAATCTTTTCAGTTCCATTGACTGAATGAATGACGATGCTTCTACTATAGCTATAAGCTTTGTTTGCATTATAGATATATTCGCCGATATTTTAAACTTCAAACCGACTTTAGTTTTGGGGATCGAAAATAGCAGCACCAGCACACTGGTTAGAAAGTGATTGATGTTTTATCCACGTTTATCCACATCGATAAACACGACCATTATAGACCCGCTGCAGTCTTTGGTGGTTAACAACAAGATAGTAGCCGTGATACATTTTAATATATTGATAAACAATAAAGTTACGCCCTTTTTACATTTTTTTTTGTTTCGTATTTTTAGCCATATTTATCACTAGCGAGCCGCCTTTGCTTCGCTTCGGGTTCAACGTAATTAAAAAAAGCCTATGTCACTCAAGAATAATATCTAATAGCTTTCTACTGGTGAAATAATTTCCAAAATCGGTTCAGTAGTTTGAGTTTATCGTTACAAACATACAAAATACAAATCTTTCCTCTTTATAATATGTATTAATATAGATTGGATATTACTACAGTTGGGCCATAAATGCCATAATGTTACTGGTAATTTTATTAAGTTCGGGCAATTTTATCATTGGACATTTTTATGGTTGGGCAATATTATTACTGGTAATTATTAAGTTTGGGCAATTTTGTCACTGGACATTTTTATGGTTAGGCAATATTATTACTGGTAATTATTAAGTTTGGACAATTTTGTCATTGGTCATTTTTATAGTTGGGCAATTTTATCACTGGCCAAATGTCTAATGGGACATTTTTATAGTTGGGCAACTTTATAATTGGCCAAAAGTCTAATGGGACATTTTTATAGTTGGGCAATTTTATAATTGGCCAAACCTCTAATTGGACATGCCTTTGGACATTCGTCTTTTTGGACATATTTCGTTTTGGATAATAGTCGTGCGAAGGATAGATTTTAGTATTTTAGTATTTTAAGTAACAAGTTCAGCATTTGCATTCAGAAAGTATCTTTTGTTAAAGTGGAAGCTGTGGAACAGGTTATGAAGACGACAAATGACCATCGGAACTCCTTAACGGTACCTATTTCAGGGGCGGTGGTAAGATATCTCGATTAAGATAGTTGAGGGAATATGACGAAGCACATTTAAATGGGGGGAGTAGCGGGAAACTAATTCTACGCGTACGAAGTCGCGGGCGTTCTCTAGTAGGTGGATAAAGGCTATACCTCGAGATAGCTAGGAGCCCTCGAACGGTTCATTAGTCTGCAGTAAACATTTTAGTGACAGTGAAGTTATACGAAGTGCAAAAATACGGAAGAGGAATGGATGCTACCGAGAAAACTGAAAAAAAAAATTGGTTGCTTCTAACAAAATTGTGATTGTTGTGCATAGGCGTCTTGAATCCATACGAGCCTAACAAGACGTTAGACGCATCAACTAAGATGTTAGTTGAATCTCTATAAAGAACTTGCTGCTTTTACTATAAGTTTTGTTTGATATAACTAATATCATGAATAATGTATTCATTTTATGTAAACTAAAAGAAAACCTCTCTTGGTTAGCTCACATTTTTCGAGTGAAGATATTCTGAAAAACCCCAAATTAGTGACTGACACAGTGCCACATATTTTTCCCAATGCTCCCCGATACCGAAGTACAATCAAAAAACCAAGGATAGAACCTATTAAAAGAAGAATAAATACGTGAATAAATAATAGAACAAAATATATAGAATAGTCAATATATCCTGTATGTCATTGTTTACTTATAGCAATCGGTTCACAAGATCCCGAAATGCGACGTTGCCAGATTAAATGAAATTTAATAGCACGGCTTGTAAGACAATAGAGAAGGCTATGTTATTACGCTAACTATACGCAAATATCTTCTTATTCATGTCACAGTTCTCTTTCTTCGATTAACTCTTCCAAACATCACAAGTAGGAAAGGGACAAATTACTCGCTTTCATAACTTTCGAGGGAATTTCCCAAAAACAAGTGCTAATTACAAGAAGCTCTTGGCTGTGTTTTCTGGAGAAGTGAAAATATTCCATTTAACTTGTATGAAAAAAATGAAAATTTAAAAAAGCCGTATTCGACCCATATTAATATAACATTTTTAACTCCATTTAAGCTCAGGAACTCGCTGTTAAAATCCTTCGGGTACGTCCCGGGCATAAGCATGATTTTTAAAAACACCTTTTCAAAAAAAACCTTGGCATAGTCAAATTATAGTTCGACAAGTCATTATTTCCAAATCGGAAGAGTTTTTAAGCAAGTTCTGGCTGAATAGAAAATTGCGTGATATTGGTACGCAGATATATCTAGGTTTATCTGTGGCGACGTCTTTTTGGTGGCATTACAGAGACGCTTCGCATTCCCAACGCGGCAAATTAAATTCCATTCCATTCCGTGACCGCCTTACTGACAAGGCCGTTTACACTAGAAATTCCCCGCGTCTTTGTACGGGTAGAATAGGTAGTCATGACTTTTTTCACAGCTTCAATAAAAGCTGATTCATGTAACAAACAGTTGAGAAAAATCATTTTTTTAACGGCTATAAAAATAACCAATATATAAGCAAAAAAGATTTTGTTCATTGAATACAAAACGGACACATTCCAAAATCAGTCAGTATTACATTTTAAAATTAGAAGCTATTCGTATAAGATTTTCAATGCAAGATCAAATTATTTTGGAGTGTCCGTTTTGTATTCAATGAGAGATTTGTTCCTGTCTTTATAGCAAAACAGAATTCAAAATGGAGTTTATATGGCCAACCTGTGATCTTTTTCATTCATTATTTTGAAAATCGAAGGCTTGTCTGCATACAAAATGAAAACAATTGCGCCACTTTGAGGCTGGTTGCGATTGCGAGTGCGTTAGACACACGGAATAGGAAAAACAGTGGAAGTGGCATGAGCTTCGCTTAGTACCAGACCTGTTGTCGCCAATACTCACACTATCATAAAAACAACACGCCACCATGGAAAATGTTTTTGGTGCGGCTATCGTTTTTACATTCCAAAATAGCACAATAAGGCATGCTTCTGGATTTATTTCCTATTCTTGAAATATCGAAATATCTAAATAAGCGATCGCGGCAAAAGTATGGTAGGTTATGCGGAACTCCGCATAACTATGCCACACGTTACACGCCCACTTGACACTTCTACTGATTTTTCTGTTCTGTGGTTAGACAATTGCCCCTCAGGTACATGACGTCATCAAATGATGTCTTTCTTCCTAAGTTTACGGTTAATCCGATTACTAAATATGTATTTCAATATGTCAAACAAAAAGGTCAATTCAACCACAAGCCAATTAAATAAAAAGATGACGACACCTAGAGCCAATTAAAAATCAATTAAATAGTTGACTTTTTCATTGCAATGTTCATGAAATCATGAGTCAATGACAAATATAAATCAATGTTATACCTATTTCACCACCGTGGCAATGCCACGCGACAGACGACATATTTATTAGTGTAAGTACGTGGCGCAGTGTATATGACCCCTATTTGTGCTCAACTTGTTAACTACACTAGCTTAAAACACAAAAAGGCAGACTTTGCGTCACCCACAAGGCAGCATATTTTATACTTCACACAACCTAAATTTTCAGATAACACAAAGTATGAGTATTGTAACTATTTGTAATTCCAAGGTTAAAGTAAAATCGCTTTATAAATAATTCGTTTAATATAATTAACTAGAGGACGCCCGCGACTTCGTACGCGTAGAATTAGTTCCCCGCTACTCCCCCCATTTCTTCCCGTTTGGGGTCGATTTTCGGAAAATCCTTTCTTAGTGCGCACTTACATCATGAAAGGAACCCCTGTACCAAATTTCAAGTTTCTAGGTACAGTAGTTTCGGCTGTGCGTTGATATATAAGTCAGTCAGTTATACCTTTTATATATTACAAGAGGACGCCCGCGACTTCGTACGCGTAGAATTAGTTTCCCGCTACTCCCCCCATTTCTTCCCGTTGGGGGTCGATTTTCGGAAAATCCTTTCTTAGTGCTCACTTACATCATGAAAGGAACCCCTGTACCGAATTTCAAGTTTCTACAGTAGTTTCGGCTGTGCGTTGATATATAAGTCAGTCAGGTTTGCCTTTTATATATATAGATTTATGGCGATTGGGGGCTATTGTTACCACGAGTATGTCCAGGTTTGCACATAATTAAAAAGTATTCAAACTTGGCCATTACTTATGATAATGATGATTAAAAATTGCTTTTTATCGATTTCGATAAACTTAGTCGACATTAAATGAATCACTAGCACTGGTACATTTTTGCCCCCGTCTATCCGGTGTATGATTATTTCTGATCACGAACTACTTGCATGCATGCATCATGCGTGGGGAAGCAAGATAACGCTACAAAGAGTATGGTAATATGACGTCATTTGTAAATTGTAAGTACTTCATATGAATATCCATACAAACCAAAGAGATTTAATATTATAGGTAATAGAGTGGGCATCGGAGACATTTTCATAGAAAAACTTTGATATAAGCATCATGAATGCCATCTATGACGGGCGTGTCAAAGTAGACTAAACGAAGTACGACTTGTTACCTCTAGGTAACAAGTTTTGCATCACTTTTTTGTTCGCTATGCCCCGTCTATTACTACTATACATTTAATGTCTTTGATACAAACTAACGTACAACACTTCATGATTTACGATTAAATATGCAGATAAAACAATAATGGCGAGTTATTACCGACCCCTTTCAGAGCTCAGCCCTACTTTGAAAATCGAAGTTATTATAAGTTACGTTAGCTCCATCCCTTTTGATTAAATGATGATTTACACCAAACGGCCCGCAACGGATCGGAACGGAAAGAATTTTATGGTCCATATTAAATCATGTTCACAGTGTTTAAAGTCTATATTACCAAGCCGCGCACAGCAACTTGACCGCGGGCGTCTTCCGCGACACGCGATCGTAGCCGAAAGTATGCTGCGACGCGCGATCGGCTCCGTCATAAATAGACAATAATAATTCTAATAGACGCGATCGGCTGTCGCCGCATCCGTCCGTATCCCTTCCTATCCGATGCGATGCGAGCCGTTTGGTGGAAATCATCCTTTAGTCTCGAATAACGAGTGACAGCCTAGGGATGGAGCTGACGCAACTTCGAACTTCGATTTTCAAAGTAGAGCCTCAGCTAAATGAAATCTTTCCTTTTCTTATTTCCACCCCATTTCTATGCATCTTTTCCTTTCAAAGGTGTTGCCATATCGTGCATCAACAATTGACTACCTTCATAAACAGGAATAACCTCTTTAATTTAACGTCTCGTCCCGGTGATAGTAAAGCTTCCGCTCTCGATAATATACTGATGATAGTGATGATACCCAGATGGAAAAGAAGACTTACGTTGTTAAGATTGTTAGATTTTAGCAATGCTTTCGATAATGTTGACTTCGCCATCTTGCTTGGGGTTTTACGCTCTCTTAACATTTTTCCTGCGGTAATCGGTAGATAATTGTATAGTTTTAAAGCTATTTGGTTGATCGTCAGCAAAGGGTTAGGGTGGAAGCTTCTCAGTGATCTTGACGCGCTTCGCTGGCCGGCGTTCCACAGGGCACCATGCTGTGTCCTCTTCTTTTCTCTATTTTTATTAATTCTATTGCACAAAATTTTCTTTGTTCTCATAATTTTACGTCAACAAAAGATTTCCAGTCGACGTCTAAATGTTTCGTCAAATTTCAGATTTCAAATCAGCGGGTAGCTCGAAGTAGGTCGGACCAACGATGCAGGCGTTCTTTTCCGCAAGTGCCATGCGAGGGCCATATATCGAGGGTATCTTTTAAAATCTTCCAAACGTCAACAAACCAATTAAAGATTTGAAATTAGTCCTTATTAACCTTCAAATGTTGTGTCGACGGACTAAGTTCATGCGAGTTCCATTCCGGAAATGTTAAGCGCAAAGAAACAATACAAAAATTAATTACCAAGGCCTTATTTAACATGCTTTTTTCCATATTTAACTTGGCCGACATTACTGTCAAATAGATGAAAAATATATAGTTTTACCGAGTAAAATGTAGAGCCTACATTCTAAATTCAAATAGTATGCATTACAACCCTTTGAAGTCGCCGACGCCGCTTTGTGCGCGCCGCGGCGGCTTCTTTGTAGCAATTGTAGCGGAAAAAGCATGCAAACTATTTGAACCATAGGCATAGAACAGAAAAAACAGTAGAAGTGTCAAGTGGGCGTGTAACGTGTGGCACGGTTATGCGGAGTTCCGCATAACTTACCATACTTTTGCCGCGATCGCTTATTTCGATATTTCTAAAATAGGAAATAAATCCAGAAGCATGCCTTTTGTGCTATTTTGGAATGTAATGATAGCTGCACCAAAAACATTTTCCATGGTAGCGTGTTGTTTTTACGATAGTTTAAGTATTGGCGACAACAGGGTCTCTATTCAACACGGTAAAAATTATTTTAAAAAACAAAATACCCGACTGCAATAAAAAAACAACTGAAAAACGAAAAACAAGGTATTTAATTTATAGAAAATTGTAAGAGTAATGTACTTATTGATATTTATAACAATTTAAATTTAACTTGAATATTGGAAAACGTATTGCAGGCGGGGACGCCTCTATTCCCGACGGTAAAAACGATATCGTAGTTGACTTGCTACGGTATTGTTATGACGTCAGCCGTCATTACTGTCAAGAAAATAAGAGCTATCAAAACGTTCACAATACGATAACAGGACACAAACGATATTGTTTTTACCGTGTTGAATAGAGGCCCTGTTATGCGCATTGTCAACGTTACGGTAGGTACTTAACTCTTATTTACATGACAGTAGTTATAGAAAACAGTGAAATAAATATTTTTATTATGCAAAAAAAAATATCAAAAAAAATGACGAATGTTATAGTATGGATAAGCAAATATGCGGGCTTAGGTGAACGTTAGTTTCCGTATTAAAGGAAAACCCAGATTTAAGGAAAACATAACACTCGAGTTACCTACTTCCTCTAAAATATCTTTATTCTTGCTATTATTAGAGACTAGAGCACGCCCGCGACTTCTTAGGGTGCGGCTCCACTGAGGCGGAGACGAGCGGAGCGGAGCGGGCTTAACCAATAGAAGGCGCATGCGGTCACGTCGAGCGGCCCTTGCGCACGTTAGTTTAGATTCTATTGGTTAATATTGGCACAGCTCCGCTCTACTTCGCTCATCTCCGCCTTAGTGGAGCCGCAGCCTTACGCGTAGAATTCTGCCCTCCTTAGAGAAAAGGACGTATATCTCAGAACCGCGTATGTATTAGTGACCTTATTTCTTAAGACAGAGGGTTAAGTTTGCTTTGACTAACAAATTGCTCATGAGTCCTTTTTATTTAGACGTTCAGAATTAGATTTCCCGCTACGGGATAAATTTCTACAGTGCCAGACAGACACACAGACACACAACTTATAGCCCCCCCCCCATTTTGGCAATAGGGGTTAAAATTTGCGACATTGTGTTTTTGTCCTGTCTCAACGTTTTAACGCCTAAAAGATCATCAAGATTAATTAGGTCAAAAAAGTTTATTATTTTTAGGGTTCCCTAGTTAAACTAGGAATCCTTATAGTTTTACCGTCTGTCCAGTCTGTCTGTTTCTATATACATACATACATACAAACAGAAAAGTGATTGAAAAAGTGGCATAACTAATGGCGGTCCAAATTTTGAATTGAGTTAGCCGAGTCATGTGCGGAACCCTCGGTGGGCGAGTCCGACTCGCCTTGTCCGGTTTTTGCGTTTGTAGAACGGCGACGGAACCCTACAGCATAGTCCGACATGCTCTTGCCCGGGTTTTTAACAGAGCTGTATAGTGTTCAACAGAGATAAATGTATTTTTCTATTTTTAAACCTTGCTCTCTGACCCCGACCATAGAGCAAAACGCGACATTCAAAGTACTTATAAACTTTTAACATTGTAAGGCTAAATATACGTTTAATGTTCCTCATAAGTCATACAATGTTAAGTTACGTAAGTAGGTTTTTCGCTGACTGATACAAAGTGGCTTTAAGATTTAGTACAGCAGTTAGACTTTAGAACAGACGCAACATATTTTTTTCTCGAAGTTTCGTCCAGAATGGATCTTTTCTATAGGTATATCATCAGCGGGCCTAGTATGGCGGCGTACACAGAACAGAAAAAACAGTAGAAGTGTCAAGTGTGCGTGTAACGTGTGTCATAGTTATGCGGAGTTCCGCGCAACCTATATACCATACTTTTTCCGCGATCGCTTATTTCGATATTTCGGTATTTCTATATTTCTAAAATAGGAAATTAATGCAGAAGCATGCCTTATTGTGCTATTTTGAAATGTAAAAACGATAGCCGCACCAAAAACATTTTCCATGGAGGCGTGTTCTTTTTATGATAGTTTGAGTATTGGCGACAACAGGTCTGATACTAAGCGAAGCTCATGCCACTTCCACTGTTTTTTCTATTCCGTGGCGTATATCCTTCCGTCACTCTCGTATTTATATACGTGTTAGAAGGTGACGGATGCCTTATCCAAATGTTATGCAAACTTTGTCACGTAAAACGCAGCCACATTAGGGCCCCTTTATATGAGTAAGTTAATTGTTGTGTGGTACAGTAGAGTTCATAAATATTGTCACGTTTATACTGCCATATTTGAATTGTCACAGCGATAAAAGTGACAAGGTACTAAAGTGTACACGTGTGTCGTGTACTGTATGTACTGTTATTTGTTCCCACGTTTGCAACGGATGGCAAGATAACGACAAACGAGATGTCATTAGATTCGTATTAGCGTCGCGTGTCAATGTTTAACTTTAATCATTCTAAAATGGCGGATTTAAATTCTGAACTAAAGACGACAGAATCAAAACTGGCCGTTAAAGAAAGAAAGACACTCAGAAAACGGAAATAAACAAAGTAGTGAGTGTGTCTTCGCGGCAGTGAATCGGACACTGGCTCAGCATAATGCTGGGACACCTGCAGCGTTGATTTTCAGCTAGCTCAAAAAATATATACCACTAGCTTTTGCCCGCGACTCCGTCCGCGTAGAAGTCGTTTATCGCTGCTCCCTCGGGATCTGTCTAATTTTTCGGGATAAAAAGTAGCCTATGTCCTTCGCCGGGACTCAAGCTATCTCCATACCAAATTTCACCTAAGTCGGTTCAGCGGTTTAAGCGTGAAGAGGTAACAGACTGACAGACACACTTTCACATTTATAATATTAACTAGCTGTCCGCGCCCGGCGTCGCCCGGGTGTAATTTTTTTTTCATACAAACCTTATGAAAAATAGTTTACGACCTATTCTCAGACCTACTGAATATACACACAAAATTTCATAAGAATCGGTCGAGCCGTTTCGGAGGAGTTACGACGAGAATTTTATATATTAGAAAGATATGGATTAATTAATACGATGCTTGTGCCCTGTAAATGTTTAAGTTTGGATGTTCGCGTCTAACTCCTGAACTATTGGACTAATAAAGGACCATGTTCGGCACAGCGCACGGATGCTTTCCAGCCCAGACACCATCCCGGCAATGTTTGCGGGAAGGCTGGATGATGCTTAACTCAACGTGCCGTACATTTTAGTTGTTAAGATTAGTATGTAAATTGAATTGACATATAATTCCGTGTGTAATTTAATTCTACCCTAGTTTAACTATCGAGTGTATTTTTAATGAATCATTGTTGTTCGAATAGTCAATGAAAATAAAAATAAATAAATAGTAAATTGATTACATGTCATTTGTCAAGAACATGTGAGACGCCGGTTAAATATCACGTAAGTTTGTCATACAAGTTGCGAGTGAGATATAACTTTTGAATATTTTAATTAAATAGCAACTGTCGGTGAGTAAGAGTATAAAGGCGATGTAAATAATAATAATGATGCAACTTCTAGTTTGCGCTAACTTGAGTAGTATAATTTATATTATTATAAGTACATATTTTTATAGAAAACAAAGGAGTTGCACCCCCTCAGTGTTTAAAGAGAGCGCTGTGATCTTGGTAAATGCGTCAAAGGAACTAGTTCGGTCTTTTAGTTCCTTTAGGTCCTTTAGCTCCATAGCAAGTTTTGAGATCTGAGCAGGACACGCTTTGAAATAGGTACTATTTGTCTCGTTCACATCGAGCGCCGCGACTTGTGCGCTTTACTTGTTTGCTCTGTTTTGCTCATACATTCAACAATTGCTAGTTATCTAAAGGACTGAAGACCGATTAAGATTGTTTACGAGAAACTAGTTCCTTTCGGTCTGTGATGGGAATTCATTCCTTTTAGTTAAAGTTCCTTTTAGAAAACAATTATAGAGGCAATATGAATAATTAGGATACTTCAAACAATAGTTTAAGAATGATATTTTTTTTAATCCCTACTTGTCTGAAATTATCTTTACATAACTATAAAAATCACTTCAAGTGGAAGCACCATAAAATCTTAAGTAAGACCCAAAATAACTACCTTGAATAAAATTCATCTCGAAAATTAAAAAAAAGAGACAAGTTTTAAACACAGAGCCAAAATCCCTCCCTTTTGTTTATAATGGGCAATATAATAGGTTAAAAATACATAAAGATAAACCCATGTATGTTTTTTTTAATGGCCTACAGAAGGAAAACTATTTTCTAACTACCTTCTTTACCAATAAGTAAATATATAAATATAGAACAACACCCACAAGTGGATAATTATGACAAAAGCAGTCATGTTATTATGAAAACTGATAAGTTATCTAATTAGAGTACTTATATACGAAACGCCCTAAAATCATTCGCAGAGAATAAAGCAAATTGATTGGCTGGACTTTGGCCTCATAGTGAAACACGATTTAAAAAATTAGGCAAGTGAGAATATCCATTTGCGTGCTTGCAACATTAAAAAAACTCACGGTATTTTTTTCAGCTGTATTTTCGCTAGCGGAACGGAAATCATAATAATGTGATGACATCGCAAAAAAAAAAGATAACTTACCTCGTCTAGGAAATGTGTGACATCGTAAACTCCGTTGTGGATAACCATGACCGCATCTTCACGCGTGTTCCGCGTTTTCAGCTCCTCCCTGGTGAATAATTTTACTTCTTCCTTGCCGCTCATGTTGACTTGAAACTCGTTTTATTCTCGGCTCGAGTGTTATTAAATACTAGCCTGCGTAATATAACGACAAGCTGTAAAATTACTATGTTCGCAGTAATTTAATAGGTGATAAGTAATTTTACGGAATAATCGCCGCACAGCACTTGCCCCGGCACCGTATAGATTTCGTTTGACACTTGGCAGTGACACGAATCCCTTATATGACGTGTAAACTATTTGGTTAGGTGGGGTCCGTGAGACCGATCAAAAACCCTAACGACTTTATTTTATTTATTTCGTTTTTTGTTCGGACGACTAATCAGAAAAAAGTCGATTAATCCTTTTTTATTTTTGTAGATGAAATATATGTTATGTATGTTGTTTTATTTCTTACACACGTAACAAATCGCAAGTAAAATCCAACAGTGACACTGCAAAAAAGGAATTCATACAAAAGTTAATCCTTTTTCATCGCAATAATGTCACAATCCATTTTTTTTTACGTAATTTAGTGTCACCGTTGAAATTAACGTACGAATACTGCCAATGAACTATGAAGTTTAAGTGTTTGTTCTTTTGTTTGTTGGCTTTTAATTAATTCAGTAAATTTAGGATGAATTCGTTGCCTGTTGCAGCCCTATTTCGTAATTTCAAACACTAAATAAAATCAAAAGCAAAGCAAATAAAAAGAGATTATTGATCATTTAAATAACTGCATCTTGTCGCATTTTTTTTTTTAATGAAAATTGATATATACCATTCTAACATGATTTTATAGGTATCATCCATTGATTTACTATATACAAGATACACAATCCGCTACAAAAATGTTGTTATAAACTGTCCCAAATGACATTGACAGCTGTATTCAGATACATGCTAACATCGCTATTTTTTACCTTAAACATTCATGCAAAAAATAACTCAATATACTCGTCAAGTATAGACGTCAAGTGTCAAATCTGCAAACTAACGTTTCAAAGTAATTGCAACTTTTTAGTGAAACGGCCATTATCACAATATTTACGACAAAAGTGAACATCGGACGAATGGAGTCGCAATTCTCATTTTTATATTGTATTAATTATAACGAAATGACAAATTAAAAAAAACGCTTATGAGATGTTTTATAAATGTTATTGTATTACACAACTTAAGCTATATATACAACAATAATAATAAATAAATAAAGGGAAAACAAGCTATAAAAACCCGTCCCGTCGATTGTTGTTATTTCAATTTTAACAGTTTAGGTATCCTTTGTCACCCGGAATGGTGACAGGCTTCTAGCGACACACATCTAAATCGGCTCAGGCGTTAAGAATGTGGAATAAAGAATCGTACATACATACATACATGAACCCTGAAAATATTACACTCCTTTACTCCAAACAAAACAAGATCTTATCCTAACTAACAAAACGTAAAGTAAAACCTAATTTCCTTGAAATAAGTTTAATTTATTATATAATCGTCTTTTAGACCTACATTTACTTTGGATGCTTTCTTTTTTTGCAATGTAATGTAAACGGACGGTTAAATATCGATCGGTTATAGATTTAATTAACAGAATTCTATGAGAATTATTGTGGCCTTCTTCGGTAGTCGCATTAAAAATATCTAAATATATTAATATTAAAAGGAAAAGGCTCACTTTAACTGACAGATACTTTTATTTGATGATTGTAAAGTCAAGCTTTAATAGTAGTTTGTATTTTTTGAGATTAATATAAAAACTATTGTGTGACATTTACTTACATTCAAGACAGGTATTGCAGATTTAGTCAGTCTACTAAAGCCTTTCTCTGTGGTATACACAACAGACGACTTATTTGTCTTGAACAGTTGATCACGCCTATCTCGTGCTAATATTGCGACCCATTTTGCACGTCGTAGAGGATTTCGTGGAAAGCTTTAATTTAAAAATATAAGAAATATTATTACCTCTATAAACACTTTTTTGGTCATAAGTCAAAACAAACAAACTCGATTAATTAAATTTTTAAAAGTAATAGCTACTCCATATATTTTTGTTTCGTGATAAGTCATAATTTGTACGTACAATATAAATTACAAAAAATCATGAAAGCATTATAAGTTTAACAAGAATCTGTTTATAAATAAATAGAACTTACGTAAAATAAGACATTCCATCCTTTTTTTTCGTTTTCTTGTTATTATTTTTGCAGTTTTTCACTGCATATTTCGTCATGATTGACAACTGCCACTGTCTGTGGTCGAAACAAGACTAAAAGCAAAACTACTGCCCAAGTCGATTAGGCAGTAGTTTTGACTTGCCATTTTTTCCTGCTGATTGTGTATCTAGTATATATTAAATCAATGGTATCATCCTAGATTTACCAAACTATACAATAGACAGAACCAAAGCGTTTTTCAGCAGATCTGGCTTGACCGTTTACCAGTGTTGCCATTTGCGAAACTTTGATAAATATGTCGAAAATATTGCCATACGAGATTTTTATTGTATATCTAACTGTATAAATAATTTAACTTCCTTAGATATCTGATTTAGATTGGATCCGGTTTTGCAGTGAAATTAAACTAGAACTATCCAAATGTCCTAGTTTCTTTACTAGTCTATTAGATTCTTCTATTTATTAGTCAACTCACTGGATTAGTATTACGTTGTCAAAGACATTACATGTAATATTAAATCTTTTTGGACGATGTTGATCCGATTCATATGAGATTTCGTTTCTTAAATTTTAAGTTCGAAAAGCGACCTCATACGCGTATGCGTATAAACAATGATAATAAAATATCATCGAGTATAAATAATTCTCTATACTGTGCCAATAGCGTGGCAGCAATGCGCAGCGATTTGCACTACCCCCGTCGCACCCACCAATTTGGTCTCTTTACGTGTGTCGACTTATAGTTCAATCGGAATAGCTTTTTTATAGCTAGGTTTCAAACATATACATACATTTACTTAAGTACATTAATAAAAACTAACACAGTTGAGTCAAATTAAAGAGTGTGGACAACTGGGAATAATAAATCTAGCTGTCCACACCTGTTTTTGAGGGTGGACAACTGGGATTTTTTTTCCCAGTTTTCCACAGTGTGGACAACTGGGAATAGGCCGCTACGTTCAACGAATTTGCATTCGTTTCGTATAAGGATAAAATAACACACACAACATAGAATTAACTTGATTTATTTTAATCCTATAACTTCATATCTACATTATATCTTCCACTACGGTATTTAACAAAAACGATAACTTGGACAAAACCACTACGGAGAATAAACTCTTATAACAAAAAGGAGCGTCCACACAGAGAGCATTTGTGTGTAATGAGCATTCGGCGCAAACATCGAGTGGTGTGTAAGCTTTGTAACGATCAGCTCAACGTCCACACCAGTTGAATATTCACGGTGTAATCAGGATGGTTCTCTAGATTCAATATAAATCGGTTGTGCCGTTTAAGAGATATCAACTCAGAAAGTAGGGGTCGTTAATATATCCAAAGTTTATCTATTTAATAGTTCTCTAGTTACATTTTGTATACAAGTCTGCGCTCTCCAATTAAATAACACTATACTTTAATGTGTGCCTCCTGGATTTCTTTGGACTTGTGAGTTCCGTCGCAGAATGGCCGGTTCTTCGTTTGCTTACAATTACACAGCCAGTAGTCTTTTGTTTTCTCCACTGTGAATCGCACAGGTCTGAAAAGTAATATGTTTTGCATGAAACAAAATGATTAGAGAAATAAGTACATGGATATCACATGCGAGGACAAGTGTTTGGTAAAAGAGTATTTTCTCGAGGACTAAACAGAAGCAATGCGGTTAGTTCCACGCTTCTTTCATGTCCCACAAGTGCATTATCAATAGGGATTGTGAATTACCGGTTATAACCAGTTTTAATTGGTTATTTTTATTCAAGAACATCTAATAATGGGTTAAATTGCATTCCCTAATTATTTGTCTGCTGAAATGTGACACAGAACAGTTGTCTCTTTAATTGAGGCTTTAGTCTTAACATACCGTTTTACAATGTATAAGACAATTCATATCCTGGATAAGCACATATACTAGGTCAGGAAAATAAAGTAAAAGAGAAAAGAACCAAGATTTGAAAGGAATAAAACATTCTAAATCAATTTTTGCTCCCTTTATAAAAGTGAGGACAATCTCACACAAATTGACCTAGTCCCAAACTAAGCTACTACAATGATAAACATATGTACAGTCAACAGCATAAATAAGTGATCATTTATGTACCTTGTCGCTTTCAATCGTTTCACAATTTTGTATAACATTTCAAACACGACGTTAAAGTGACAAGGTACATAAATCATCACTTATTTATGCTGTTGACTGTACTTGCATAAAGAAATATATTTTTAAATACATAGAAAATATCCAAGACTCAGAATCAAAAACTTGCAGTCATCACACAAATATCTGCCCTTGGATTTGAACCAGGGCCCACTAGCTTTGTAGGCAGGGTCACTACCAACTAGGCTAACGCGTCTTTGATATATTTTGTAACAGTAGAGAAACAAAAGTATGCATACATTACTAAATAAGTCAAGTGTCCGCAGAAAATACAACATAATCCTGAAATTTGATAGCTGAAGTACAATACCTATGTGTTATTTTGAGATATACATCCTTATGTGTTCCATCACAGAGCGGTTGGGACTTGGATCGGCCGCATAGACACCAGTGGTAGGTCTTCCCTTCCTCGAGAGTAAGTTTGAAAGGTTTTTTGTCATAAACAATCCCGTTTGTCTTTTGAGCAGGCCCGGAGTACACCTCGGCTAAAGGATTCTTAGGTATTTCAGGCTTCGGCGCCTTTGTGACGTAACTGGCCTAAAACAAGCATAAAAAATCATAATATACTCTGAAATCTACTCGTAAATCATAACCTAACATTTCAAAATTACACCGCTTACTTTTAAAGTCTGCGTAAACAAACGCATTTGAAACTTTCTGAATATCATAATGCTTGTGTTATTTAGACCTAAGGAGTTAAGTAGATGCGTAGTATTTATATTAAATTCGATATTTTTATTCCGTCACAAACTTTTGACATTGATATTTTTTTTCTGATACAATAGAGCATAGGCTTCCGTTTCTTTCAGTGTATTTCTAGCAATATTTAAAGAATTCTATTCAATAGTCAATGATTTCTAGTAATAATAATTTCTATTTAATTTTACTAATGTGCGATTTACCCAGCACAAAGCGTAATAAAAAAAAACTGAGTACACAGGGCATATTTCCTGAGTGTTTAAGATATTCCTTCTTAACGCCTCTATTCTAAATAGTGCTATTTTACTATAACGGTATTCATCGCTACTCTCACACTAAAACGTTATTGATTATTATAACGTTATAATACCCGGATCCGTAGCGGTATTCACCATAACGGTATTAACAATATCGATACACAATAACATTAATAACGATGTTCTATAACGTTATACGGTCACCTCTTATTACTGCACCCTTAGAGACTGCACCTATTGTAGCCGGCGCCGCGCAGCGAGACCTTAGCGTAAATAACAGCTTCAACGCCTTCAACTTGGCTTTGGGTGGTGTGGTGGTGTTTTTTTCGCCCCAATCATACAGAAATTGACGTTTTTTAATACAAGCTATCAATTTTTCTACAGCCATTGTCACAAGCGCGTCACGCGTGCGCTGCGATTTTGAACATATTTAAAAATATTTTGTCAGTAAATTGGCTACATAAGGGCTCTTACGAACCGGCAACTATAACACGAATGACAGTGAACGTTCTAGAGATTCCGTAGGTATTATATTCCTAGCCTGGTTTTTTTAATTTCACGGGTTAATAAAATTTTCACGCCTTTCAGGTGCTCCAAGTGGTTTAAAATGCAGCTGGTCTTATGTAGCAAGCGGTCTAAAACGCAGATGGTCTTATGTAGCTTAATGAAACGACGGAGCTCCGCCGCGCGGGGTTCCTATTTCTAGGCGGTTCGCCCTTCGGGCATCTTAAGCTACCTAACTAGCCTAACCTACCTACTATGTGTGTGTTTGTGTTATGAACTGCTCATAGTCGTCTTGCATTTAATTTAGACTTAATGCTACTTAGACCAGCTTCGTTTAAGACCATTCTTACTAATTAGAGCTCGTTTCCACTGTCGTGTGTCGGTCCGATTTTTAATCGGTCGTTCCATTGGCTGAACGTTTTATATGAAGCTATTCACACTCGTCCGACAACGATTTTGTGTCGGATCCGACCAAAAATATCGTATTTTGTAAGCCCTCCCGTATAGTGGGAACAGGGGCTCTACTTTGAAATCAGTAATTCGATCTTCGGATCGCCCCGTTACTTTCTTGCGAATTAGTGACGCGTCGAGAGCAAAAGGAATAGCAATAGACGAAGTTCGAATTACGGATTTCAAAGTAGAGCCTCATGCCGGCACTTCACTTGGCGTTGCGTATTTGTGATTGCGTATTGCATACGTTTGTCAAATATTTGACTCATGCGCAAATACACAATCATGATCGTCTACACATGGAACCAAATACCAAACTCCAAATGTATTTGACATCCAGAAAGCAGTTTGTGTGCCAACAATATGGACGTCGTCGCACTTTCAGCAGGCTTTATGTGTTTGAATGCATGTTACTATTACATGTTATGTGTGAAAAAATACTGTATTGTTATCCCAATTCATTGCACTTGCACAAAACACGACCTCAAATACAACAAAAAACACGTCTGAACTCGTCAACGGCGCGCGCGCTTCTAAGTGGCCACGTGTAGACGCCTTATTGGCGTATTTGCCTATTTGGTGTCCTTTGATGTGCGACGAAAAACCGACAAGCGCGCGGATACGATGTTTGCTATTGGCCGTTTTGACAAATAAGGCAAATATTCGGCATATAAACTGTCTACATATAGCGGTAATTTGTCAAATATTACAAATACGCGAACACGAATAGCCAAGTGAAGTGCCGGCATCAGAGGCGCCGACACCCGATAATCAGAATCCGACACACGACATAGTGGGAACGAGCTCTTAGACCATTTGCAATTTAGACGAATTGATAATACTTGTCTTGGCTCTTCACAGCTCCGCTTCCGTAGTCTCCAGACTCTGCTAAGCAGCTAAATTCTCTCGGGTGTCAGGAAAAAAGGTAAGGTCGTATGTCCGGTACTCAAATCCGCAATCGTATCGTATAATCCCTACTTCGTCGCTACCTTTTTTAAATATTACAATAAGAATTATTAATGGGAAGTAATTAAATGGTCAGCCGTTATTAAAATTGATCACCAAAAAAAATCAGCAATTAATTCATTTGGGCAGCATAAAAAGATTTGGGTGGCAATAAATAAAAATCGGGCTACAACTCTTTGTTCAGCAAACAATTTATAAACGGGTAACATTTTAAACAATTTCGATCAGCTTTTTTTGTCATTTGTCTGCCTAATAAACAGTCGAGCTGCAAAATAATTATTTGGGCAGCAAGATTTTACAATTGGTCAGCAGAGAAAACATGTCTGTAAGCAGTTTAATTAAGAGGTATGCATATTAAAATAATGGTCATCTATAATATAGAAGTGGATTGCGTTTAGTTTGAAAAGTCAGCAGTGTTTACAAGTTAAGTTTTGTCACACAATTTTCTATCACAATCACACCCTAGATTAACCAAAATTTGTATCATAAATATGAGGTAGGTTAGGTTAGGTTCGTTTTTATATCAGGCCCGGAGGGCCAGAACAACCCAGAAATAGGAGATCCGCGTGAGCGGAGCTCCGTCGACTCTGTTAAATTTGTAAATTTGATGGTGGGTTTGGGATGTGTGTGTTGCCGGCACGGCAGTAAATTTGTTAATTACACCTTTGTTGTACACAAAGGTGTATCTATTAGGAAACACTGCATTGGTATTTAAAAAGGGGATCTATAAGGAATAAAGGCGAACTTTTTTCAAGGGTGTATCTGCGAGGAAAGTGTGCCCTAGAGGAATAATTCTATACAAATTGAATAATTTACAAAAAAAGAGAGTAAGTATATTTGAATGAACTTTGTAATAGTTGCGCCCATTTTGTTGATGACCAATTTGATTTTATTGCTTCCTTTTTTCTGCTGGACAAAATGAATTATTTTGCTTACCTTCTGATTGCTTACCAAAATGTAATTATCTGTGGGTCGTTCAATGCAGCTCAAATATTTAATTTGCTGACCAAAATAATTTAGAGCAGCCCAATATGTCATTAATTGCTGACAGATTTATAAATGTTTGCTAACCATAAGTTGCTTACCAACTAGCTATTTTGGCTGACCAAATACATATTTCTGTTCACCAAAATGAGAATATTTTGCTGACCGGTTAATTGATACCCATTATTAATTGGGGAATCTATTTTAAAACAACCGAAGTAACCATTGTTAATTAATGTATTTAAATATTTTAAATTATATGAACAAGTGACGCCACTTTTTGGAACTAATGCAAAGTTATGCAGTTGTTTTACTCGCAAGTGTAGTCACTAGTCCGTGACGAATGCAGCTGAATACAGCCAAATTGAATAATGTAAACTCACCATTATGGTTAAGTTAGGGAAGGGAATCATTAGGGCGTTTTCACTAAAACGTGTACTCCAAGGAACTTTAACTTAGTCAGTTTTGCGACGAAAATTAGCCATACCTTTACGGCCGCAATATATTATTATGGCCACTTTTCATCACAAAACTGACCAAGTTCAAAGTTCCCTTAAAATTTTACTCAATTGAGTACACGTTTTAGGAACGTGTAACTATCGTTTAAACAACGGTTTAAACGCCCATAATTGCGCCTCTATTCAAGGCGGTAAAATCAAAATCGTATTTGACCCGTTATGTTAGGGCCCGTTGTTTGATCAGTAGTTAACTCAACTAATTGTTAAAATTCGAAAAAGGAATCGAAAATTTGACACATTTCCTTGAGAATCTAACTATTAGTAACCATTTTTAACCATTAGTTAGTTTAACTACTGATCAAACAACAGGCCCTTATTGTTTTTAGCTCGGCTGCCATTACTGTCAAGTAATCTTATTTACTCTTATTTAGCTCTTGCTATCAAAACGTTGTCTGTCCTATAACAGCTCAAAGACGATAGTGTTTTTACCGTGTTGAATAGACTCCCTGCAGGGCAAATCTCGAATTAAACCGAACCAGACTTACTGCCATACTCAGAGACGTCAATTAAATTTAATGCTTGATTAAAGTAGCTGCCTCCACTTTCTTTGCTATAGCAATAGACCTCTAAGCAAGCATTAAATTTAATTGACGTCTCTGAGTATGGCAGTATGAAACGACTTTCATTCTGACTACTTATGTGCCAAACGAAACTTTCCAAAATTTCGGAAACTTCTCACAATTCGCACCTACAGAACAATAGTGACCTAATTCAATTTCTGAATTAGGTCTCTACGATAATAAATTTATGACTTTTATGATAAGAGTTTGAAAGCTGAAATTTTGAATTAGGTCACAATATTTCTCAAGGTGCGAATTGTCCATGGGGATTGAAACTTTCCGTTTCTTATATTTAAATTTCCTCTATTTCTAGTGAAAATTTCCGGAAATTTCTTAGAACATTTCCAATTTTTTGGAAACTCCGCAACTTGCATATTAGTAATTCTGACTATGAAATTCCAGTCTCCGCTCTAGTGGAAAGTTTCCCTCACGGTGCCTATAGGATTATTGAAAGGGTTTAAAGAAAAGTTCTTTTGATGTATGAAGATTGTATTACATACAATATTACACTTAACCTACAACCACCCCCATTTATGGTTCCAGCGCAGGTTATAACTGTAACAAAAACAAAACATGTTAATTAATTCTTACCTTTAAAAGGTTATAATTATACATTTGTTCTCTAATCAGTAATACAGTGTTACCTCACGGCAATCAGTAGTAGCAAATACATGAGTTTTGACATCATTTAGGAAAACAATTATTGAATATTTCTAGGTTAAATTGCAAGTCTATAGAAAGTTATCTAGAAACAAGACTAACTTTAAAATGCTGACACATTTTTTTATAGTTTTTCTATTGTAGCAATATCAGACAAATTAAACAACAGAATAAATAAAAATGGTATATCGGGAATTCAGGACACAAATAGTGGATAGTTAAAATTTGAAACTATTTGTTGAATTCTGAAATATTACAATATGAAACTGTAAAAATATAAGTATGCTTACAGTTTTTGTCCCCCCACTATGATCTTGGTCTCTCCTTTTTTTCTTTGTACAGGGCTAGGAGTGACACATTGGCTACCTTCACGACCTGAGAAAAATAATTTCCAATTAATACCAATGAAATGAAAATACACTTGGGAGCAAAGAAATCTAGAAACTTTCTACTGAATTTCCATAAAAAGTGGCTAGATTTCTTTGCTCCCAAGTATATGTAATGAGTATAAATCTTGTACGCCAATTACAAAATGTGTCAATGACACGCCAAACATGTTTGGTATGCTATACAAATTACAACTCAATTCAGATGAAGTCTCTTTTAATCTATAACTTGAGGTGGCTGCGGCGTCAGTCACACGACTTTCAGGTGTCAGCTGTGACTGTATTTACTCAAATCAAGCCAGTACACAGGAATTGTAAATAAAAACTGTCATAATTTATGTAACACAATAGCATGTCGGCAACATTGTTTCCACCCAGTAGCATAGGTTATTTAATGAAACTAGGATAATTCATTTTGAAAGTGCCTCGACCTGCAGTTTATGTTAACCTTTAAATGCACTTTTTTCAAGACGAAAAATCATGAAATAGTGCATTGGGTAACATCTTTGGATGCATCCTAAATAATGCACTACATTAACTAAAGACAAAGTAAACAATTGTAACATCAGTAGGACACGACTAGGGTCACAGGCGAAGGAAGTAATAATGCTTCGGGAAACAAGTCTTGGTCAGTCCAACTTAAGTGAGGATCAATGAAGCTTTTTATATAAATTATAGAGAAACTAACCTTGAACCGGACACCAGGAATGTCACCAACGGCGTGACCTTTCCTACCGAATCCTGCTACTAGGACTTCATCGTTCTCTTCAATGTGGTTCAGGCAACCGTCGCGTGGCACGAATGCCGTGACCTTCTTCCCGTTCTTGATGAGTTGTACCCTGACACACTTTCTGATGGCAGAGTTGGGCTGCTTGGCTTCCACACCCCTGTAAATAAAAAGGTTATGTTCATGGCAAGGCAAACGAGCATACACAGGCCAGGGGCCCATTTCTGAACAAGCATTAAGTCTAAAATCGCCGTCAATAGAACTTACAAAAGATGTAAACAAAACCAAAGTAACCAATTCACCTTGATTACTCGATAATCATATACTTTTAAAGATCAAATGAGGTCTTTGAATTTATACACTAAATTGTTATTTTCATATTAAGTTTAAGATAAAATAACAACTATTAATATACGTAATTTTAAATAAAAACACGCTGGGTGAATATTTGAGGTTATGTGGCAAGTTCTATTGACGGCGACCTTACCAATATTAGCAATTTGTCTCATTTTGTAGTTTTATTTACGACACAAAACACTATTATTATTTTTACGACATAAAACACTACTTATTAGACTAAACGCTTTGAGAAATGGGCCCCAGTCCCAGCTGGTAGTAAGTGGGAACCGAGACCCATACACATTTGCATAGACTTAATCAAAAGGGTCGTATTAATAAACTGATATCGACTGTAATATCCATCTCAAGATCTATCAATAATGACAGTTCTCTATGGCTTGACGTTCATTTTGACGTATCTTGTGACGGGCATCTCCGCCAAGATGAGTTTATATTAATACGGCCCTTAGACTACAATCCTAAGGCTGCAACCCTAAGACTGCAATCCTGAGACTGCAACCCTGATACTGCAATCCCGAGATTGCAGATTTATGCGTGGAATGGACTAGCCAAAGTATAAAAATGTCCACTTGAATAATTTCGTCCGTGCATAATTTGGTCAAAGTATAAAAATGTGCACATACTAGACGACGTATAAAGATGTTACGACAATAGACTATAAGGAAATATGCCGAAGTATATAAATGACCACTTGAATATTTATATACATAGTCGATTTTTATATAAGACATTTACTTACTATGATTGTAGACATTTTTATAGGTACTTTGAGAATAGTCATTTCTATATTTCGACTTAATAAGACTTAGACGTTTGGAAGTATTGGCTTTCTTATACTTAAACTAATTTATGTTTTAACGGTAGACATTTTTATGCTGCCGCATATTTCTAGTCAATACACGCATAAATCAGATTGCAATCCTGAGACTACCATCCTGAGACAGCAAATGCGTTGCCAACCCTTGGAGTTATTTATAGTGCATACATTTTTAATTCTACACGAGGTCAGGTTAGTGACGTCTACGCGATCAATCTTGATAAATTTTTGATGAAGGACAAACTTAACCTCAATGGCCAAAGCTGGTTGTTGCGACCCGTGTAGGTTTTAATATTTAAAATGTATGGACAAGTCGCGTCAATCTATTTTAGTGGTGAACTTTTAAGTTAGAAAGAGGTTGAACATGGCTTGAAGCAGCTGTAATGATTTTATTAATTGAAACGATTCTATAAAAATAAAAAACTAGTTGGTAGACACTATTTGAGAGACATAAGAAGCACAATCTGTAAGTAAAACAATGTAAGTTTTATAATAGACTGGAGAAGTTTTCATTTTCAGAAAATAAAATGCTATGAAATGATCAAGACTTCTTTAAGACGGAATAGAAAAAACAGTGGAAGCTCATGCCACTTCCACTGTTTTATCTATTCCGTGATTATATACCCTATGTGCTTTGTCAGCAGTTGCTTAATAGGCAGTTACAATATAATTAGGCTTAAATAACCAGTGAAATGTCACTGTACAGCTAATTCTTGAAGCTGTAGTAGCAATGGCTACTACAGCTTCAAGAATTAGCTGTAAAAAACCCTAACATTACTTTCATGGAAAGTTTTACTGATTGTAGTGTTTTTGCCAATTAACGGGTAAGTTAGCTAGTGAAATAACATAACCTGTAGTGCGGTAATAAGTAAAAGTCAGTCATGATCAGGTTAACTGGAAGAGATCCCTTAAAGGGATAAGTTCGCCATTGGACTTGTTAATTTTAAGTTTATGTACGAAATGATTTGAAATTGTTTTTTTTTTGTGCAATAAAGGGTTTACATACATACATACATAAAATGCTTCCGTAGTTAAAGTTTATTATACAGATTGAGAATGCTATTTGATATGTTTAGAGTCATGATCATTTCATACTATATTATGTAAAACAGAATTATGCCTTTTGTCTCAACTATTAATGTTGAACATTCTATAAGAGTATTAAAAAGTAAGGATAAACAGAAGCCATTTCTAATTTAAATAGTAACAGTTAATTTATTTAAAATTCAAATGCTACGAGGGTATTAATTTCAATTAACATCTGTTTGACTGTAAGACCAGCCAGTTCGGAGCAGACCCTTACAGGATCTGAACTCCTCGTAATAGGATGACTTCACACCCCCATCTGAATGATTTCATAAAAAAACCATTTCAGTGTGCCATGTTTGGTTTTTATTATCAGTGTTTTTTTTTACAACATATACAGATATAACTATTATTATATTTGGATATCTTATCAAGCTTGACCAGTTATCTTGAATGACATTTGAGTATTTCAAATTATACAGATAGAGGTTAAGTTCAGACAATAGTGCCAACAAATCGCAACCAATGTACACTGACACTTTACAAAAACTAAGTTATTGGTTATTATAACATTGATATTGACATAAATGTAAATGCCGAAACTTCAAGCATGCCGACATGAAAGTATGTCTTAAAGATGCTAGAAACATGTACAGTAGAGTTCATAAATATGTGTACACTTTAGTACCTTGTCATTTTAGTCGCTGTGACTATTCATATACGGAAGTTCAAACATGACATTAAATAGACAAGGTACTAGTGTGTACATTTATGAACTCTACTGTACACAGGCATTGATATCATATTATTTGCAATGTAAGATCAGTTATTACGAAACTTCACTATTAACACAAGACTGCCAAGTTAAGCTACACAATTGATAGATATCCTTTAAAATAAAGTAGTGAGATTTCCCGAGAACACAATGACAACGTGTTTCTAAGATACTAGAAACTACTATTAGCATAAGATGGGCTAAAACTTAAAAACTCTAAAGAACATAAGAATTAGAAGAGATTTTCGCGGTAAACAACACGTGGGTAGAGCGTAAAAAGTCTGCATTGCTTCCATATTTGGAATTGCATTAGACAGACTAGAATTTGAAACTGACAAAGTAAGAACATAAGAAGCGGACAGCGGACGAGATAATTTTGGCGGTAAAAAACCACGTGGTTGACTTTATAGGTTATAATTCAGCAGCCGGTTATTTTTGGTAATAAATGCGCGAGATATTTAACCGTTAACCCGTAGAGCGACCTATGTACACATGGTACACAACGATTTTAGCCCTACCTACATCACCGTACCACGCCATGCACACAACGCATCTGCGCCAATTGTTAAAGCGGTAAAAAAAACCAGGGCGTTTGACGGGTTAAATGCATGATTTACATCCTCCGTAAACTCGAAAAAAAAATTTAACTGTAATCAGCACACTTTAAGAGTACCTAAAATATCTCAACAACTAAAGAAATAAATAATTTGTAATGTTATTTCAAACATGACAGCTAAGTTTAAACTAAATTCACGTTTGAAAAGGAGCTTCGAAAAAAGGTCATTTTCGATAGACTATGCATTGGATGCATACATACATACATTAAAATTAAATTACGCCTGTTTCCCAGAGGGGTAGGCAGAGAACACTTCTTTGGATGCACAGGTTAAAATTAATGCAACTAACGAAATGTACAAAATTATTAGATTTTATTTAAAAAAGCAATGCTGTAAATTAACAAATAATCAGGCGTTATTTACATTAATCACCATGCTGTGCTATTTGCCACCAAATATTCAAGGCAAGCCACTTCAGTTTAAAAAAAAAACGTTATTTAGTAAAGGGACAAGAGCCAGGTAGTAAAGGGCCATATGCCGCCAAGTAGGTAGTAAAGTAGCACAAGATGGCGTCCTTACGAAAAATAAAATAGCGGCACTATGCTTTTTAACAACAATGTCCTAAAACAACCATGTTTTATTTTAAAAAGTAACAACTATTAAAAAAAAAAAGAATGCGTTGCTCACACAATTGACAAAGTTTATACAGTTTAAAATAGTCTCGATAGTAAGCTAGAACTATAGAACTGACACAGTAGAGAAAATCGATAAGTTGTTTATTTACAGAGAAATTATAAAGTAAACACGAGTTCATTGACCCAGGTGTGATATGGCCCGAAGATGAAGACTCCGGGAACGCCTCTCGCAGTATTATCCTGTGATTGTAATAGGCACACAGTCACAAGAATAATACCACGAAAGGAAGACCCGACCCACGCGTCCGCCGCAGTCTCGGCGCAGGCGCCCTGTGTCCTTACACAAAAAATAAATTTAACAGTAAAAAGAAAACTACTTACACTTTTTCAAGAACGATGCCCTTTGCGTGTGATGCACCACCGAAGGGATTAGCCTTCCACCTCGTCCCCATGTGGGCTTTTTTGTAATCTTTGTCCGCCCATCGCTGCTCCCGGCGATGGTTCACGTGTTTCCGCGCAGTGCGGATCCCTCTCGGTTTACCTGAAAATTACGAGACGCCGGTTAACACTTTTTCACCCGAACCAAGAAATTAACACACGATACGTTTCATTACTTTAGTTTGACAGTAATGCCAATGATACACCTCCTAAACGAAGCCAGAGCTTCGAGATGCAAAGAGATTAGTTCTACACCACGAGAAAAACATGTCGCCGCCATGGCCGACAAAAGAACTAGGCGTGCACACAAGTTAAAATTACTAAATTAAAGGATAAAAAGAAATAACAAATTCGCTTTCACAATATGCATGCGCTTAGAAAACACTTAATAACACAAAAGAACGTAGAAATATAAAATAAACTAAAATAAAGCCACAAAACTGCTCCTTACCCATTTGGATAGCACGACACCAGTCGGCTACAGATGGGAAAAGAAATTGTCAGCGAGACTACGGCTTCAACTTAACAAAACTGCCAACATAACAGCAAAAAAAATTATGTTGCCAGTGTAAGGAAAGTAAATACCTTATTAAAGTATAACGGTTATTTTGTGTAACATATTAATGTTAATTTAATAGTTCATTAATTTATAGTTTATTTATAAGTTTATATTTCTTTAAATATTTCTGTGTGAGTATTATTATTTTAATTTCTGCTATGCTGATACTAATTAATTTAAAGCTTTACTATTTTTTCTCAAATCCGTAGTAAGTCCTTTTTATGATTCCTCTGTTATAAATAATAGCTTATATCATAAGCCCTAATTAGTAATTAGGGATGTTCTGAAGGGGTTTTTAAATTTGGTTTATGGCATCGGAACCGAAACCGAAGTCGAAGGCGGAGGTAAAAATGAGTTGTGTGTGTGTGTAATGTGCAAGCAAGGGGAATACGGGGTAGCACAAGTTGTATTTTCTCGCTTGTCGCTCAGTGCGTCTCTATCTTTATTGACTAGATAGAAAGAGAGATCCGAGCGACAACCAAGCCGCGGAAAACTGTTGTATAAACTTGTTTGTACACTTTAAATGTAGCCAGCGCTGCGGCTGCTGCGCTTCAACTTCCGACTATAACCTCCGATTATAAAATATCGGAACCGGAGGTGTAATACAATCGGAACCAAATTCAAGGCTTCGTAACATCACATTCCTACTTCTAATCACTTTACTTCAAGCCCGTTGCAGACGATGCTCAGTAGGTTGTGCGAGTACTACTACTGTGCATATAGTTTCGTCGTAAATACATATAATATAATAATAATATTACTATTGTAATATTCATATTTTTGTGCAATAAAGTGCAATACTTACATAATAAAGCAAATGCGACTAGTTTGCCTCCGCTGCGTCTGCTTCATCCCCGCGCTACTCGCACTGCGCATCGTCCGAAGCTTTTTGTGATTTTAGAAACTTCGTTCGCGTTCGTGTGTTCGTAACATACCATTTCATACTATGTTTAATAATCCAATTAATATGAAATTTGAAGCAATAGTCATTTGTAATGCTATTAGCTATAAGGATATGCTACAATTAATTAATTACTTTAAATTGGGAAATTACTGAATAAATTACATCTAAATTGCACTTTGTTAAGTAATTATTACTTAAAGATGTAGCCTCTCTAGACGCTTTAGTGCCCATGTTACGTGTACTAATATCTTCTTATACTTATTATAATAGAAAAGAAGCCTAAGTATAATATTTTTTTGCGAATGTTCTAATATTATTTTCAATTATTATTTTGATTACCTACTTGAATTAATAAACTATTTAACTGAATGGAGTTGCGAACAAAGTCAGGGGAAGTGAGGTCCTGTTTAGCAAGAAGGCAACTAGTTGACATATTACCGATGCGTACGGAAAATATTCCGTTGCTAGAAGCATATAGATTTTAAACAAACAAGTCAAAATAACATTTTTGTAGAAATGTGTGTCCTTTCTAGAGTTATGGTCACTTATGGTATGGCTGTTAATTGACAAGACCACGGAATAGATAAAATGCTTTTAAAAATCATTACCTACAAGAAGCGATACATTTCATTGCAGTGACTGTTTATGTGCATGAGAAATTTATTATGAAAATATTTCATGAACTGAGTGACGATTACTGGCTTTAGATGGGTATTGTTTTTTCAAAAGCTTAAATCAAATTTACATTAACCCTTTTCTGTAAGTAAATAGGGATACAAAACCTAATTCATTTTTATTTTTATTTAACTTTTAATAAAATACTAAAAAAGATTTTATAAGGTGGAAAGCAACGAATCATACAATTTCTTTTGTTTTTCATTAACTAAAAGAAATGATTTTTATATTTTACCAATAAGTGGGTAACGATTTAAAAAATGGCAACTCTGTAATCGTAACCCTCCTTGATTGGTTGTTCATGAATAGACAGTTTGTTCAGGGGATCAATTCTCATTTCTTTCGAGATAAGGTCTATTTCGAGATAATCTCGTCTTGTATAACTCTATTGTTAATGTTACGACTTAAGGAGCTGTATCAGGGAAAGGTTTTCTCCTCTTAATTATTAATTCGTGGACCATTTCTTTCGTTTACCTTTATCCTAATATATATTATATTTTTGACTAGACAGCTTGAAGAGCCACCAACAATGACACGGAGAGCACTGAGAGTAGATGTATCTCTATAATGAGAAAACATGAATACGAAACTGGACTTCTAATCCAGATTTTCCAATTTTTTTCGTGATATCTCGAATTCGAACCAATTTCGAAGTCACGAGAATGGGCTGCCATCATAATTGCCACGTAAGTTTGCCAGCATTTATTGGGCTATATCATAGACAAGATAAATCTATTTAAAAAGATGCAACTGTCAATGTCAATTTTTGGGCTGACATTACGAATTACGAAGCGTCTAGCTAGCAAGCGAGTCCACTGTATTTTCATAATACAGTCTGAAAATCACTTTTCAAACATAATTATCAAGCTTCAAACTGGCGGAGTTGACGCTAACTCTTAATAGGAAGGATGGGCCTGGCTACGTGGGCATACAATTCTGTCAGGAATGCAACAACATGCTTTACCCGCGCGAAGACAAGAACAACAAAGTACTTCTGTATGCCTGCAGAAATTGCGACTATAAACAGCTAGCCGACTCCAACTGTGTTTATGTGAACAAAATTATGCACGAAGTTGACGAATTGACGCATATAAATCCAGATGTTGTAAGCGACCCCACGCTCCCTCGTACTAAGGATCACATGTGTCCTAAATGCAATAACAGAGAAGCAGTCTTCTTCCAGGGGCAGACGAGAAGAGCTGAAGAAGAGATGAGACTTTATTACGTCTGTACTAGCTGCAAACATCGGTGGACTGAGTGATTGTTGTACTATGAGTTAAGTTTAAGAATAAATCAAGAATACAATAATTTGCGTTTTTTTTGTATAGTAATTTATAATACCCTTTTTTTACTCTAGAGAAATGCATTTACCTTCTGGGTCCGGGGGAACTCGTCAACAGAAAGCGGAAGGATTAAGCTGCACCTCTTGTAGGCACAACAGAGGGCTTATTGTCTAACGCACTCGCAATAACGATTGTTTTCATTTTGAAAATCGAAGGCTTGTCTGCATACAAAATGAAAACAATTTGTCCACTTTGAAGCCAGTTGCGATTGCGAGTGCGTTAGACAATAAGCCCTCAGATCATGACAACTTTAAGTCTTATTGAACCTTTTGAAAATATAATGATACTTCGCTATACAGTCGGAACAATGACCAAACTCAACCAATGACAAGTAGTTCTTGATCGAGTTGAACAATTTGTGTAGATGTCAGTTGGAATTGAAGTCGGGAAGACAACTTGACCTTGATTGAGTTGGGTGGTTGTTCCGACTCTGTAGAAGGGGTTTGCGGGTATAAAAGTACTTGGTCGTAGTCTAATGTGTAAGCAGAGCCTGTGGTCCTTGCCAACAACGCTGTGGAGGGAGAATTGCTGGGTTTTTAGTGGTTTAACCCTTTAAATATCAAGAACACCTAAAGGCCGAGCTACACCAGACGCGTGACGTGCACGTGCACGTGCGCGTTCACTTTCCACTGCGTTGTATAGTATGAATTCTCATTATGACATGTCACTATACAATGCAGAGGAAAGCGAATGCGCACATGCATGTGCACGTTACGCATCCGGTGTGGCTGGGCCTTAAAGGTGTCGAGGTGCCTACAATGCCATCAACACTCATTGCTATTAGAAGTACAGCTTGAAGGAAAATTTCTATAAACAAATTAATTTATTTCAAATTGGAATAATTTTCCCAGCTTCTAACAAACGTTGAACTACCCTCATCACTACATTTTTTTTAAAGAATCCGTAAGACTGACTAACTGATGTGACTTTATAGTTTAGTTTGACATATCTGGAGACAGCCATCTCAAAAAAACGGAACCCTTGATCACTTTGTTGTACGTCTGTCCGTCTGTCAAGACCCTTTATCTTGGGAACGCGTGAAGGTATCGAGTTGAAATTAAAACCATATTCTCCAGTCTACAGTCCCTTGAAGCTGTGAAAAAATCAAACTTCTACATTTACGTAAAAAAGAGATACGGCCGTTTATGTCGCAAAAAACGTGTATTTCGACGCTCGAGGGTATCAAAATGTATAAGATATTTCCCATTGACCTAGAACTATGAAATTTGGCATGTAACACCGTCTTTTACTACAAGTTTAGGAAATAATCTGAAATCTGTACATTTTTAAATTAAATCCCAAAACAACAGGGTTTTTATGCAAGGAACGGCAGTACAAATTTTGAATTGACTTGACCGTGTCATGTGCAGAACCCTCAGTGGGCGAGTCCGACGGTTTTTTTTAATAGCGACCCTCCCTCGCTATCCTTTGGTTGGTGGAAATATTCAGTGCAAGTTCGGAGGAATTAAACAGATGGAAACTAAAATTCGACCTTATGACATGCAACCACAGAGAATAGGTGTATAAAGTGGCTTCTAAACGGGCCATATTTTCACTGCAATATGTGGCCGGCAACTATTGGTGTCTTTCTCTAACATACGAGTAAGAGAGGGACACCAATAGTTGCCGGCCACATATTGCAGTGAAAATATGGCCCGTTTAGAAGCCCCTTAAATAAAACCACAATTAGGTACATTCGAAAATATATTGCTCACAAATGATTATGTCAGTATAATATTGCATGATTCCAATTTGTGATGTATATCTATTCTAAATGTATAATATTAAACTACAAGGGAGCGAAATAGCGAGCGATAATCTACGTTTACAAAGGAGTTAAATAGTTCTTATAATAAACAGGCACTATTTAGGTACAATATTATTTAATTTTTAAATGCATGGTTGGTTGATGCGGCAAAAGCACTGCGGAATAGAATTCTGCCGTTGCAAAGCAGAAACAATGCGTTGTCTTTGCTTTAACCCTTTGTAAGTCCCCAGGGGCTCTACTTTGAAATCAATAATTCGAACTTCGGATCGTCCCGTCACTTTCTTGCAAATTAGTGACGCGTCGAGAGCAAAAGGGATAGCAATAGACGAAGTTCGAATTACGGATTTCAAAGTAGAGCCTCAGTTATACAGTTACGCTACGTAAAATTTAAATACAGTTTCATGTTTGACACTTGCTACGGAATCATTTAGAAGCGTAATTTTTCGTGCAAATGCAATCGCACCTTAAGAATTATACTGACCTAACTCAACATTAAAGCTTTTGACTTCGAGTCATTTTATTGTTATAGAGACTTAACTCGAAATCCCAAACTTGTCAATTAGGTCACTATAATTCTGAAGATGAGATGTAGCGTATTCCGTAGTATGTAAGGTTGAAATTATACACGAGTGTGGTTTTATGAAACGAGCCGTGAGGCGAGTTTCATAATAAGATCACACGAGTGTTTTAATGCCTAATTGTGCGTACAGTCGCATACATAACTTTATCTACATACATACGAGTATCATAAGTTTTCTACAATATGTGAGAAACCTGTATCCGTCGTTACCCTGCATCTTAATGTACCTGCATCTTAATGTTCACATTAAAGTGTAGGTCACCGATACTGTAAAGTGAACATTAAGATGCAACTACAGCGATAACCGCTACTTTAATGACATGTAATACTTTAATGTTAACATTAAAGTACAACCACAGATACAGGTAACATAATATAGGGCATTTGCTTATCGCTTCTGAACATATTATAATGAAATTATGATATGGATGTAGATAAATAAATATATGTGGTTGCTGAATCGCCTCTACCTTATAAAAGGTTAAGTCCCAAGTAGTTTCCAGAGCGAGACAACCGTATTCGTTTACCGCATCAAACAACGGTTTAGAACAGTCCTTCGCCCAATCTAGGACACGGAATAGAAAAAAACAGTGGAAGTGGCATGAGCTTCGCTTAGTATCAGACCTGTTGTCGCCAATACTCACACTATCATAAAAACAGCACGCCACCATGGAAAATGTTTTTGGTGCGGCTATCGTTTTTACATCCCAAAATAGCACGATAAGGCATGCTTCTGGATTTATTTCCTATTTTAGAAATATTATTCGCACAACGCGTCAAACTGAGCTAGGTTGCGCGGAACTCCGCGTAACCATGCGACACGTGACACGCCCACTTCACACTTCTACTGTTTTTTCTGTTCTCTGATCTAGGACGATCCCAGTGACAAGTAAGCTTAAGTAAGAACGTATTACTATTGTTTCTTTGACTCTTCATAAGCAGCGAGCGAACTTTTGGTTGCGATGACAGACCGATGATGTCAAACTACATATAGCATGTTTTTATAGAGTCTATATTAGAATCCCTAATCGTCATCTGTCCTAATGCATCGTTTGTCCGAATTTTCGTTTATCCTAAAGCCATTTCCGTCTGAATTTTATACTTTTTAGTGTTTTTATAATAATACAATCATAGCCTAAACTAACCGCAGGTATTTATCTATTTTAATTACTTTTTTTAATAATGGACACTTGATTCTTATTTTACAGAAGATAAGGGTTATTCATTTGTTCTGCAACAAACAATTTAGGACCGTATGAAATTTGAATTAAGAGTGAAGTGTCCATTACTGGTGCCTGTCAGCTAAAAGTGTCCATCATTGGTACCGTCACTCTAGGTATATCTCAAGTACGGTCCATTTAAATTACGCCAAGCTCTGGACAAGGAATCCATGGAGTCAACGGAACTACCAAATATTTTGAAGTCAGTTTTTTTAATTTTATGTGTTGCTTGTTGTTACAACATTGTTCGAAATGACGATATACGGCTGCCACTGGAGATATTCTAGATTGAGCGAATTACAACTTGCTGGCAGTGGCTATACCCTAAAAATACTTATATGGTGTACTACTATGATAACAGAGGGCTTATTGTCTAACGAACTCGCAATCGCAACCGGCTTCAAAGTGGAGCAATTGTTTTCATGTTGTATGCAGACAAGCCTTCGATTTTCAAAATAAAAACCATCGTGATTGCGAGTGCGTTAGACAATAAGCGGTCCAGAGTTTTTAATACCACGGTAAGACAAAAGAGAGCTGTGGAGTCGACATGAACATTAAAACTCGCGTCATACTAAACCATATATGCCATTCCACTTTATTCATATCATTAACAATGAAAATGGGTGGATTATGTTTTTTTTGTTGTTATTCTGTCCCGTAAGCCAGGAGACAACAGTGATAGAGTTTCTTATGTACTTCTAGCACACGGAGGAGAAAGGCCATAAAAGAATGGGTTTGTAATTGCCAATAAAACTGATTTTTATTAGACTTATATCCTTTGAAATCATAGTTTTAAAGAGTGACCCAGGAGACGTCACCATGGCAACGAGCTACAAATAAAAGTTGATTCACCCAAGTTTTTTTTTCTATTTATATAAATTGCTTGTTATACTTTAACAATCTGATGAAAGGCACTATATCTATAATAGCTACATGATTAAAAGTTATGATCGTAATGCATTTATAAAAAAAAGTTTTGTTTTTCGGTCATACAACAATTAAATAATGATTGTAGAATGTGATAAATAATAATAGGTAATAAATAATTGCGATAAATAATTGTAGAATGAGTACGAGAACGAGTATCACGCGAGTTTTAATTTTTAATTTTAATGTCGACTCCATAGCTCGCTTTAGTCTTACCGTGCTATGAGAACTCCAAACCCTGATAACCCTTGTTTAAGTAAAAACTTAGTCTACATATCGTCCGGTTACTTTCTCAACCTCTCATCTGATCGAATACTTTGCTAGGAAAATAGTCTTTACAAACCTTGGAACATGAGTGTTTTTTTTATCTAACTATTCGATCAGATAAGAAGTTGAGAAAGTAGAGACGATATGGCGGGTACATTAAATATCTCCTCTACTATGTTGCTATGTTACTACTCTCTTATTTCAACTAGCAAATGTATATATGTCCTGCTACCTTAGCTTCAATAAGCGTTTTAATATAAGTTTTACAAAAAAAATCATTTTTAATAATACACTTAGCTGCCGACTGTACTTTTTTGGCAAACTGAAGGTAAGTGAGATATCTGAGACCCATAGATATTTGAATTCTTAAGACTGCAATATTAGGATCAAATGCGATAAACCTGAGGACTAAGATGGAATGCCTCTATGCTATTAATTTCACGGAATAGAAAAAACAGTGGAAGTGGCATGAGCTTCGCTTAGTATTAGACTTGTTGTCGCCAATACTCACACTATCATAAAAACAACACGCCACCATGGAAAATGTTTTTGGTGCGGCTATCGTTTTTACACTCCAAAATAGCACAATAAGGCATGCTTCTGGATTTATTTCCTATTTTAGAAATATCGAAATAAGCGGTCGCGGCAAAAGTATGGTAGGATGCGCGGAACTCCGCATAACTATGCCACACGTTACACACCCACTTGACACTTCTACTGTTTTTTCTGTTCTGTGCCGAAAAACAATGCGAATGTTGGTTGGTGGTAGATACACTCACTATTTCGAGTGTTTACACACAGTGTGTTAAGAAAATGAGTTTTTGATTTTTTGTTAAGACTGCTCCGAGGTTCCAGTAGCGCCCTCATTACTATTATTAATGAGGTGAGGTGGTAAAATCCGTTGCGTAGTTTGAAAGATCTAAAGCCCGCTTTACGTTTGGCTAAATTCAGTGTGCTGAATGAAAAAGACTCTAAAAAAAGACAAGTGTAAAGGCAGTTAGCATGTTAGTCAAGAGGACGCGCTTATCCCCTCCACGCCGCCTGTCTAAATTTAGCACACTGAATTTAGCCAAATGTAAAGCGGGCTTAAGCGTACACAGCGGACAGACAGACGGCGGGAGACGACTATGTTTTAACAGCCACTTTTTTCCGTTAAGTTAACTACACGAAGGTTAAAGGTTATTTTATTAAACTATGTCATATATGCTATACTTAGTGTATTCAATGTACAGTCGGCGTCATATATAAGGTAACATTCAAATTGCTCAAATAGTTCGGTACACCATGAAATTGGGTCAATCAACTTTTCTTTGTACCTCGTTGCCATGGTGACGTCTCCTGGGTCACTTTTTAAAGCTATGTTTCTAATTTATATAAATCCAGCAAACATCAGTTTTTGTAGCAGTTACAAGCCCTTTCTAACAACATATTTACATTACATTTTTTCTAAGAAACTCTATCACTGTTGTCTCCTGGCTTACGGGGCAGAATAACAACAACAAGAAGTTGATCCACCCTATTAATATTGTGTTACGAACTATTTCAGTACTTTGAATGTTACCCTATACAGGGCGACTGCGGGGTCGTGTAGCAACAAAGTAAACAAACTCACTTCGCCATTAGGAACATGACCATGACGAAATAGATTTAAAAGCGTTAAGACCATTACTTTGCTTTTTATTTGAATAAACATTAAATGAAATATTTTTGTTCAGGATTATGGCCACCCTACATTGAGTATTTCTTACTAAGGTTTTAACATAAAAATGGTAGGTGACCATAATTTTAGTATGCATTACGGAAACATAATATTATTTTAGTAAAATGCGATCCTTTAATTGTTTCAAAAACCACTACTCTAATAGAATCTACATCATTTACTGAGTGGAAAAAAATAATAGAATCTACATCATTTAGGTACTGAGTGGAAAAAAATAATTTAGGATCACGACCTCGCAGTCACCCTGTATAATGATGCTGACTGTACAACATAAATCCACTCCTCAATTTTAAGACAATAGTTCAGTTTATTAGAAAACACAATAATAGTAATGAGGGCGCCACTGGACGTTCGGTATATTCCCAAATTGTCTCGTCGTCGTGGGTAAACTCCCGATTATTGATACGTATTTAGGTCAATAATTGTGTTTATCTTTGAACATTTTCATCGAATACGCGTAGTTACAGAATAATTAGCTACTAATTACCTATTCGTCGCTTTTTTAAGATTAGAAAAAGATACGGTTTTTTTCGCCCGACGGCAAATGTAGAAAGAAATCAATCATTTGTAACATTTATACGAAATTATTATGAGATTAAATTAAGACAATTATTTTCAGATTTAGGTACGTTATGAACAGAAACGTATGTAAATTGGACCGTTACTATTCTAATGATAAAAAAACGAAACGAATCGCTGGTTATATATAATATAATTAACAATAAAATTAATTTACTTGCTACAATACAGTAATAAGAGTGTTACAAAATGTTTATATTTAACATTGTTAATGGTAAATGTTTCGCAGAATTGAAATAAACATGACAATAAATTATCAGTAATAATTGAAGTCATTCATATTACTTTACATTATATTGTAACCCTTAGTTTAGCATAAATAAAAATGACGATAATTCGCACACAATTTGAACCAGCATAAAAAATAGGAAAAAAAGGTCGTGGTTTCGTCAACACATTAATTGACGAAAAGACATTAAAAATTACCAAATGAATCTAGACCCAAAACGGCGTGTAAATGAGTCTTATCGTACGAAAAAACGCCGCAGTTAATTTCGAACAAGTAAATGAAAGTGAAAGGCACATTAAAAAAGGTTTTTTTGTACGCCATTTTGAACCTACGTTAAGACATTAACACGTACAAACATTAAATGTGGTCCAGTATTATCTGATTTAAGAAGTCATATTTGTCGACTTTTTTATAAGAGAAAACGTCATTATATTTTCCAGCCAATTGATATAGCAAAATCATCGATAAAAAAAATCGACTAATCTATTACTATTTTATTTATTGCATTAGTTGATAAAGCGTCTCTAAAAAGACTAAGAAAAATGTGTCTCAATATATATTTTACACGACATGAAAAATTAGCATGAATAAATACTAATACGTGTTTAAATATTTAAAAGCGACGTACGAGAACAACGTTGTACAGTCTTAATAATAAGTATATTTGTTATTTTATTATTATTACATTTAAACAATTAAAAAAAAACTAACTTAATAATAAGTGAGTAATCTCAAGCAGAATGTGCTAACATTATTAAAACTAACAATTAAATTATAAGAACTAAATTTCGATTATCAAAGTGCATACCATACATTATGTTTCATTGTGCTTAAACTCAAATGATTATCACCGGTATTCACAAACGTCACTATGAGGTCTCACAGTGCTCACGAACGCACAGGGTGGTTCAAATCGTCACATAAAAAAAAGGTCTGTCAAAATAGACCAATCACAAAGCTGTATTGAACGCAGTGCGTTTACTCAGTGAAGGATCCCTTAAGTATTGTTTGTGAATACGGGTGTAAGTGCTGACTTAAGGTCATCACAAGGGTAAGGACTATTGATGGCATATCGTGGTTCTAGAATGGAGGCGCTATTTCCTAATTATTATAATACATGAAACTTTGTTTTTGAACTTCAGTATGGTCATATTTCAAAATGAACTAAATACATTTTTAGTTCGGTTATTCCATACGTATACGTATTTGCTTGTTTGTAACGCTTTCACATCAGAGATATGCTCCATACCAAAATTCATTTAAGTTGATTTACCGGTTTAATGAATAAATTAATTTTGAAATATTAAAATACTGAAGGTCAAAATCAAAGCGATATTATAATAAACAGGAAATAGCGACTCCATGGATTCTAGAACCACGATTTGCCACCAAAAGTCGTAACACTAGGCATGACCTTTAACGCATGTATCTTAAGAAATAATTATGTTAATGAATTATAATAATTTAAATTTACAAATCTCTGTTACAAGTCAGTGGACAGAAACGCCGACACATTACACATATAGACTAGCTGTTCTCCGCGACTTCGTCCGCGTAGATGTCGATTATTTCTATTTTCCGGATAAAAAGTACTATGCCCTTCACTGGATTTCAAGCTATCTCCATACCAAAGTTTATTAGAATCGCTATGGTAATTAATTTGGTAATAGGGAATAATAATGGATTTTTTAAATCGCATTTCTCATCGTAGAAAGCTAATTTCTGCTTAAACCTTATTGTTTTCAGATTATTTCAAGCATGGGTTACGTAGGTTAGTTTAGGTTAGATCTGTGACCACCAAAAAATAATCTGAAAACAATAAGGTTTCAGCGGAAATTAGCTTTCTACGAAATGAAAATTCTGCGAAACTATACGTTTGCGTAATCATTATCGGCGAATCATTAGGTAACCCATATAACCATTGTTAACGCAAAACGGAACGTCTTTACTACGACACCGGACGAGTACGACGACGTCATAAGGCGACTGTCAAAAAAGCACACATCATCATCGTCCGCTAGAGCTTTTGAACTTATATAACCTAAAAATCTACGGTAGCGGTCACTTTGCGTGACAAGGCGAATTTGTTATAATTATTTTAATATATTAAATAAAAATTTGGAAACAATCCAGCACGATTTTATTATTGACGTCCAAGCCTGGACATTTTGGCGACCGTGACAGGACAAGAACCGAGAATCGGTACTACTTTGGATAAGGCGACAAGTACAACGCGACATTGGGACGTTAAATATCGTACAACCTCATCGCCTTCAAGTGGATAACCATTGGACTACGTGATTTACGTTAAGGTCATCAAGGCCAAGACACCAGAAGATAGGATTGCTCAGGCTTCTAGCCTGCACTTATGTCACAATTGTTTGCGGGTCGGCCATGACGTTCGTCGCTGTAGATTGCCAGGTACCTGTCGTTTGTGTAGGCAACGTCACAACACACTTTTACATAGAGAGATTGAACCTACTTCGGACGTTCAAACCAACTTGTCTACACTGACTGTGTCAACCCCGTCAGAGACTTTATTATCGACGGCTTTGGTTGACTTAATAAACCCTACTTCAAAGAAGGTTGTCACTGCGCGTTGTTTGCTTGACAGCGGAAGTCAGGCGTCTTTTATAACGCAGGATATTAAACAAAGATTATCTCTGAGTCCTTTGACTAATGGTACCCAGAGCGTGGTAGGCATAGGTAATACTCGACTTGATATCAAGGCTGACCGTTGCGTCGTTCACGTTCAGTCTCAAAGAAGCTCGTTCAGCGCCATTTTAACTTGCTTAGTCTTGCCCCAAATATCTGAACGACTTCCAAGAACCAACATTGATATACGTCACTTAAATTTGTCATGTTTTGAACTAGCAGACCCCAGCTTTAACAAACCATCGCAAATGGATATGCTCATAGGTGCTGACCTATTTTGGGACATAATTGGGTCCCAGCAGCACTCTTTAGGTGAAGGTAATCCCATTCTACGAAGCTCCAAATTAGGATGGTTAGTCGCAGGTCCTATGCAACGATTTAATCCCCAGCCTAAGTCCGAAATTCACTGCAACCTTGCTCGCACAAGCGACCTTCACAGTGAACTCGCTAAATTCTGGGAGTTAGAAAGTATACCCAATAAACAACAAATTCTTACAGAACAAGAGCGTTTGTGCGAACAAAGTTTCATAACAAATACCGAACGTCTCGAAGATGGGCGCTTTATAGTCAAACTTCCCCTTAAGGACGAGCCCGACTGTCTAGGCGATTCCTACCATTCAGCTAAGCTGAGATTCTACAATTTAGAACAACGGTTCAAAAGGCAGCCAGAAGTCAAGGAACGTTATTCCAAGTTCATTCAAGAGTACCAAGAACTTGGCCATCTTTCTCCTTCGACTATTCAAAGACCTTTTAATGCATTTTTTCTTCCCCACCATCCAGTCATCAAGGAAAAAAGCGAGTCGACTAAACTTCGCGTTGTATTTGACGCGTCGGCACGCACTACCTCTGGCCTTTCTATTAATGACCTGCAGCTGGTGGGCCCTACCATTCAAGATTCTCTCCTCAATATTCTTCTTCGATTTCGGCAACATCGGTTCGTGCTTTCTGGAGATATTGAAAAGATGTACCGCCAAGTCTTGGTACACGATTCGCAGCGCAATTTGCAACTTATACTATGGCGCGAAGATGAGTCAATGCCACTGCAAACTCTAAAACTCAATACCGTGACATATGGGTTCTCAAGCGCGAGCTTTCTCAGCACTCGATGTCTCTGGCAGCTCGGTGAAGAATGTCACGACCCTCTAATCAAGACTATCATCCAAAGGGATTTTTACGTCGATGATCTATTAACTGGGCATGATGATGAGCATCAGCTGCGTTTTATTCAACAGTCGGTCTCTCAGAGCTTGGCCATGGGTGGATTTCCTTTGAGGAAGTACAGGTCCAATTTACCTTCACTTCTTATTTCAGAGACCAGCAATACCGAAGGCAATCTCATGCTCAGTGCTGCTACTGACACCCTCGGTCTTGGTTGGGATCCTTACTCTGACAACCTGCGGTTTACCATTGAGCTCAGCCCAGTCGAAACTCTCACCAAGCGAAGCATTCTCTCAGCCACTTTTAAAATCTTCGATCCGCTTGGACTTCTTTCGCCTTGCACAATCATACCCAAGGTGATCATCCAGAAGCTGTGGTCTTCAGGACTAGACTGGGACGATCCTGCTCCTAAAGAAATAAAATCTATCTGGCAAAAGTTCGCCAACAATATTAATTGTATTTCAGAGCTATCTATCCCTAGGAGAGTATTAATTGATGATTATAAGTATATAGAAATGCATGCCTTCTGCGATGCATCCCAGAAGGGGTATGGCTCCGCTGTTTACCTCCGATCCATTGATGCGGAAGGCAGAATCCTTATACGTCTCCTATGCGCTAAGGCACGTGTCGCTCCAATAAAGTCTGTCACAATCCCACGGCTCGAATTATCCGGCGCCCTTCTTGCTGCACAACTAAGTGCCACGGTGACCGACGCTCTCCGCTGTACAATATCACATCACGTTTATTGGACCGACTCAAGCGTTGTATTGGCATGGCTAAACACAAGCTCAAACAAATTAAAGACATTTGTAGCTAATAGGGTTAGTGAAATAGGTGAACTCACTGATATATCTTCCTGGCGCCATGTTCCTACTTCAGAGAATCCGGCCGATCTTCTATCTCGCGGCATTGAACCTCATCGTATTGGCAGTTGTACAGCGTGGTGGTCAGGACCTGATTTTTTGCAAGGTCCTGAGTCTTCTTGGCCTACCTTAAAACCTGTCTCTAAGCAAGAGTTACCAGAAGTTAAGGTTCACTCAGTGGAGGTTACGAAACCATTTTTGTGTTTTCAAAACTTTTCTAAGCTTTGTCATTTACAGCGTTCTTTAGCTTATGTATTTAGATTTATTTACAATTGCAAAAAGCCTCGTAAGAGACTTTCTGGCCCACTTGCTATTGATGAGTTAAATAAGTCGTTTACTACGCTTGCCAAACTTGCTCAAGACGACTCCTTTAGCCAAGAATTGTCATTGGTAAGAAATAATAAACCTCTCAACCCAAAATCAAATATTGCATCCCTCGATCCTTTTCTTGACGCTCAAGGAATATTGAGAGTTGGTGGTCGTTTAGGCGCTTCGTTATATAGTTTCGATAAGAAGCACCCTTTAATTTTACACGCCAGTCATCATTTCACTAAATTGCTGTTTCAGCAAGAGCATCAACGACTCTTTCATGCTCCACCCCAATTACTGCTATGTGCTATTAGGGATCGCATATGGCCTATTGGTGGAAGAAATCTTGCGAGACGCACTTATCACCTGTGTTTCATTTGTAGGCGTTTTAGAGGCAAAACACTCACCAATAAAATGGGTAATCTACCCGCCGAGAGAATTACTCCTGACTACCCATTCAGTACCACCGGAACCGATTTTGCTGGGCCATATTTGATCACTGATCGTAAGGGGAGAGGATGTAGAATAACCAAGGCTTATCTGTGCATCTTTATTTGCTTTCGGTACAAATGTATCCACCTCGAAGCGGTAAGTCAACTGTCAAAGGATGCTTTCATTCTATGCTTACACCGGTTTTTAGCCCGTCGTGGCAAGCCTAAAGAGATCTTTTGCGACAGACCCGCTATGGTTAGAGGCATTCGTTCTTGAGGGGGAGACTGGCCTCGTGAATCGGAAACCGATTCAGGAGTTCGAGCCCGACGCCGCAGGATATGTTTCCTTAGTCGACACTGAATATAAAGCAATTGTGACGAACGACAAGAACTATGGGAAAACCGTCTCCGCATCTGCCCACGCCTATTACCACATCATGTTGTGGTGGTACCGACTGGCGGTCATCGCCAGACGAAGAGGGACATGCACTCCCGATCAGACGAGACTCATCGAGTTCATTGAAGCTCAACAACCACAAATTGCTGCAGGAGCAGCCAGTTATCTAAACGGCTTAGGGGATTATGAGGACGCCACTGGCGTCAGGCACATTCTCACGTCGCAAGTGCCAAATGCTGAAGGTCACTTCGGTAGACTAACAGCGAATACTCATACAGCTTACGAGCACTACCCCGCTCCCGCCATCTGCCTGCAACGCGTACTGGAGGATAACCACTACACCGGTCACGCAAACTACGCTGACTGGAACCGGTGGTCGATACCAGGAATCGCACCTGTTGCGGCCGTAGAGGCTCCACCCGTCGAGGCGGGACCAGCGCCGAACAACCGCGCTGCTCGCGTCATCCAGCGTCAACTCCTTGAGGGAGGCGACGAGGAAGAAATCGACGGAGCCGAAAGTGACGAAGAGGAGGCAGAAGAAGTGGGTGAGAACCGCCCCACTATCAACCTCCTTGGGTGGCGACCAGCCGCCCGCTTGGTACGTAACCAAGCCGTAGGAATGGCCGACCTGTTCGCTGACGGCGAACGAAACTATGATGACGTAAATCGCTCAAACAACTGCTTCGCACTCAGCCGAGTGCTATTCGAGCATGTTAAAAATCAACTGGCTGAACAAAGTAGATACCGTATGGTCCAATTACCAACTGGGACCCATGGAAGCATCGCCCAACAAGTGGCTTGGATGCCGGATCTCTCAAGTCCAGGAAATATTCTTGAGCGGCCCTGGACATTTTGCAGAAGAAGTGGGTGAGAACCGCCCCACTATCAACCTCCTTGGGTGGCGACCAGCCGCCCGCTTGGTACGTAACCAAGCCGTAGGAATGGCCGACCTGTTCGCTGACGGCGAACGAAACTGACTAACAGCGAATACTCATACAGCTTACGAGCACTACCCCGCTCCCGCCATCTGCCTGCAACGCGTACTGGAGGATAACCACTACACCGGTCACGCAAACTACGCTGACTGGAACCGGTGGTCGATACCAGGAATCGCACCTGTTGCGGCCGTAGAGGCTCCACCCGTCGAGGCGGGACCAGCGCCGAACAACCGCGCTGCTCGCGTCATCCAGCGTCAACTCCTTGAGGGAGGCGACGAGGAAGAAATCGACGGAGCCGAAAGTGACGAAGAGGAGGCAGAAGAAGTGGGTGAGAACCGCCCCACTATCAACCTCCTTGGGTGGCGACCAGCCGCCCGCTTGGTACGTAACCAAGCCGTAGGAATGGCCGACCTGTTCGCTGACGGCGAACGAAACTATGATGACGTAAATCGCTCAAACAACTGCTTCGCACTCAGCCGAGTGCTATTCGAGCATGTTAAAAATCAACTGGCTGAACAAAGTAGATACCGTATGGTCCAATTACCAACTGGGACCCATGGAAGCATCGCCCAACAAGTGGCTTGGATGCCGGATCTCTCAAGTCCAGGAAATATTCTTGAGCGGCCCTGGACATTTTGCAGAAGAAGTGGGTGAGAACCGCCCCACTATCAACCTCCTTGGGTGGCGACCAGCCGCCCGCTTGGTACGTAACCAAGCCGTAGGAATGGCCGACCTGTTCGCTGACGGCGAACGAAACTGACTAACAGCGAATACTCATACAGCTTACGAGCACTACCCCGCTCCCGCCATCTGCCTGCAACGCGTACTGGAGGATAACCACTACACCGGTCACGCAAACTACGCTGACTGGAACCGGTGGTCGATACCAGGAATCGCACCTGTTGCGGCCGTAGAGGCTCCACCCGTCGAGGCGGGACCAGCGCCGAACAACCGCGCTGCTCGCGTCATCCAGCGTCAACTCCTTGAGGGAGGCGACGAGGAAGAAATCGACGGAGCCGAAAGTGACGAAGAGGAGGCAGAAGAAGTGGGTGAGAACCGCCCCACTATCAACCTCCTTGGGTGGCGACCAGCCGCCCGCTTGGTACGTAACCAAGCCGTAGGAATGGCCGACCTGTTCGCTGACGGCGAACGAAACTATGATGACGTAAATCGCTCAAACAACTGCTTCGCACTCAGCCGAGTGCTATTCGAGCATGTTAAAAATCAACTGGCTGAACAAAGTAGATACCGTATGGTCCAATTACCAACTGGGACCCATGGAAGCATCGCCCAACAAGTGGCTTGGATGCCGGATCTCTCAAGTCCAGGAAATATTCTTGAGCGGCCCTGGACATTTTGCAGAAGAAGTGGGTGAGAACCGCCCCACTATCAACCTCCTTGGGTGGCGACCAGCCGCCCGCTTGGTACGTAACCAAGCCGTAGGAATGGCCGACCTGTTCGCTGACGGCGAACGAAACTGACTAACAGCGAATACTCATACAGCTTACGAGCACTACCCCGCTCCCGCCATCTGCCTGCAACGCGTACTGGAGGATAACCACTACACCGGTCACGCAAACTACGCTGACTGGAACCGGTGGTCGATACCAGGAATCGCACCTGTTGCGGCCGTAGAGGCTCCACCCGTCGAGGCGGGACCAGCGCCGAACAACCGCGCTGCTCGCGTCATCCAGCGTCAACTCCTTGAGGGAGGCGACGAGGAAGAAATCGACGGAGCCGAAAGTGACGAAGAGGAGGCAGAAGAAGTGGGTGAGAACCGCCCCACTATCAACCTCCTTGGGTGGCGACCAGCCGCCCGCTTGGTACGTAACCAAGCCGTAGGAATGGCCGACCTGTTCGCTGACGGCGAACGAAACTATGATGACGTAAATCGCTCAAACAACTGCTTCGCACTCAGCCGAGTGCTATTCGAGCATGTTAAAAATCAACTGGCTGAACAAAGTAGATACCGTATGGTCCAATTACCAACTGGGACCCATGGAAGCATCGCCCAACAAGTGGCTTGGATGCCGGATCTCTCAAGTCCAGGAAATATTCTTGAGCGGCCCTGGACATTTTGCAGAAGAAGTGGGTGAGAACCGCCCCACTATCAACCTCCTTGGGTGGCGACCAGCCGCCCGCTTGGTACGTAACCAAGCCGTAGGAATGGCCGACCTGTTCGCTGACGGCGAACGAAACTGACTAACAGCGAATACTCATACAGCTTACGAGCACTACCCCGCTCCCGCCATCTGCCTGCAACGCGTACTGGAGGATAACCACTACACCGGTCACGCAAACTACGCTGACTGGAACCGGTGGTCGATACCAGGAATCGCACCTGTTGCGGCCGTAGAGGCTCCACCCGTCGAGGCGGGACCAGCGCCGAACAACCGCGCTGCTCGCGTCATCCAGCGTCAACTCCTTGAGGGAGGCGACGAGGAAGAAATCGACGGAGCCGAAAGTGACGAAGAGGAGGCAGAAGAAGTGGGTGAGAACCGCCCCACTATCAACCTCCTTGGGTGGCGACCAGCCGCCCGCTTGGTACGTAACCAAGCCGTAGGAATGGCCGACCTGTTCGCTGACGGCGAACGAAACTATGATGACGTAAATCGCTCAAACAACTGCTTCGCACTCAGCCGAGTGCTATTCGAGCATGTTAAAAATCAACTGGCTGAACAAAGTAGATACCGTATGGTCCAATTACCAACTGGGACCCATGGAAGCATCGCCCAACAAGTGGCTTGGATGCCGGATCTCTCAAGTCCAGGAAATATTCTTGAGCGGCCCTGGACATTTTGCAGAAGAAGTGGGTGAGAACCGCCCCACTATCAACCTCCTTGGGTGGCGACCAGCCGCCCGCTTGGTACGTAACCAAGCCGTAGGAATGGCCGACCTGTTCGCTGACGGCGAACGAAACTGACTAACAGCGAATACTCATACAGCTTACGAGCACTACCCCGCTCCCGCCATCTGCCTGCAACGCGTACTGGAGGATAACCACTACACCGGTCACGCAAACTACGCTGACTGGAACCGGTGGTCGATACCAGGAATCGCACCTGTTGCGGCCGTAGAGGCTCCACCCGTCGAGGCGGGACCAGCGCCGAACAACCGCGCTGCTCGCGTCATCCAGCGTCAACTCCTTGAGGGAGGCGACGAGGAAGAAATCGACGGAGCCGAAAGTGACGAAGAGGAGGCAGAAGAAGTGGGTGAGAACCGCCCCACTATCAACCTCCTTGGGTGGCGACCAGCCGCCCGCTTGGTACGTAACCAAGCCGTAGGAATGGCCGACCTGTTCGCTGACGGCGAACGAAACTATGATGACGTAAATCGCTCAAACAACTGCTTCGCACTCAGCCGAGTGCTATTCGAGCATGTTAAAAATCAACTGGCTGAACAAAGTAGATACCGTATGGTCCAATTACCAACTGGGACCCATGGAAGCATCGCCCAACAAGTGGCTTGGATGCCGGATCTCTCAAGTCCAGGAAATATTCTTGAGCGGCCCTGGACATTTTGCAGAAGAAGTGGGTGAGAACCGCCCCACTATCAACCTCCTTGGGTGGCGACCAGCCGCCCGCTTGGTACGTAACCAAGCCGTAGGAATGGCCGACCTGTTCGCTGACGGCGAACGAAACTGACTAACAGCGAATACTCATACAGCTTACGAGCACTACCCCGCTCCCGCCATCTGCCTGCAACGCGTACTGGAGGATAACCACTACACCGGTCACGCAAACTACGCTGACTGGAACCGGTGGTCGATACCAGGAATCGCACCTGTTGCGGCCGTAGAGGCTCCACCCGTCGAGGCGGGACCAGCGCCGAACAACCGCGCTGCTCGCGTCATCCAGCGTCAACTCCTTGAGGGAGGCGACGAGGAAGAAATCGACGGAGCCGAAAGTGACGAAGAGGAGGCAGAAGAAGTGGGTGAGAACCGCCCCACTATCAACCTCCTTGGGTGGCGACCAGCCGCCCGCTTGGTACGTAACCAAGCCGTAGGAATGGCCGACCTGTTCGCTGACGGCGAACGAAACTATGATGACGTAAATCGCTCAAACAACTGCTTCGCACTCAGCCGAGTGCTATTCGAGCATGTTAAAAATCAACTGGCTGAACAAAGTAGATACCGTATGGTCCAATTACCAACTGGGACCCATGGAAGCATCGCCCAACAAGTGGCTTGGATGCCGGATCTCTCAAGTCCAGGAAATATTCTTGAGCGGCCCTGGACATTTTGCAGAAGAAGTGGGTGAGAACCGCCCCACTATCAACCTCCTTGGGTGGCGACCAGCCGCCCGCTTGGTACGTAACCAAGCCGTAGGAATGGCCGACCTGTTCGCTGACGGCGAACGAAACTGACTAACAGCGAATACTCATACAGCTTACGAGCACTACCCCGCTCCCGCCATCTGCCTGCAACGCGTACTGGAGGATAACCACTACACCGGTCACGCAAACTACGCTGACTGGAACCGGTGGTCGATACCAGGAATCGCACCTGTTGCGGCCGTAGAGGCTCCACCCGTCGAGGCGGGACCAGCGCCGAACAACCGCGCTGCTCGCGTCATCCAGCGTCAACTCCTTGAGGGAGGCGACGAGGAAGAAATCGACGGAGCCGAAAGTGACGAAGAGGAGGCAGAAGAAGTGGGTGAGAACCGCCCCACTATCAACCTCCTTGGGTGGCGACCAGCCGCCCGCTTGGTACGTAACCAAGCCGTAGGAATGGCCGACCTGTTCGCTGACGGCGAACGAAACTATGATGACGTAAATCGCTCAAACAACTGCTTCGCACTCAGCCGAGTGCTATTCGAGCATGTTAAAAATCAACTGGCTGAACAAAGTAGATACCGTATGGTCCAATTACCAACTGGGACCCATGGAAGCATCGCCCAACAAGTGGCTTGGATGCCGGATCTCTCAAGTCCAGGAAATATTCTTGAGCGGCCCTGGACATTTTGCAGAAGAAGTGGGTGAGAACCGCCCCACTATCAACCTCCTTGGGTGGCGACCAGCCGCCCGCTTGGTACGTAACCAAGCCGTAGGAATGGCCGACCTGTTCGCTGACGGCGAACGAAACTGACTAACAGCGAATACTCATACAGCTTACGAGCACTACCCCGCTCCCGCCATCTGCCTGCAACGCGTACTGGAGGATAACCACTACACCGGTCACGCAAACTACGCTGACTGGAACCGGTGGTCGATACCAGGAATCGCACCTGTTGCGGCCGTAGAGGCTCCACCCGTCGAGGCGGGACCAGCGCCGAACAACCGCGCTGCTCGCGTCATCCAGCGTCAACTCCTTGAGGGAGGCGACGAGGAAGAAATCGACGGAGCCGAAAGTGACGAAGAGGAGGCAGAAGAAGTGGGTGAGAACCGCCCCACTATCAACCTCCTTGGGTGGCGACCAGCCGCCCGCTTGGTACGTAACCAAGCCGTAGGAATGGCCGACCTGTTCGCTGACGGCGAACGAAACTATGATGACGTAAATCGCTCAAACAACTGCTTCGCACTCAGCCGAGTGCTATTCGAGCATGTTAAAAATCAACTGGCTGAACAAAGTAGATACCGTATGGTCCAATTACCAACTGGGACCCATGGAAGCATCGCCCAACAAGTGGCTTGGATGCCGGATCTCTCAAGTCCAGGAAATATTCTTGAGCGGCCCTGGACATTTTGCAGAAGAAGTGGGTGAGAACCGCCCCACTATCAACCTCCTTGGGTGGCGACCAGCCGCCCGCTTGGTACGTAACCAAGCCGTAGGAATGGCCGACCTGTTCGCTGACGGCGAACGAAACTGACTAACAGCGAATACTCATACAGCTTACGAGCACTACCCCGCTCCCGCCATCTGCCTGCAACGCGTACTGGAGGATAACCACTACACCGGTCACGCAAACTACGCTGACTGGAACCGGTGGTCGATACCAGGAATCGCACCTGTTGCGGCCGTAGAGGCTCCACCCGTCGAGGCGGGACCAGCGCCGAACAACCGCGCTGCTCGCGTCATCCAGCGTCAACTCCTTGAGGGAGGCGACGAGGAAGAAATCGACGGAGCCGAAAGTGACGAAGAGGAGGCAGAAGAAGTGGGTGAGAACCGCCCCACTATCAACCTCCTTGGGTGGCGACCAGCCGCCCGCTTGGTACGTAACCAAGCCGTAGGAATGGCCGACCTGTTCGCTGACGGCGAACGAAACTATGATGACGTAAATCGCTCAAACAACTGCTTCGCACTCAGCCGAGTGCTATTCGAGCATGTTAAAAATCAACTGGCTGAACAAAGTAGATACCGTATGGTCCAATTACCAACTGGGACCCATGGAAGCATCGCCCAACAAGTGGCTTGGATGCCGGATCTCTCAAGTCCAGGAAATATTCTTGAGCGGCCCTGGACATTTTGGCGACCGTGACAGGACATTTTGGCGACCGTGACAGGACATTTGTTATAATTATTTTAATATATTAAATAAAAATTTGGAAACAATCCAGCACGATTTTATTATTGACGTCCAAGCCTGGACATCGTCCGCTAGAGCTTTTGAACTTATATAACCTAAAAATCTACGGTAGCGGTCACTTTGCGTGACAAGGCGAATTTGTTATAATTATTTTAATATATTAAATAAAAATTTGGAAACAATCCAGCACGATTTTATTATTGACGTCCAAGCCTGGACATTTTGGCGACCGTGACAGGACAAGAACCGAGAATCGGTACTACTTTGGATAAGGCGACAAGTACAACGCGACATTGGGACGTTAAATATCGTACAACCTCATCGCCTTCAAGTGGATAACCATTGGACTACGTGATTTACGTTAAGGTCATCAACGTAAAATTGCTTTATGAAGAAAGAGAACAAGTAAGAACTTCAACTCACCGCAACCAGCCGGCCAGCTCCGGGATACCAGCGCCGCAGCATTGGATTGCCTTGATAAAAGTGAGCTCTTTCCATTTCCTTCCTTCACCACTATATACCCGCTTCGATCTGATTAGAATTCGGGTCTAGTTTTTCGCACTCTTACTAGATAAAGGTGACAATTTGCTATAGCTTAATCATTCACATTATATTGCGCAAACTGTCCTCTTATGCCACTATTCTGTATGCCGATTCATTAAATCCTATCTTTTGTTGTAATTTAACACGCAACCCAATAATTACCGCTACACGTTAACGTATGTACTTAATAACGTAGTTCGTACGTATAGTGTCTAAACCTCATAATTATTTCGCCGTATATAGTGCACCGTTTTCACTTATAAATCTTAGTAGACATTACGCGTTAACTATATTGCTTATTTAAAGCTTAAACACAAAAGCACTTGTTCGAACTGCTTCAAGCTTAACCTTTCGTAGATAATCAGATAGTTGCACCAATCTATTCCAGTATCGCCGCCTACTGCCTACTGCACGCACAGCTGACTCCCTATTCCCGAGCGCCCGCGCAGCGTGCGTCTCCCGTCACCGGCCGCCTCCTACTGAGGGCCAGTTTTCGCTGACCACAGCCTACCTGCTGCATCAGCAAAACGAGGAGCGTACCGTATGCCTTTTGTTCATTTGGAGTAAACAACTTTTTATGCAAGTGTATTCTTGGCTAACTACTTAGTTACTATGGGTGAATTAAAAGAATTGTTAGTGAAACGCAGTTCTATTAAAGGCCGTTTAACTAAATTTAAAAATTATCTTAGTGCATTGCCGGACGATGTTAACACACTTTCATCTGTAGAAATTGCCAAAATAACTTGCAAATTAAGTAACTGCGAAACGTTATTTAAGGACTTTGATGCGTTGCAAGACGACATTGAACTATTAAACGAGGGTGTTTTAAATACAGAGTTAAATGAACGGGATTTAATCGAACAAGATTTCTACCATTGTATTGCCACGGCCCGAGATATTTTAAACAAGGCTAAGCCAAACGAAGTCGATCGCGGCAGCAACTACGATTCGACTACAACGAATCTTCACGAGGACCGTGATGTTATGGGCTTTCGGCTGCCCGTCATAAAGATACCTACCTTTGATGGGGCCTATTACCGCTGGCTCGAGTTCCGTGAAAGTTTTCACTCGTTAGTCCACAATAATGATAAAATTAAAAACATACACAAATTTTATTATTTAAATTCGTACTTGGAAGGCGAGGCGGCTCGAGTGATTTGCAATTTAGAGGTCACTGACCTAAATTACATTGAGGCGTGGAAACTGCTACGCGAACGATATGATAACAAACGACAGCTTGTCAACAATCATTTAAAATCGCTTTTTAACTTAGAGCCCATTACGCGCGAGTCAGACAAGTCTCTTAGGTATATTGTTGATCACGTGTCTAAAAATTTACGAGCTCTTAAAACATTAGGCCAGCCCGTGGACCAGTGGGACACGTTGATTATCTATATGGTTACATTAAAATTGGACAGTACCACGAGTTTAAAATGGGAAGAACATAGAAATTCTCTCGCGGACTTGCCTACTCTAGAAAATTTTCATACTTTTTTAAAAGGTCGTGCAGATGTGCTTGAGACCGTTCACCGTAACAAACAAGACAAACCTTTCAAGCGCAGTCCTGACGCACCTGTTTTGCCACAGCGATTCAAACCAAGTGTTAAGGCTTTTATTACCCACACAAATGCTTCTTCTTCCGGCAGTAAGCCACTTCACTGCGTAATATGCAGTCAAGAGCATCGTATTTTTGATTGCTCCGCGTTCAAGGCCAAGACACCAGAAGATAGGATTGCTCAGGCTTCTAGCCTGCACTTATGTCACAATTGTTTGCGGGTCGGCCATGACGTTCGTCGCTGTAGATTGCCAGGTACCTGTCGTTTGTGTAGGCAACGTCACAACACACTTTTACATAGAGAGATTGAACCTACTTCGGACGTTCAAACCAACTTGTCTACACTGACTGTGTCAACCCCGTCAGAGACTTTATTATCGACGGCTTTGGTTGACTTAATAAACCCTACTTCAAAGAAGGTTGTCACTGCGCGTTGTTTGCTTGACAGCGGAAGTCAGGCGTCTTTTATAACGCAGGATATTAAACAAAGATTATCTCTGAGTCCTTTGACTAATGGTACCCAGAGCGTGGTAGGCATAGGTAATACTCGACTTGATATCAAGGCTGACCGTTGCGTCGTTCACGTTCAGTCTCAAAGAAGCTCGTTCAGCGCCATTTTAACTTGCTTAGTCTTGCCCCAAATATCTGAACGACTTCCAAGAACCAACATTGATATACGTCACTTAAATTTGTCATGTTTTGAACTAGCAGACCCCAGCTTTAACAAACCATCGCAAATGGATATGCTCATAGGTGCTGACCTATTTTGGGACATAATTGGGTCCCAGCAGCACTCTTTAGGTGAAGGTAATCCCATTCTACGAAGCTCCAAATTAGGATGGTTAGTCGCAGGTCCTATGCAACGATTTAATCCCCAGCCTAAGTCCGAAATTCACTGCAACCTTGCTCGCACAAGCGACCTTCACAGTGAACTCGCTAAATTCTGGGAGTTAGAAAGTATACCCAATAAACAACAAATTCTTACAGAACAAGAGCGTTTGTGCGAACAAAGTTTCATAACAAATACCGAACGTCTCGAAGATGGGCGCTTTATAGTCAAACTTCCCCTTAAGGACGAGCCCGACTGTCTAGGCGATTCCTACCATTCAGCTAAGCTGAGATTCTACAATTTAGAACAACGGTTCAAAAGGCAGCCAGAAGTCAAGGAACGTTATTCCAAGTTCATTCAAGAGTACCAAGAACTTGGCCATCTTTCTCCTTCGACTATTCAAAGACCTTTTAATGCATTTTTTCTTCCCCACCATCCAGTCATCAAGGAAAAAAGCGAGTCGACTAAACTTCGCGTTGTATTTGACGCGTCGGCACGCACTACCTCTGGCCTTTCTATTAATGACCTGCAGCTGGTGGGCCCTACCATTCAAGATTCTCTCCTCAATATTCTTCTTCGATTTCGGCAACATCGGTTCGTGCTTTCTGGAGATATTGAAAAGATGTACCGCCAAGTCTTGGTACACGATTCGCAGCGCAATTTGCAACTTATACTATGGCGCGAAGATGAGTCAATGCCACTGCAAACTCTAAAACTCAATACCGTGACATATGGGTTCTCAAGCGCGAGCTTTCTCAGCACTCGATGTCTCTGGCAGCTCGGTGAAGAATGTCACGACCCTCTAATCAAGACTATCATCCAAAGGGATTTTTACGTCGATGATCTATTAACTGGGCATGATGATGAGCATCAGCTGCGTTTTATTCAACAGTCGGTCTCTCAGAGCTTGGCCATGGGTGGATTTCCTTTGAGGAAGTACAGGTCCAATTTACCTTCACTTCTTATTTCAGAGACCAGCAATACCGAAGGCAATCTCATGCTCAGTGCTGCTACTGACACCCTCGGTCTTGGTTGGGATCCTTACTCTGACAACCTGCGGTTTACCATTGAGCTCAGCCCAGTCGAAACTCTCACCAAGCGAAGCATTCTCTCAGCCACTTTTAAAATCTTCGATCCGCTTGGACTTCTTTCGCCTTGCACAATCATACCCAAGGTGATCATCCAGAAGCTGTGGTCTTCAGGACTAGACTGGGACGATCCTGCTCCTAAAGAAATAAAATCTATCTGGCAAAAGTTCGCCAACAATATTAATTGTATTTCAGAGCTATCTATCCCTAGGAGAGTATTAATTGATGATTATAAGTATATAGAAATGCATGCCTTCTGCGATGCATCCCAGAAGGGGTATGGCTCCGCTGTTTACCTCCGATCCATTGATGCGGAAGGCAGAATCCTTATACGTCTCCTATGCGCTAAGGCACGTGTCGCTCCAATAAAGTCTGTCACAATCCCACGGCTCGAATTATCCGGCGCCCTTCTTGCTGCACAACTAAGTGCCACGGTGACCGACGCTCTCCGCTGTACAATATCACATCACGTTTATTGGACCGACTCAAGCGTTGTATTGGCATGGCTAAACACAAGCTCAAACAAATTAAAGACATTTGTAGCTAATAGGGTTAGTGAAATAGGTGAACTCACTGATATATCTTCCTGGCGCCATGTTCCTACTTCAGAGAATCCGGCCGATCTTCTATCTCGCGGCATTGAACCTCATCGTATTGGCAGTTGTACAGCGTGGTGGTCAGGACCTGATTTTTTGCAAGGTCCTGAGTCTTCTTGGCCTACCTTAAAACCTGTCTCTAAGCAAGAGTTACCAGAAGTTAAGGTTCACTCAGTGGAGGTTACGAAACCATTTTTGTGTTTTCAAAACTTTTCTAAGCTTTGTCATTTACAGCGTTCTTTAGCTTATGTATTTAGATTTATTTACAATTGCAAAAAGCCTCGTAAGAGACTTTCTGGCCCACTTGCTATTGATGAGTTAAATAAGTCGTTTACTACGCTTGCCAAACTTGCTCAAGACGACTCCTTTAGCCAAGAATTGTCATTGGTAAGAAATAATAAACCTCTCAACCCAAAATCAAATATTGCATCCCTCGATCCTTTTCTTGACGCTCAAGGAATATTGAGAGTTGGTGGTCGTTTAGGCGCTTCGTTATATAGTTTCGATAAGAAGCACCCTTTAATTTTACACGCCAGTCATCATTTCACTAAATTGCTGTTTCAGCAAGAGCATCAACGACTCTTTCATGCTCCACCCCAATTACTGCTATGTGCTATTAGGGATCGCATATGGCCTATTGGTGGAAGAAATCTTGCGAGACGCACTTATCACCTGTGTTTCATTTGTAGGCGTTTTAGAGGCAAAACACTCACTAATAAAATGGGTAATCTACCCGCCGAGAGAATTACTCCTGACTACCCATTCAGTACCACCGGAACCGATTTTGCTGGGCCATATTTGATCACTGATCGTAAGGGGAGAGGATGTAGAATAACCAAGGCTTATCTGTGCATCTTTATTTGCTTTCGGTACAAATGTATCCACCTCGAAGCGGTAAGTCAACTGTCAAAGGATGCTTTCATTCTATGCTTACACCGGTTTTTAGCCCGTCGTGGCAAGCCTAAAGAGATCTTTTGCGACAATGGCAGAAATTTTGTTGCAGCCGCAAAAGAAATAAATGATTTTTTAAAAATTAACATGGACAACATTGTCGATTTTGCATCCAACAGAGGAATTGAATTTCGTTTCTCTCCAGCATACGCTCCTAATTTTGGTGGGCTGTGGGAGGCTGGCGTTAAAGCCGCTAAGTATCATATAAAACGGATCCTCGGCAACACACACCTAACATTTGAAGAGTTATCTTCCTTATTCAGTCAGGTCGAGGCCATCCTTAATAGCCGCCCTCTTTGTCCACTAAGCTCCTCACCACAAGATTTTGCTCCGCTCACACCGGGTCACTTTTTGATAGGTAGGCCACTGACTGCGCTTCCATCCCCGTGTCTGCTAGACTGCAACACGAATCGCTTAGACAGATTCCAGCGTCTTGAACACCTACGACAGCACTTTTGGAAACGCTGGAGCTCCGAATACATTTCCGAGTTGCAGCAGCGGACTAAGTGGAAGCTCAAATGCAAAGACCTCAAGCTCAACGATCTCGTGTTGCTGAAAGAAGATCTCACACCTCCACTCAACTGGCGTCTCGGCAGAATAGAGAAGATCTTCCCAGGCCCCGATGGCATCCCTCGAGTAGCCGACATATCCACTGCTCGAGGCATCGTTCGTCGAGCGATCAATCGCATCTGCTTATTACCGTCTCCAGATGACGCAGAGTCTTGAAAGCTTCGGGAGCTTTCAAGGGCCGGGAGTATGTTAACGCAAAACGGAACGTCTTTACTACGACACCGGACGAGTACGACGACGTCATAAGGCGACTGTCAAAAAAGCACACATCATCATCGTCCGCTAGAGCTTTTGAACTTATATAACCTAAAAATCTACGGTAGCGGTCACTTTGCGTGACAAGGCGAATTTGTTATAATTATTTTAATATATTAAATAAAAATTTGGAAACAATCCAGCACGATTTTATTATTGACGTCCAAGCCTGGACAACCATAATGTATTTTACCTACTATTCGAAAAAACGGTAGAATACATGTGTATGTGGACATTCATCCGACTTTTTAACTATATCTAAAGAGTATCCCAACATCTTAATAGATTTAGTTACAAAAATAAGCCAGGGTAGAAATTAAACTTTTTACTCATATCGCTTGCATGTGTGCGTGCCTCGACCGTACGTGCGAGCCACCACAACCCCACCCATTGATTTAAACAACTAGATAGGGTCTTCCGAACAAAAATGTCACATATGTTTGGCCAAGAAACAGTAACGACATCTATCAGATTGCTTATAAACTACGTCAAACTACATAGAACTACTAAACGTGGCCGGGTAACCAAACAACAGCTGTATTTATTACAATAATATTAAGAATGCTTGAAAACTACTAATAATTACTTAATATGCTTATCGGAAAAAAGAAACTCCATCCTTGGTTTTCGATACTTTCGAGGTACAATTATTGCACTTGCTTATGACGCAACATGGCATTTTTGATTTTTACTAGTACGTACGACTTGGTGCGAGGTTGAAACCTCACTGTCACGATTTGATGCTAGATTTTTAGATTGAGCACCAATTTAATCGCCCGTTTTTTTGTACTAGAGGCCAGTCCATACGAAGTAATATATTAAGTCTATGACCCCACCACACCACTGGGCGTTACGAGTTTAGACAAGTTTCATTTCTACCCTTCATTATTGCTTTACGGTTAACATAATTATGGTAAGCCTTAAATAATAAGTAAAACAAGGGAATACTTTAAATAATGGGGTCAATCAAATTTTTGTTGTAGCTCTTTGCCATGGTGACGTCTCCTGGGTCACTTTTTGAAACTAAGATTTTAGGATATACGTCCACTAAAAATCAGTTTTATTGGCAATTACAAGCACATTATTTTATGGCTTTGAGTGTGCTAGAAGTACCTATAAAATAAAACATTTTTTCTAAGAAACTCTATCACTGTTGTCTCCTGGCTTACGGGACAGAATAACAACAATAAAATTTTGAGCCATTCGGTCTCGGTCGCTCTCTAGATTGATTTTCTTACTCTGCGTCGTCGGAGGATTGCAGGGGATACCGGCATTCGTTGGTTCCGCATTCGCATTTCATCCATTTCGACTTTACGGACCAAAATTTATCACCGTAGTCGAACCTGCAAAGAAAATGGAATAGTTTTTTTTTTGCACGGTTTTATTTGAAATTTGAAAGGAAAATTATCCCAACGGAGGAGGCCAATTGGCAATTTGCACTCTCAAGACTGTAATCTTAAAAGATTTCCAACCATGATGGAATACAACTATACTAGTAATTTCACCTGTTTTTTCTCGCCTCGCTCGATGTCCCGCGTGGCGAACAGACAGACGTTCGGCAGCCGCAGGTCGCACGGGCGCCAGGTTGGGCGACAGCTGTGGTTGATGAAGCTGGTTACAGTGTACTCACGTGAGCTCCTCGCCTCGCTCGATGTCCCGCGTGGCGAATAGACAGACGGTCGGCAGCCGCAGGTCGCGGCAGTGTGAGAACACCCGCACGGGCGCCAGGTTGGGCGCGCAGCTGTGGTTGATGAAGCGGGCCGCGCTGCCGTAGCGGGCCGCGTCCACGCACAGTTGGACTTTGTATTCGCATTGCTGTAGTGAGATGATATTTGATGAAGAACTTTCCGACAATTTGCGGACATTTTCAGATAACTTTCCAGAAAATAATCTAAAGAAAGAAAGGAAATAGTACATTTTGATTCACGTGCGGAAAGTGTGTCATTTTACATACCGAGGTCTCGGGACGAGTGAGAATGACAGTTCCGCACGTGTATCAAACGACGTTTCTTAATACATCGGCGAAAAAATCTCAATGAAACTTAAATTAAAGAGTAATTAAAACAGACAATTCTACTTAATTCTAACATTTCGTGACTACATTCTTCCTGTGCGTATTTCTCTGTCCTTTGTTACCATATCTTTGGTATGATTATATGTATAACGAACCCTGACGAAAAACAAATACAAAAATATGTTCAAGTATGACTTCGGTTCGCGCTGATTCGATTCGAAATCGAGTTCAAATCGGAATATAATAATATCTACTGCCGTCGCACTTCTCGCTCACTAACCTCCAACAGATCCTGCTTCACATCAAGCGCGAACATGTAGTGGTCTGCCGAACGCATATCTGCGTCGGCCATGCTGAGCAGCTCCCCGCAGTACGCCGCCACGGGCGCCCCGCGGAGCACCCTGGCCAGCGTGCGGAGCCCCCAGCCACGCGCACCCCCGGCGCGAAACACGCATGCGCGGATCATTACGGAGCCGTTTTGGGTGGCTCGAGTGATTACTGCGTTTGAGCAGAGTTTCTAGAATATACAATACAAGTATGCTTTAGGGTTAATAAACTTTACGTTGTAGCTAGTTGCCATGGTGACGTCTCCTGGGTCACTCTTTAAAACTATGATTTCAAAGGATATAAGTCCACTTAAACATCTTTATTGGCAATTACAACCCCATTCTTTTATGGCTTTTCTCCTGAGTGTCCTAGGAATATAAATTATAACATCTTTTGTAAGAAACTCTATCACTGTTGTCTCCTGGCTTACGGGACAGAATAACATTAACAAATAGTTGATCCACCTATTTACTTATACACTAACCGGCAAAGATACACGCCCACCTTTTGTTCATACAATTTCTAACAACTTGTTAAACCAGAGAGTAACTACAAAAATTTCTAATTTCGATTCAGTTTGGACATCGAAAACCGTTCAGTATTTTTGTAATTACTCTTGTATTTAAGTACTTACACTTGTTAGCAATCTGCAATAGTATGAACAAAATAATTTTAAAAATCGGACATCTCGGTAAAAAGTAATGCGTGGTCATATATAAAAAATAATACGGGTTGATTTGAGAACCTGCTCCATTTTTTTTTCGTCGGTTAATAATACGGATGGGCGGGAATTTTTGCCGGTTAGTGTACTTTCCCCTCTGTCCGCGTGTGTCACTTACCGTGTTACACGCGCACGCGTAGTTACACTGGAACAGCATCGGAGGCTCGTGGAAGGGGAAATCATCGGCCAGCCGGCCTTTGTGGAACCAGCGGCGGACGCCGAGAGCCTGACAGGAGCAGGTGTCCGTGGCACAAGCGCCGTCGTTGCATGAGCAACCCTGACACGTGACGGTTTAGGGTTAAAACAAAGAACACAAGTTTTATGTTCATTTTCATGTGTCATATTCTAAAAGTATCATCTGTTTATCTTAGAAGCGGGTTGAAACTGTTGAAAGTGATTCATGGACCTGTGTAGTACCAGAAACCTATACAGCCTCTCTGTAGTAAGATTATTAAAGAAAAAGTAATTTGAAAAAAATACTGTGGTAATAGCATCCTCTTTGTAGTAAGATTATTAAAAAAATCTAACTGAGCCATGCCAAAATCTTTCACAGTCACTCTTCTCATCTCTTTGGTGGCAGTCTATATATATTTATCAGGTGAAATAGATACCTCTCTTCCCTTGGTTAACAATCTACTATTACAATACAGAAGAAACGTATAATAAAGACACATGAAAAACTTATATGAAATATTAACAATACCCGCCTACACGTGTTCTTAGACAGACAGACGAACCTGCAGCGTGTGTGTGGTGTCGTCAAGCGGGACGGCGCGCGGCGTGACATGCCGCGTCACGTACGTGAACTCCTCGGGGGCGGGCGAGTCGTCGATCTCGTTTATGCACGGTATAGGATGCTGTTCGCGTCCGTTTGATATGTCGCTGCAAATACATACGTATGGCATGACATTCATATTTTTTTCAAGGATTATTATTGGAATCCCTAATCGTCATTTGTCCTAATGCATCATATGTCCAAATTTCCGTTTATCCTAAAGCCATTTTCGCATGTTTTTTTTGTGCTATCATCATACACCACTAAATTAACCAAACCGCAGGTATTTTTGGAAACTGGAAAAAAGTTTTCTGACCGAACTGAAAATCTGTTTATGACAAACAATAAATCGGAATAACGATGCGTCACGTCTCCTGGGTCACGGGAAAGAACGACACAAAAATCCTGGGTGTCTCTCGGAATCCATAATAAAGTTAGGACAAACGTTATTAGGGATTCCGAGAGGCAGCCAGGATTTTCCTTCCAATCTTTCCCGTGACCCAGGAGACAGCAGTAACAGTTTCTTTGATAAATGGTTATCTACATACTATATGTCGAATCCTTAGGGTAGCAGTCAGCTATGTTTTTTTTATTGATTAACTTTTTAAACGCCACAGTCGGCTCTGGCCGACAACTGAAAGTTGTGCCAATGACGTCACCATCGGCCACAGCCGACACAAGTTGGAAATTAAAACAGACTTTGTTTCGTATCAACTAAGTTATAATTTGCATAACATAGCAAACATGTTTGGCGTGTGATGATACATTTTGTATTCGACGTAAGGCTCTGGAAGTAAAGGTCGCCATTACGAGTTAATACATATATATAGTAATATCGCACCTGGACAACATGACGTATCTGGATCCTTTCTCCCTGGTAGCAATCGCCATCTGCATGTTGAGAGATATGGCGCTCTGGCATTCACCAGAGCACACCTCTACGGGCAACTCGCCTGCAGTATTTTCGATGTCCGTCTGAAATTACCATATTTTCATATTTTTTGTGCTGACTTATTTTTTGACAATCAAGTTTCCATAGTATAAAACAAAGTCGCTTCCCGCCGTCTATAAATTTGTATGTTCGCTTAGATCTTTCAACGCAACGAATTTTAATGCGGGTTTCATTAATAGATAGAGCGATTCAAGAGGAAAGTTTTTATGTATCAATTCTGTATTATGTACGTGTGTTACAAAAAACTAAATAAAATAATAACGAAAATGAAACTTTTGGGTCGTCGGATATTACTCGTAGTACGGCCAGCCATTTTATTTATACAATGTTGAGGTTCTTAAGTGACATACCCTGGCCCCGTGCGCTAGTAGTATAACCACGCATGCGTAGTGTCCTTGTCTGGCCGCTACATGCCTGTAAAAAAGTAAAGGCACAATTACAATGAGAACATATAGTCATATCATCATTGCATCAAAGTATTTTATCTCAGGCCTCTATTATACTGTGTAAAGTCATATTGCCTTTGACATGTTATCATATTGTCAACGATACGATAGCTTTTATGTATTCGACAGTAATTTCAGCTGAGTTAGAAACAATAAAATAACTAATCAAAAGCAATATGGTTTTATCTAGTAAAATAGACGGCCTGGATTGTGTGTGTGCTTGTGTGTGTGTGTGTGTGTGTGTGTGTGTGTGTGTGTGTCGTGTGCTTACAGCGGCGTGTCCCTGTGTGCGTTGACGGCAGCAACCGCGCGCGGCGAGGCCTCGACCAATAGCCGCAGAGAGAGCGCGTCGCCGGCCAGAGCGCACCAATGAGCGGCCGCGTTACCTTCTACGTCAGTAGCTGTTGCGTCTGCCCCATGTTCTAGCAGCAATCTGGAAATGAATTTTGTTGTATTTTACGTAATAATGGCGACCCCTACTATTAGAATTACCAACTCTGAACGTTTTGAACGCCTAACTTCAAATAAAAAATGGGTCACTCACACGATAAACATGTTTGCTATGAAAATTATAACTTAATTGATACGAAACAAAGTCTCTTTAAATCTTGAACTTGTCCGCTGTAAAACGCATCAATCAACGTTTTATTGTACCTCGTTGTCATGGTGACGTCTCTTGGGTCACTATTTAAAACAACGACTTCAAAGGATACAAGTCCACTAAAATAGTTTTATTGGCAATTTCAAACCGATCAATTTATGGATTTTCTCCTGAGTGCGCTAAAAGTATATATATTATAAAAAAATCTGTTGTCCCCTGGCTTACGGGACAGAATAACAACAACAAGAAGTTGTTCAACCCAAATACTGGAATAAGGTAGACGTCCGAGTGGTCAACATGTGAAAACAAAAAAAATAATTGCGTCGTGATATTATTTTCATTTACATATACATCTACACTAAACATTTTCTAGTGTTATGGGAGATGTGATCTTTACTTTTGTTAAATGGAATTTGTTTTAAATGGTGACCATATCGAAACTCAAAATGTTAGTCAATCGCATTTTATGAGTAAACTAGCTGTCCGCGCCCGGCGTCGCCCGGGTGTATTTTTTTTTCATAAAAACCTTATGAAAAATAGTTTACGACCTATTCTCAGACCTACTGAATATACACACAAAAATTCATAAGAATCGGTCGAGCCGTTTCGGAGGAGTTTGGTTACAAACACTGTGACACGAGAATTTTATATATTAGAAGATGTTAGGTGATTTAGCAGGCAAATAAGTTCTTTATTTAAAAAATTGCGTATGAAATATCAAAGCCACAAACATTTCTTAATTAACCATTTTCCTTTTTCAACAAGGGTTATCTTGGAAGAAATCCCTTAGGGATAAGTTCGCCTTAGTACAATGGACCTCAGCGGGCCTATTATGGTCGTGTTTATCGTTGTGGATAAGCGTGGACAAAACATCCTGTCACTTTTTGACCAGTATGCAAGTGAAAGCGACCATAATTGTTTAAGTTTGCCTTACCTCACAGTGCTTGCATGCTCGTGCTCGGCCGCCCATACCAGCGGCGTCCACCCGCCCATGTCGCGCGGGTCGACTTGCGCGCGCGCAGTGCTCAAGATGGCGGCGCACGCGTCCACGAGGCCGTAGCGCGCCGCCGTGTGTAGCGCTGTAGTACCTTCGATACCCTGGCGGAATATATTATCGTGTAAAGTATAGTAAGTAGATTATTTATTCACTAGAACATGGTACATAACATGATGGTACAAGATATGTGTTCCAGTATATTCTGCCTTTAGACGGCGTGAAAATAATAAAAATAATAATGCGGCTTAATTAATACGTCAAAGAACATAAAAAAGAGCTGGAGTGATATGGGAATACGTTATTGAATGAAGATGCATCAAGTTAAGGTTAATAAGCACTACCTATTCCGACCTCTGTTCATAATGTACATATCAAATAGTATAGAAAGAAGTGTGGTTCGCATTTAGTTTGTTACTCTTTCACGCTGCAACGGCTGGACGGAAGGAAATGAGATAGCTTATACCCTTGATTAACACAGGCTATTTTTCATCGCGGAAAATTTTAAAGTCCCGACGTATAACGATAATCGAAATCTACTTGGACGAAGCGCAGGTAGAAGGTAGTATACCATAATAGGCTATTTGACAGGTTTCTGAAAACTATCTCAGATTTTTTGTTGGTGTTAATTTGAGTAATCCGAAAGTGGAAATTTAAATTTCTTTCCCGTACTTCTTCTAAAAAAAGCAAATAAAAAATCAGTTTTAAAATATGCCGCCAAAACGCTATCTTGGGCAATATGGCGTCGCACTGGAATCAATGACGTCACTAGTCAGTAAACAACCAAACGTCACGTCAACTCTCGGGTTTTGATAAGAACGACATGGACGACAGATGACAGATGCAATATTTACAGACCTGTGACGTCATCATAGATTCGCCGCCGTTTTCTATAAAATGGCTACAGATAAAAAAATATCAATTTTTATCCCGGTATTTTTTGCATAAAAGATCCATTTAATTTTATTTAGAATACATTAAATCGCTTTTAAAACTCATAATTTATACGAATACATAATTATAACTTTTTTTTTCACACTGTCAATTAGCCTCAGCGCAGTCGTCACGCAAATAGCGAACACTCACCTGTATATTTACATCGGAACCAGCTGCAACTAAATATCGAATCACTTTCAACAGTTCCTCCTCGGTAGCTCCCTCGGCATCGCAGTCTTTTAAATCGTCGTCTTCCTTCTCGCTCTCTTGGTCGACGTCCATTTCTAGATCCGAATCGGACTTCGCCTTAGGTTGGATTAATTTAGCTAGAGCTGTGGAAGTTAACTTGGTATATATAAATAAATATTAGATAGATAAAAACACCCTTAAGGAACTAATGAAATTTATTCCGTAGAAAGGATTTTGAGATTATGAAGTTAAATCAAATGGTTTGGTCCTGAATCCAACAAATGCTCCGCTATAGCAGGCTTGCTAATCAGGCGGTTCTTGACAGCAACACGGACGAAACGTCGAGGTATACTATAATGTTTTTACGCGATTGAATCCCGTTTTAGATTTGTAAAAGTATGTGTGAAAGTCGCGAAAGTTTGAAACAAACCAATGAGTAACTGTCGACTGACTGACCTCTCACAGAATACATGAGCGGGGTCCGCGCTCGTGAGTCGACCGCATTTATATCGGCGTCCGCATACTGAGCTAAGTAGAGCGCAGCCACGTGGCACACTGTGCCACATGAGCTCACTGAGATGATGCCCGAACTGACTGACTGACTGACCTCTCACAGCACACATGAGCGGCGTTCGCGCGCGTGCGTCGACCGCATCTATATCGGCGCCCGCATACTGGGCCAGGTAGAGCGCGGCCAAGTTACCACGCCGCGCGGCCACGTGGCACACTGTGCCACACGAGCCCACCAGCTTGTTGATGTTCGGACAGCACACTGGAATAAGAAAATTAGTTTCTACCAAGCATTTCATTTTTGGGACAAGCTTTTGTAGCTGGTTGTACTATTTTTGCAATGGCAAAACCAAACCAATGAGTCCCAATAGGGTAAGTCTACGTTAAGTATAGCGGAGATCCTGTCGCCACCTTCCGACTCCATCATCAGATCAGCTCTTTGATAACATAATATTGCTTTGTCATTGTTTTTATTTGTATTTTTGCTGTATGCAATTTAACAAAAAAAAGCTTGAAACTAAATTAATCGTTTGAACATATTTAGATACAAAAATTCAATACTAATATTGATTATCGAAGAGGCTCACCGATTAAAGGTACCAGTTCATTAGCACCGGCCCCAGTGTATATAGCTTCGCACACCACCGCGGCATCTTCCGGTTCTGCATCAGACTTGGTCCTCAGAACCTCCAGGTCTACAGAGAGCGAGGGCAGCAGGTCTGCAGGGATGACAGGGTCCTGGTCTAAAACTGCTGGGTCGAGGGCAGAGAAGCCAAGGTATGCTGGTGTACTGAAACAAAATGACACATTTAGGTCAGTCAACTTTTTGTTGTACCTCGTTGCCATAGTGACGTCTCTTGGGTCACTCAACTATTATTTCAAAGGATAAGTCCACTAAAAATCAGTTTTATTGGCCATTCCTTTCACTCGTTTTGTTAGTCACTGTGCAGTCACCAGCAATAATATCTTATGCATCATTGGACCCGAAAATATCAGACGTCTCTAACTAGAATAATCCTGCGTCAGATATTTAAGAACGCCATTTTGGATTTAATATTAGTACTAGTACACTATGTTTGTTAGAGAGTCTCAACACTGCACCGAAACCAGGAGTAAAAAAGTAATTGTTTAGTTCAAATCTTTTAATAATCTTATAATCTTTCGTTTTTGAAAATCTACTGGTGACCCAGGAGACAAGCCATTATTTTCGTAAAATATCAGGACAAACTAATTTACTTTTAAATTTGTTCATACTTGTTGTTTTTTGAGATAACTTTTTGTGTTTGTAGTAACACAAACACAAAAAGCTATCTCAAAAAACAAGTATGAACCAATTTGAAGTTATTTTGTGCTTAGATGATTTTTAGCAGGTATACCTACTAACACTTGTTTCTTAAGACTATTATAACTAACTAAATATGGACCCAGAGTACGAAATAAATGATTTTATTATTATTATTATAAACATTTGAGTCACCTGTATGTATCTCAGGAACTAAGTTTAATTAGTCGTGATAGTTTTCCTTTTAAATTCGTTACATGTTCTTTCATTTACATAAACATTATGACTATAAATAATTATGTCAACAATCGTATTATGACAAAAAAAACGGGCTCCAACAGGGCACTCACCATTGCACCCTCTGCTCCGGCAGCAACACTCGCTTGTTCTTGCATCTCATGGTCACTCGCACTTTATGGCAGTCCTTGTTGACCGGGAGCCACCGGTAGGAGTACACGCCACAGTGGGGGCACCCGACGTGCTGCGAGCCTGGCACGCCGCAGTCTAGGTGGAACAGGTGGTTTAGGTTGCAACTGTAGAATATGCCCTGGAAAGTAGAAAGTTATTTGGGTGACCACAGCAAGTACTCAATTAAGTCAAAAATTGCAGGGTTTTGAAGATTCATCCAAAAATATGCGAATAATGCGTGTTTTCACGTAAGCAGTTTCAAGAAAAAATTATCATGTTTTAAATATCCAAAGAACAGATACAAAGGCGTTATGGTTATTGAGATAAAGATCGCGGAACACTACCGACTTTTACGTAACACCTGGCCATAATGTGACTTTTATCGCACGCTGCGCGCACGGTAAAACACGCATTGTGGCCAGGTGAAGACGTAAAATTGTGTACTCATCATGGGCAGTAAAAAAGAAAGCCCTCTATCGCATATTTACAACCCTCGCCTACGGCTCGGGTCTCAAATACCTGCGATTTCGGGCTTTCTTTCTTTTACAGCCCTTGTTAAGTAATGTACTATAGTATAATGTGGGCTTTTAAACACGAGTGTCTTATAAGTGGGTTGATCAACTTTTTGTTGTTGTCATTCTGTCCCGTAAACCAGGAGACAACAGTGATAGAGTTTCTTAGTATCTTTTTACAATATTTACTTCTAGCACACTCAGGAGAAAACCCATAAATTAATTGGTTTGTAATTGCAATAAAACGGATTTTTAGTGGACTTACATCGTTTAAAATCATAATTCAGAAAGAGTGACCCAAGAGACGTCACCATGGCAACGAGATCCAACATGTTTAATAGTTACAATAGGCAATATAAACCCGATTCAGATACTAACCTGTGAACAGAACAATCCGCAAGCGGCACAACACATGTGCTTCAACATCTGGTGCCTATGGGTATTACAGGCCAGTATGTAAGGGGCCCTGGGGCCGCTCCTCACCAGGGGCGCATAGCCCTCCGCGGTCTTACTCGCGCGGTGGGAACAACCGACTCGCACGCCATCTATCGTCTCGACCGCTTGGCAAAACACTGGCTCTGATGAAAAAATATGAAGAATAAAACGTGTGGGATCCCCTATATTCGCCGACACTCATTTTATACAATGTTTTACTTCGATGAATTGTCATTTCTTCGAAAGCTTATTTCTGCTGAAATGTTATTGTTTTTAGGTTATCTTAAGCATGGGTTACGTAGGTTAGGTTAGGTTAGACCTGTGCCCACCAAAAAATTATAACTCCTGCACGTGTAAAATGAAATGTAAATTCGGCGAAGGACAACATCCCATGAAATGAGTGTCGGCGTTTAGGGTAAACCTTGTGTGTGGATGTCGTAAGAGGCGACTAAGGGAATAAAGGCTTGTAGTAGTGTTTGACATTAATGTATGATAATGAGTTTTTTCTTTAATAGATTTATTAATTAGTTTAAGTGGTCTGTAACCGTAATAGTTACTTTAGTAAATAAATCAAAACACTGGCCTTTAAATTAAAAATAAATTGTATGGCAACTATGTACTGTTATTCACGACCATTCAATTACAAATTACTTATTTTTACCACACATTTAGTACAGTAATAGTTGTCCGCTGCAAATTTCCGACATTTACAGTGTTTTTTGTTTTCATTTTCAAATTTAGGGAATAATTGCTCGAAGTCGCGGGCAGAAGCCAGTGTATAAATAAACAATAACGATACCATTTAAATCCACAGGAGCTGCGTAAAGGCTGCTCGCCACCTCGCACGTACACAACGCTATTACACCGGACTCGTCTTCAGGGCACGTTGCTTCGGAACCGTCGTCACCATTCGCTGGTATCCTACTGTTCAATCAATGTATACTGTGAGATGCCATAAGATTTTTAGGGTTAGTATCGTCTCGTCTAAAACGCAGCTGGTCTAAGCAGCAAGTGGTCTAAAACGCAGTTGGTCTAAAAAGCAGCTGGTCTTATGTAGCAAGTGGTCTAAATTCGCAACTGCCCTATGTATTTTCAAAGTTCCTCTCTTATACAATAAGTTGACGGAGCTATAAGCAACAAGCCCTTCGAGCATCTAAAGCTACTTAACGAACCTAACCTACCTACCTTGTTTGAGTCTGTTTTGAACTGTACATCCGGCCTCTTGTAATTATTTTAGACTTAATGCTACTTAGACCAGCTTAGTTTTAGACCACTTGTTACTTAAACCAGCTGCGTTTAAGACCAGTTGCTAATTGGACCATTTGCAATTCGGACGACTTGATAATACTTGTTTAGACGAGTTGCTTTTTGGACCGCTTACTGCCAAAGACCAGTTGCGTTTTAGGCGACATGATACTAACCCAACTTTTGTGGAAAAAAAGCGAACGAGTACAGTGCTACCATTTTCGTAAAAGCTATCTTCGTTTTTCTATGACACGTGTGTGACAAATATACTTAAAAGTTGCGAGTGCTAGCGTGATAGCGATAGTCAGCCTAAAGCTATTCAGAAGCTGGGTATACTGTACACAATACAATTTAAAGCACTTGTCCCACTGTTAACTCAAGAAACGAACACAAGATAAATTAACAGTTAATCGCTGGCTGTTTACACTGCCGGCGAGAACTCTCTCCACTAGTTTGTCGAAACAAAAGATATAGATCCCGTGTCAATAAAAGAGACACATACATTCATGCTGGCTCTACTTGCTTCTCGCTCATCGTCGGCAGTGGGACAAGTGCTTTAGGCGAAACAGTTTGACAACTGAAAACGCACAAATATGCCGCAGCTTTCATATCGATATTTACAGAAGTATACGGCTTTGAATATCAAACATAATTTACTTGTTTGTTACTGTAATCTATATTTAAATTAATTATCATTTATCATACATAGCTTTACTTATGTATGAACACGAACGAATACATTCCATCAACATACAAACAACATTCAAACAAATTTGTGCAGTGTATAAGTCCGTCAGTGTCCGATGTAGAATGAACATACGCCATCGTTTTTGGTCGGAATAGTTCATATATGGGTCAATCACTTTTTGTTGTTGTTATTCTGTCCCGTAAGCCAGGAGACAACAGTAATAAAATTTATTAGAAAAAAATATATAGACTCCTAGCACAATCGAGAAAAGCCACAAAATAATGAGTTTGTAATTGCCAATAAAACTGATTTTCAGTGGACTTATATCCTTTGAGATCATTGTATTAAAGAGTGACCCAGGAGACGTCACCAGGTCAACAAGGTAATTTTTAAAGATTTTTAATTTAACAGAAACGTCTGTTTACGAAATTCTAAACTATATTAAAGCGAAAATATTCCTGCGAATTTTTTTCGCTTTAATATAGTTAAGGTACTTTTTACTTTATCTTGCGTCTCAGTTAGCTTTAGTGCTCCTCGATGAGTTAATTGAGAAAGCAACAAACATACAAACTTCCTACAATATATGTCTGTATAATCTGTCATTTCTTGACAAGTTTGTGCGAGTTTTTTACTGTTAACCGCCGGCCGCCATTACTGTTAAGTAAATAAGAGCTGTCAAAAGTAGTCAAAACGATGACAATACGGTAACAGGTCTAAGGGTGGTATTCCACCGATCCAATTCTTTATCCAATTTCTATATCCAATATTTGATCAAATTTCTTTGATGGAGGCCCATTCCACTTATCCAGTATCTTGGTCCAAGTTTTAATACTATTTGCGTAGCCATTTTGAATTAAATGTCATTCGTAACATTTGATCAAATGTATTCGTTTCTAGAAAATTTAATGAAGTAATCCAATTTCTTTGATCAAATGCACATTGGACAAAGAATTGGATAGGTTGAAAACCAGTTTTTATACTATTTACGTAGCCATTTTGAATTAAATGTCATTCGTAACATTTGATCAAATGTAGGCATTTCTAGAAAACTTGATGAAGTCATCCAATTTCTTTGATCAAATGCACATTGGACAAAGAATTGGATAGGTGGAATACCACCCTAAGACGATATGGTTTTCACCGCCTAGAATCTCGACCCTGATGCCTCGCCCTTGCCAATGTCTGTGATTAACTGATTATGCGAGACTCGCACAAACTTGTCGAAAAGAACAAAAGTGTTATTTTTATTAAACTTATACCACGTTTACCTTTCGTTTTCTGATAAATATGACTCATGATTTCTGGATTTCCGACTGGACCGTCGTGGGTGCAATCTGCCGAAACAAATGGCAGCTTAAAATCTACATCTATCTACGTAGTCCGGTACTAAATTCTGTTACTGAGATTCATTACAATTCAAAAAATAAATTAATGGAGTTTTTTATTACTTTGTTCCAAATAGCCTCGTGATTCCCAAATACGGTTTTACGGTGCCAATAAACCCGTTTGTTTTGTGATTGGTATATTTTTTTGATTTTTTTGGAATTTTCGGCTATAAATCAAAAAGTACGTCAAGGAAAATAAAAATAAAAGATGTTTTAATAGTCGCAGATTGAGCCCTATATGACACCCCATTTGCTATAGTGACATACAGCCAGGCTGACAGATAGATACCGAAGTCTCACCACAAGGGATTTTTTACCATTTTATTACGGAGCCCTAAAAAGACAGTCTACTTACTTGGAGTCCTCAGGAGTCGGTGAAGCAGCTTCCTCGCTCTCTGCCCCATAGCCTGAACACAATCTCGTCGACCGCCTTGGTCTCTCGGTGAAGGAGGTAGCCGAACAGAAATATTCTTCATCATCATCGGAGCCTTCTGATGCAGTTTCTACTTCAGCTATCTTGCTGAGCAACTCTTCGTCGAGCTCGTGGTCTTCGTCTATTTCTGCTTCCATATCTTCGTCTCTGTAATTATAGTGACATCGCCAATATAGTGAGCCCTAATTAATTATAGTGATCATAATTAAACAAAAAGCAAGCTTTAAAAAACCACACTGTTGCTAACCGACTTTAGATCGTTATGAATACTAAATGATCATTCAAAATGAAAAATGATGAAAGAAACCTGAAGATTCACTACAAAGATTCATTGGCAAAATACATCTTACTAAAAATAGATGTGAAAGCCATACTTAAAATTATTAAAAATAAATAAAACAAATTCGGCCCACGCGTTTAGTTTCTAGAGCGTCACAAAGCATATCGTCACTACTTTAGAAAAAACTCGTAGGTATCTGATATTTCGAGATGTATGAACTTGAACTTTATTCTCTTCACATTTAAGTTTAAAATTGTACGTCACGAATGGGAGATACGCTTTTTCAAAGCAATGATGATATATAGGTTGATAAACACTTTACCCTCCTCCTTCCGCACAGAAGGTTAAAAAAACAGTTGGCATTTCAGTTACCTGTCATCGGCCTCTTGACTGTTGTCATCGGGACTCTCCGGATGGATGGCACGTAGCCCCAGCTCACAGAGATGCTTCAGTTTCTTGACATTGTTTGATTGACCCTCGCACTGTTCTTCTGTCGAAAACACATACAAAAATTGGTAACAAACAAAGAACAATACTAATAAAATTGATAAAAAAACCCCTCATATAATTGTAACCTCTACTATCAGAGCTGGCAACTCTTAGAGGAAGGTTGCACGCTCAGTATCTCATCAGAAGGGAATGTAAATAATAACCGGTTTTAACCAGTTATTTTCATACAAAAATATCTTAAAACTGGTTAAATTGCATTCCCTACTCATCAGTAGACCCTGTTATCAAGCAGGCAGTTTAGTGGCTAACATTAGTGATGTGTAAACCCCGGACTTTAGTCGCATTGACATCACAATAGGGTAGTTTGGGGAGTAAATGCAATGGTGTTAATTAACAAGACAACCTAGTCTATTGATGTTCAATGGAATTACATTTTTATAATCACTTCACGACCTAAATGAGGTTACAATTCCACGATTTTTTAATATGTTGTAGTAATTGAGATTTTTTAAATTACTAAAAGGGAAACATATAGACCTAGTTTTCTTTAATATCTACAACATATTCAAAAATCATAAAGATCAGATTAGGTTTAAACAGAGTGAAACATTACCCTATAGAAATTTTTAGGTTCACAATCCTCCTTTCAGTTTATTCATACAAGCCATACATTCCCCAAGCTTACCTTCCATCTCAATCTCCTCTCTCTCAATGTCTTCCTCTTCATCATAAACCTTTTCAATCTCCTTCTTGATCTCCATAGCTTCATAACTCTTTCTCCTCGCTGACCTCCTAGTCATCACACCTTCCTCTGCTCTCTCCAAAAGACTGCTTATGTCATGCTGCGACTGCAACCATCTCAGTTCCTTATTCCCTAGTACTTTCGGAGTTGGTTTTATGCGGCGAGATGGACGTTGTGCTGGCCCTGGCTCGTTATACTTCTCCTTTCTTGCTACATTGGCAATGACATTCTCAGACTCCTTGCCTCGACGCTGCGGTACGCGCTTAGAAGCGCTCCCATCAGACATGTCATCATTCTCACTAACGGGCCCACTTTTCTCTTTTTTAGGTGTCAAAAGCTCAGCTTCTTCTTCTGAATCCCACATGGTAGGCATGCGGATACGGCTGGAACGCCTTGGCGATATTTCCTCGTGTTTTTCCTCAGGAGATACTATCTTCATGTTGTTGCTGCGAGCACCTGACTTTTCAGAACGAAAAGTAAGAACTATTCTCGGTTTTGGGTCGTCTTGGTGATTTTTTGATATGGTGTCTATTTTTTCTAGCTTTATAGTAGGGTTAGTGTTAATTTCTATCTTTTTCTTGGCGTCAGGCGCCGATAGCATATTGCTAGGCCTCTCGAGGTTGCTTGATGCCTCTTTATCCTTCACATCAACACTGTTCAACATAATACTTAAGATAAAGCACTAAACGCTTAATAAACGTTATAAGCTTCTGTGGGAATCATAATGATCTACGTGTAGAATCATTTTAAGGGCACGATTATTTTGTTTACTAAAATTTCTTCTTTTTTCTGTGGTGATTTCGCCAATGTCAACTTTTGTAAGGGCGGCTCTGCGTAGGGAACGAGTTCCGTGAAAGAGGCAACGAACAGGAATCGGAATATAACAGGAAGGAAAGAAATAATAAAGATGGAACGCTTACGAGACAAAACATACAGTACTCAGCAAATATCAATATTAAAAAAAAGGGACAGGATGAGGTTGAAATTAAAAGAACGGGGGAATCGGGGGGTCTCAGAAGGGAAGATCATATAGGGAATGGAGATATTTTAAGTAACTAAAGAAGACTTTAAAACTCAGGAAACTCCTAGTATAATACACATTTAAGTCTACAATGTCGACAAATATTATTATACTCTTTGGTCGACCTGTCGACATTCGCATACAATACAGATTAGATTATACTAATGTAATGAATGAATGAATCAATGAATGAAATTAAACTAGTGATGTGTCAACTCGATTTACCAAACCAGTTCAAACCGAGTTGAGCTCAACTCGATTTGGGTCGGTTTGAAGTTTCTCGACTATTATTAGGGTATGTCTAGTTTACATAACAATGCTTAAGGTGGACATTCACGCCATTCACGACATTGAGTTCGTTTTACATGAACAATTTTTCACATTACCGGCTAAAAATTAAAACGTAGCATTATCTGTGTATCATTTTGAGCCAAATAAAACGAGAATTTTGTACGGGGTTGTAATCATTCATTTCGTCAATATAGTGAAGACAACAATGAAGGCGGTTGAAACGCCCGAATATTCACTCTGAAACTGGTGGCATTTTAAATATATAACAAGTATATAACAGACGTTCGCCCATTGGTGCGTTAAAACATTTAGCTTGCTGGATGCGTGCACAAGCACTGCAGCCTTCAGCTGACGTAGCAATGGGACGGATCATGAACGAAGCGCTTTATTTTATTACTCTTATTTTATAAGAACCTAGAAAAAGGACATAAGCCTTTTTTGATGATTAAGTGGTTTGCCCCAAGCTACTTGATCATTTCTGGATCGCTTAACCATCGATTATAGCAACACTGCATCTCATTCTGTGGATTGGATATATGTCAAAATTATATCGTATACATGCACCTGAGCCGGAAAATCCAAACATTTTCGATATTTAAAAGGAAGTTACTTGGGGATTGGGGTTTTCTCCGGTCTAAAATGGCTTCAGACAAATATTGATTTATTTTATAACGCATACAGCACTGGGTACAAATCTCGTGGCCGCAACAAAAATAGAAAAAACAATAACTTCATCATTTTACTTTAAAATAGTATTATATTCTATATTATTGAATCTCCCTATTCGAAATGATGCATAATTTGAGGCGTTCTATGTTCAATACAGGTACTTTCACGCCGGTTTTATTTATAAAAACAAACTTAACCTCGGAAGGTTCAAAGTATTACGTACCGCTTCAGTTACAAAGTTTAAACTTTAAGGTTCAGTTTCTTTTGCTGATATGTAATTTTATTTACCCTAATACCATAAGCAATGCATCTCTGTCTTATCCTGTTTTAATCTTACGTGAAGGAACCTATTTTTTTTTTTTATTCTCTTAATTTGTCAGAGCGTGAAAAACATACTATGATTTTTTACATGCATGGTTAGACTTTTTTTCATTACACAATGGAAGAAAGTTGACACATTAATTACCAGCCAATTCTCACTCGCCAATGGATCATACCCTAAAGAATTTATCTTTCCTTTATTACTGTTTATAATAATAATTTGATTTGTCCTGTGGAAAGACTCATGATCACAGGCATAATGTGACAATAATTCATGTGAATCAATCAGTATTTCATTGGCATGACCTTATTTCAATTCTGTAGCTTAATAATTTGTCTTAAATGCCTTTTACATTCACCGAACAAACTATAAAGTGGCATTGCAATTTAAGACCTTTTTTCATGTCAATCAATAAAACTAATTTAAATGCCACAGCACTGAACTGGATTCTTTTTTCTAGGTACAAAAACTGGCAGGAATCCATACAGAAAGCTAGACCGGGTCATGAGATGTACAACCGCTAGACATCATACTACTGAAGAAAAAGTTGTATCAAAACTACAAATACCATCGGGAATTTTGGGACAGCCAACGTATCATACTCATCCCCATATGATCAAGCCCGGGTTTCTAACGTGTGGCATAACGCAGATGGAGTACAAAGAAAGACGGGAAACTTTAGTTCATAAACTGACCATGGAACAAATGCAAAAGAACCATGTTGTAAGTTTTTTAATTTATACTATATTTCTATTTCATTTTGTACATTTCTAATTAAATATGAAAGCTAAATGGATGTATACATAGCAAAAGTATTTCAGGTTTTTGTAAAGTTGGTCTGGTATGAAGGAGAAAAAGAGAGATTGAGAGTTAAGTATGTCTCAGCTCGTTTGCCCCACTGGCGAAAAAACTTCACCTTTCTTTTTGTAAACTTTTTTCAGATAGTAATTCCAGCCGCTGATAAGCAGTATATGTCAGACAAGATACCTTATGTGTTCCGTCAGAACTCTGACTTCTTCTATCTAACCGGGTGCATGGAGCCGGGGGCATGTCTGGTACTGGTGAAACCAGCACAGACTGAAAACTTTCAAGTGAGTACGGATAAATCATTCAGTTCATTTAAAGGCGAGCGTAAAGGATAGAGCTATAGCAGTTACACAGCTCTCTCCTTTTATGTTAGCGTAAAATTTAAATTTAAATTTCACTTTCGGTGATCTCTGTTACTGTATTATCATATTTAGTTGATAAATGGAATTTAAAAATCCATGCTTATTGTCTACTAGAGGACGCCCGCGACTTCGTACGCGTAGAATTAGTTTCCCGCTACTCCCCCCATTTCTTCCCGTTGGGGGTCGATTTTCGGAAAATACTATCTTAGTGCTCACTTACATCATGAAAGGAACCCCTGTACCAAATTTCAAGTTTCTAGGTACAGTAGTTTCGGCTGTGCGTTGATATATAAGTCATTCAGGTTTGCCTTTTATATATATATATATATATATATATATATATATATATATTTTTTAATGGCTTTCACATCTTTTGTAACAAGATGTATTTCGCCAATGACAACTTGACATTAGACACGCTGGGAAAATGTTCGGTGGAGATTTTATATATATAGATTGTAATGTTTTGCTGGAGGAATTGTACCTCTACCCTACTGACTAGAGTATCCGGTATTCTACCCTCATTTCAGTCGATTGTCTTCGTCCAAGACAAGGACAGCCACGCGGAGCTGTGGGAGGGCCCGCGGACGGGGTGCTCCGCCGCCGCGAGGCTTTTCGCCGTCGACGAAGCCCGGCCTGTCGACAACTTTGCCAGCTACATTGCTAGGTGAGCGACGCACAAGCTGTGTTGGCATCAATCATTTCGATGCTCGATGAACAAGCAGTTTTGGTTTTTGAAAGTACATTAGAACACAATTTTAATGGCGCGTGTCGTGAATCTTCGTTCGCGCAGACACGAACAACGATTCCGATGATTTCCGAAAGCACGATTAAAATCCACGGTCAGACTTGTACGTAATAGTTATAAGGTGCAAATTAAATTGCATCTATTTTTTCCATCTCACTCACGGCTGACTTAATGACACGCGGCGCGCGTCAACATGGCGTCACTAATAACCAATAATAGCACAGAATACAGACGCGCAACGCGTGGATCATGCTGATTGGTTCCCGCGCTTCGAATTTTTTTCATCTGCGCAGGTACATCTGTAAGCCATCGGTTTTCCTGTTGTTTTAAGATTTTTTATCTTGTATGTTCTAGTTATGTTTTTGCAAAAAGATACAAATTAGATGAACTAAATTATTTTGATTTTATACAAAATGTATCTTCTGCACAGTGCTCAGTAGAAGTTAACACTTGGCTATGAAAAAATACCGGCCAATTGCGAGTCGGACTCGCGCACGTAGGGTTCCGTACCATTATCTATACAAATCACGTTTGTTGTAAAAGATAGTAGTAGCATATTATTTGTTGTTATAGTGGCAACAGAAATACATGGCCCTAGGCGTACTTTTTCGAATCAAATCGGAGAAATAATGGAAAAGGGCCGAATCTTAACCCGAAACCGACGTGCATGCATGACTTTATGTATGAATGTGGAAGAAGCGAAAGATAATTGTCAGGATCGTAGAGGTGGAAAATTGTCTCTGCCTACCTCTCTGGGAAACAGGGCGTGATTTAACGTATGTATGTATGTATTTCCATTCCAGCCTATCTACCTCCACTCGGCCAGCGACGCTCTGGTACAGCTCCTCGTCCAACCTGAGCCTGCGCGACGCGCTGTACCCCCTCAAGCACGCTGGAGCCACCCTGGACGACCCCCAGCGGACCCTGCACCTCATGAGGGCAATCAAGAGCCCTGCAGAGATTGAGCTCATGAAGGAGACCTGCTATATCGGTAGCCAGTCGATCAACAGTGCTATGGCGGTCACCAAACCTGGTACGTTTCATGTTCATACTAGAGGACACCCGAATTAGTTTCCCGCTACTCCCCCCATTTCTTCCCGTTGGGGGTCGATTTTCGGAAAATCCTTTCTTAGTGCTCACTTACATCATGAAAGGAACACCTGTACCAAATTTCAAGTTTCTAGGTACAGTAGTTTCGGCTGTGCGATGATATATAAGTCAGTCAGGTTTGCCTTTTATATATATAGATTCAATTTATTGCATTCATGGTATTTGTTTACAGTGGTCTTACAAGGGCCAACCATCTCGTCAAGCAATTACCTACTTTCCGGGCCTAGGCAATAATGTACTATTTCTCCCACATGCTTGGAAATGTTAACTTTCCTGTTGTAAAACCAGGTCTAGGCAAAGTTAAAAAAAATATGTTATTGTTTACCAACGGCAGCGGCCGCGAAAATGTATGAAGTTTCATTATGTACCCGATGTTTTACTTTTCAAAACCATGTTTTGACTAAGATATCTAACTCCAAACAGCTAAACACTTGTAGAATCAAAACTCTTCCATGTTTATTTTATTTAAAAAAAATCATACATTAAGAAGGTAAACCTTTTCAAACAGAGTTTACAGTGTATTTAAAAGTGTATTTATTAAATAGATTTACATTTTTTTTAAAGAAATTCCGTTCATAAAATAAATTGCCAAAATGCCTAACTAAAAATAAAAGCGTAAAAAATGTTATAATGTAAACAATATTCTATTCAAATTGAATTTATTACGTTTAAATTTGTGATTTTATAAAATGCTTTGTTTCGAATCTAAATAAAATTATGAGTAACGCTGACGATGATGGCGACAATGTCCTTTTTTCAAGGAAATTTTGGGACTGCGTTTAATATGATTAACACACTAAATAAAACAATTAATATGGCAGTGTTTGATTTTTTACAGAAAATTATGAAAAGTGTTGACCAAAGACATCCAATTTGCGCACTATTCATGGACATGAGTAAGGCGTTCGATCATGTGGATCATAACATTTTAATATCAAAATTAGACTCATATGGTGTTCGGGGAAACATCCTTAACTTAATAAATTCCTATTTGCGAAATAGAACTCAGCATACAGAGATAACTAAAATAGATATTATGTCAGGATCTGAATATAAGTACCTGTCTAAGCCACGTCGCGTCAAGTTTGGTGTCCCACAAGGTAGTGTACTCGGACCCTTATTATTCATTATATATATTAACGACTTACCGAAAAGTATAACGCATCCAATGGTTTTGTTTGCTGACGACAGCACACTCATTGTTAAACAAAACTGCCCTGCTAACTATGAGGTGGATATTAACAATGCATTAGACTCCGTAATTAAATGGCTAGTGTCAAATAATCTTCTTATTAATTTGCAAAAGACCTTTATCATGCATTTCTGCCAAAGGAACTTGAAAAGCCAGAAAGATATTATAATTAGTAGTGGTAACTGTAAAATTGAAGAAACAATGGACACTAAATTTTTGGGATTGGTCATTGATAGCAAGTTAACTTGGAAAGAGCATATACATATCATGTGCAAAAAAATAAATAGCTTCTCTTATGCTCTCTATCAATTATCAAAGGTGTCAAATCGGAAATCAGTGTTAGTATCGTACCATGGTTTTGTAGTGTCAACATTAAGATACGGCATCATCTTTTGGGGCAATTCCACTGAAAGAAATCAAGCATTTCTAGCCCAAAAAAGATGCATTAGAGCAATTTGTAATCTGCACGTAACGGATAGCTGCAGGCCATACTTTAAGTCTTTGCAACTATTAACAGTGCCATCATTGTATATTTACGAGGTTGCTTGTTTTGTAAAAATAAACCTGTCCAAGTTTAAGACTCGAGGGCAAGGTGGTAAAGCAAGACACAAATCACACATCATTCCGGAATTCTGTAAAACTGCCCTTTATAAAAAAAGTTTATTTGGTATGGCACCTGCTATTTATAACAAATTACCTGACATTATAAAAAATGCCGATATTGTTAGTTTTAAGGTAAAGTTATCGAAATTAATGATTGAAAAATGTTATTATTGTGTAAATGAATTTTTAATAGATCAATTTTAATATATTTAATACCAATCAGATTTAAACTTTAACATTTTATACTTTATTCATGTTATATTTTGACATTTATGATATTTGATAGCATTACTTGTATTTCTTTATAAATTTGTACGCCTAACGGCAATTTACAGTGATACTATATATATTTTACCATCTTTTGTAATGACCTGTAATCACAAATAAATGATTGATTGATTGATTGATTGATTGAACAATTAAAAAAAAAAAAAAAAAAAATGTGTTACATTTTCTCGCATTGTTGGAGAAAAGCAAGCCTTGGCCGGGAAGCGCGGTTGCTGGACTCGTATATAGCTCGGCCTCGTCTACGTTTCGGCCACTCTAACTCATACTCGTCCCGCAACAGCCACTTTCCCGGCCTAGGCAATAATGTACCATTCCTTCTCCTGACTTGTATTACCCTTGCAGGAGTCTCGGAGCACTATCTGACGGCTGTGCTTGACTACTCTGGACGCGCGGCGGGCGCGGAGCATCCCGCTTTCCCCCCCGTCGTAGCGGGGGGGGCGCGCGCAACCCACATACATTACGTCACCAACAACCAGCTGTTGAAGGGAAACGAGATGGTGCTCGTCGACTCTGGTAAGGACCAGCCCATTTCACCATCTTGACAATGACATGTGACAGGTGACAATTCGGTATACATTGCATACTTAACACGCTGATACATGACTGGGTTTCATATAAGCTGCGCCATGTACAGTCGCGATCTTTAATTTGGTACCCACCTTGTAGTCAATCTGACATTCTACAACAATAAGGTTGAGTTTCCTAAAAGTTACAAATGACTTGACATCTCTAATGACATTGACGACTTCAAGCATATTTTTCTTGAAATGGGTCACAAATTTATTATGGCTTTTCTCCTGAGTGAGTGTATACATATATATATATATTCAATCAGTTCTGTTTTTTTTTATATGATAACCAGTATTTGTTTTTTGGGAGGCGATGCAAATCTATAAACAAGAACATAATTTCAAATTTCAAATTTTCAAATCGCTTGATTACATCCCGAAAAACAGCACATTAAAAAAGTCTAGAACTGTCACAATTAAAATGTTGATACTCAGCATAAATATTCTTCATAATAAGAGGTACTCACAAAAGAAAACCCGAGCTCATTTGATGTAAGGGGCGACTTACAATGGAAATCCGAAAATGGCCTTTCGGAAATCATTCTTCCCTCCATATTTCATTAAATATTGATCACAGAGAAAAAATGTATAACATCTTTTTTGTAGAGAATTTTATGAAGATTATTCATGTCATAGAACATTTTTTGCTATGGGTAATTGTTTGCGATTTATTTACGTAAAACTAAAAAAGGGACCTTTAGACAGTTAGCTCCACCCCCACCCGTCAGTACTTTTAGTATGTGATTTAAAACATCATTCCCTACAACTATGCCAAAATTCGCTTATACACGAGTTTTTTCCCCCGAGAGGCAGTATTTGGTCTTAGTTGCTTAGGCTACTGGTGTTACAGACAACTCACTACTGAAGCGAAGTGAAGGTAGGTCGATAGTTTATATATAATGAAATAAACTGTTTATTGTTATATTTCCAGGAACTCAGCGGTGGCTGTATAACTCGGACATTTCCCGGACGTGGCCCGTGTCCGGACAGTTCACCAAACACCAGAAGATATTATACGAGCTGATATTGGCAGTGCAAGTGAGTTGGTTGTTTTACCCGATTACGGCGAAGCAAAGGAGGGGTAATGATTTTGACACGCTATGTGTTGTTCCAATTGAAATTGGCAAAGATGTACACAACCAAACCACAGAACAGAAAAAATAGTAGAAGTGTCAAGTGGGCGTGTAACGTGTGGCATAAGCAAGCGTCCCTAATTATGTGGCCACCACTGTAACTCCGAAGAGTCATAATTCCGAATTGATCGGAATCCCGAATTTTCATAATTCCGAATGCAATGTTTTGATAAAAGTATTTTTTTTTAGGGTTCCGTACCCAAAGGGGTAAAAACGGGACCCTATTACTAAGACTCCACTGTCTGTCTGTCTGTCACCAGGCTGTATCTCATGAACCGTGATAGTTACATAGTTGAAATTTTCACAGAAGATGTATTTCTGTTGCCGCTATAACAACAAATACTAAAAACAGAATAAAATAAATATTTCAGGGCTCCCATAAAAGAAATGATTTTTTATAGATAATGGTACGGAACCCTTCGTGCGCCAGTCCGACTCGCACTTGACCATTTTTTAATATTGCTTATTAACCTAACCTACGTATAGTAGTTATATTACATATTCTAAAATAGCTCCAGCATAACATACCTTTCGGAAAAATTAAAATTCAGACAAATGAATAATAGGAAAAAAAAAAATTTGTCTGTTCTCTTTCCAGAAACGTCTCATCCAAATCCTGGGCGAGGACCGGCCGGCGCTGGACCGCCTCTTCGACATGATGTGCCGGCTGCTGGGGATGCACCTGCAGCAGGAGGGCATCCTGCCCAAGAACATAGAGGCCCACGAGTTGGTTGGAGTGAGTTCAGTGCTACAAGGGTCTATGTCGGAATCCATAATATCGTTTGTCCTAATCGTTAGTTGTCCTAATTCATCGTTTATCCTAAAAGCCATTACCGCCTGATGTTTAAAACTTTCTTTGTGTCGTTATAACACAACTCTAACCTAACCTAACCGAAGGTATTTTTGGAAAGCTTAAAAAGTTGTCTGACTCAGCAGAAAACCAGTTTAGGACAAACGATAAATTAGGACAAATAACGATTAGGACAAACGATATTACGGATCGAGAATGACACCAGTGATAGCAACTTTACTCCATTTATTTTAACGACCTACTGGAAAAGTGCAAGTCTTCCCCCATCCCAACCCCCACTCCTATCCCCCCTTTTTGGAAAAACCCCGCGGATAAGTAAACGGAGGAAGGGCTTTCTCCTCCGGCCTTTCAGCACTGGCTGGGGTAGTATCCGCGGGAGTCTAAATTCTAGTTGGTAAAGGGCATTGGTGTCTTTAGCCGGTGTGAGCCTGGCAGTACCTGGGCCCTCCATTCCCAGATCTCCGTAAGAGATTTTCACTTCTGGCCATTTTTTTTCTAAAAGTTATTAATCTATACTGTAAAATCACGTCAGTAAAATTACGTAAATTAGCGAAATCGGCACAATTTTGTGTACGGTTTCTTAATGAATCATTAAATCACAGTACAATTGACAACAAAGGCTTATTTCAGACAATTATATTTCATACGTTATTTTAAACTTTGATTCGTTATACATTACGTAACACGCGATATCACTACTTGAATACCTAAAGCATTTGTGGTGTATGGGTGCGCCAAAGTTCATATAAAATTGCAATTCCGATTATTGGAATTCCGAAAATTTTTCTCATAACATTTTACATCATAACGATCATTCCTTATAATGTTAAAAAAAAAATTTTATACTAATGATCGAAACTCATAATCATCTGAACTTATGACGCCAATATTCATGGAACCGTACACTTTCCAGAATTTTTTAAATATTTTACGTGTAGATAAAATTAGGTTAGGTTAGGTTAGATTTATAATAATTCTCAAAAAGAAACAGGTTCTTAAAAAAATTCATTATGAGTTGCGATAAGTATGAGATTTTTTTTTCGAACAATTGAAGTATGAGGGAAATTTTTCGAAGAAATGATGAGTATAGATACAGATCGTTATATGTATAAAAAATCTAAAGACCAATTTTATATGAGCCAATATGGACCCGTGGTGTATTCATGGCGTGATTGTCGGCCTTGCGCGGAAGGGTGGTGAGGTCGCGGGCGCGTGCGCTAGCGGAGGTGGTCTGGGCCACGCGCGCTGGCGTGGCTGATGTTGAGGCGCGTTAAGGGCGGCAGCTCGCACGGGTGAGAGGGTTGCCGCAGTCGCGGGCATCGCGCGGGGCACGGTGCCGCGGCGCGGGAGGCTGCTAGGGTATAGTGCAGCGCCGTCTGTGGGCGGCTCCCGAGGTTAGGAGGCAGAGGGGGGGGAATTTCAACGTTCGCAGTATCGGTGGGCAGCGACAAGAAGCGACACTCATTTCCAATTGATTTTGGATGCACACGAGATGTCAAGTAGATATAGTATTATGAATACGCCGTTTAGCATCAATACTAATCAAATTGTTCGTAAAATGAATGCTGTTTTCGTATTCATGTTATGTTTAAAAAATAAACGACATTAAAATAAAAACACATTTGACTCAAACTACAAATTTAAATGTTACCAGAGAGTAATAAAATGTCTATATACAAATTAACCCTGTACTAACGTAAATTAAAATAAAAAAATATTTTTATAGAGACCAAAAATATGCTAAATATTCGATATAATTATAAAAAATATGTAAAGATATCTATTATTTTATTTTTAACTTAACCATGTATATACACATCTTTATTTAAAAAATTAATCCGTAATAAAAAATAATTAATAATCAATATGTAATCCAATAAAACAAAATAGAGATTTCGTATAATAAACACATTCATATATAATCGGTACCTTTTCGTTCCATCTCCGGGCCGATGCAGGCGCATTACCAATTATGCCACCAAGACCCTACTTAAGATCCACGAAATTAGTGATCGCTTGCTTTTCATACTCAGAGGGTATGGTGACGCCATCTATCGTTGTTTATTAACAAACGACTCCGGAGAACCAAAAGAGATGTAGGTTCGACTCCTGCCTAAGACCGACGAAATTTTGTCGCTTTGATATAGTTAAGAAATTAATTCACATAAGAATTATCATAATCAATCCACGCGTTTAATTTCTAGAGCACCACAAAACAAGAAACATACATACATATATAGGCTGATAAACACATTACCCACCTCCTTCGGCAGTGTGGATAAAATATGCCAAATACTAGGGCACACACCCGACTACAATCGAGATCATAAATATGTATACACTTTAGTACCTTATCACTTTAACCGCTTAGACAATTCATGTATGGCAGTTTAAACATAACATTAAATAGACAAGGTACTAAAGTGTACACATATTTCTATAGCTCCAGTGAAAATGGATATAAGCCGACTTAGCTCATTTTAAAAAGGCATAAATGATACGAAGAGTATGCTGGACTTAAACCCTTTTTCATTTGAATATCACAAGACTTGTACTCTTTTTCACTAGAACCATAGATTTATGAACTCTTCTGTACGGTCGCGAACTTTAATTTGGTACCCACGTTAGGTCCAAAGTCAATCTGGCATTCTACAACAATAAGGTTGAGTTTCCTAAAAGTTACAAATGACTTGACATCTCTAATGACATTGACGACTTCAAGCATATTTTTCTTGAAATGGGTCACAAATTAACGTTCATCTATACATATATATATGTTTATAAAAGGCTATACTGACTGACTGATGTATCAACGCACAGCCGAAACTACTGTACCTAGAAACTTGAAATTTGGTACATGGGTTCCTGTCATGATGTAAGTGAGCACTAAGAAAGGATTTTCCGAAAATCGACCCCCAACGGGAAAAAATGGGGGGAGTAGCGGGAAACTAATTCTACGCTTACGAAGTCGCGGGCGTCCTCTAGTGATAACATTAAATAGACAAGTTACTAAAGTATACATCCTGAATACCAAGCCTCACGTAAGTTAATATCTTCCACAGAAAGCGTACCGCCTCTGCCCGCACCACGTGTCTCACTACCTTGGCATGGACGTCCACGACACCCCGCTGGTGAGGAGGCATCTCCCGGTCAAAGAAGGCATGGTGGTCACCGTCGAGCCTGGTAAGCTACCACCACAAGTCGGTTGCCCGTGTGGTGCCGGGTTTAGAATGTTGCCACTCCATGTCTTCCCGTGGATGTCGTAAGAGGCGACTAAGGGACTAAAGGCTGTGTAGCGCTGTTAGGCGATGGGTTTGCAACCTGTCACTAATACACTGGATAACATCTTAGCCCGGTTGTGCAAAATGTGGTCTCAGAATTATCAACAAGTTTTTGGAGTTGTTGGTGAGTTTGTGGCTCTGCCTACCCCACTCTGGGAATGAAGGCGTGAGTTTATGTTATGTTGTGTTATGTTACAAGTCGGTAACCCATCATTTATTCAAATTTCATTATCATAATTATGTTTTTTATTCGTAAAACGAATAATATTACAAGTCACAATGTAAACATGTTTTATAAGGTTAATCTATAGTAATAGAGACTTAACAATTAATAAAGCAACCTTAATTATTAAAAAATATAATATTGCTTGTCATTGTTAGAGTTCCGTACCTCAAAAGTAAAAAACGGAACCCTTATAGGATCACTTTGTTGTCCGTCTGTCCTACTTCTGCCCTTTATCTCGGGAACGCGTTGAGGTATTGAGTTGAAATTAAAACCATATACACCGGTCTACAGTCCCTTAAAGCTGTGGAAAAATCAAACTTCTACATTAACGTAAAAAAAGATTCGGCCGTTTATGCCGCAAAAGACGTGTATTTCGACACTCTAGAGGGAATCAAAATGTATAGGGTATTTCCCGTTGACTTAGAACTATGAAATTTGGCAAGTAACACCGTCTTTTACTACAAGTATTGGGAAAAATCTGAAATCTGTGCAATTTAAATTAAATCACAAAAAAACAGGGTCTTTATTGATCCAAATTTTGAATTGAGTTGACCGTGTCATGTGCGGAACCCTCAGTGGGCGAGCCCGGCTCGCACTTGTCCGGTTTTTTATCGTCAAACTTATGTAAAATTAATTAAATGCTTCAAAGCCTTCCTCATCAGTCATTTCGCTATTAGACAATTCATTCTTTGTCCAAATCATTCACTACATGAATGGAATCAATATCAGCTTTTATGTGGTATAATTATTTTAGGGTATCAATTAACCGGTCAGCAAAATATTCTCATTTTGGTGAACAGAAATATGTACTTGGTCAGCCAAAATAGCTAGTTGGTAAGCAACTTATGGTTAGCAAACATTTATAAATCTGTCAGCACTTAATGACATATTGGGCTGCTCTAAATTATTTTGGTCAGCAAATTAAATATTTGAGCTGCATTGAACGACCCACAGATAATTAAATTTTGGTAAGCAATCAGAAGGTAAGCAAAATAATTCATTTTGTCCAGCAGAAAAAAGGAAGCAATAAAATCAAATTGGTCATCAACAAAATGGGCGCAACTATTACAAAGTTCATTCAAATATACTCTCTTTTTTTGTAAATTATTCAATTTATATAGAACTAGAGGACGCCCGCGACTTCGTACGCGTAGAATTAGTTTCCCGCTACTCCCCCCCCCCATTTCTTCCCGTTGGGGGTAGATTTTCGGAAAATCCTTTCTTAGTGCTCACTTACATCATGAAAGGAACCCATGTAACAAATTTCAAGTTTCTAGGTACAGTAGTTTCGGCTGTGCGTTGATATGTGAGTCAGTCAGTTTAGCCTTTTATATATATAGATTATTCCTCTAGGGCACACTTTCCTCGCAGATACACCCTTGAAAAAGTTCGCCTGTATTCCTTATAGATCCCCTTTTTAAATACCAATGCAGTGTTTCCTAATAGATACACTTTTGAGTACAGTTTTGTACACAAAGGTGTAATTAACAAATTTACTGCCGTGCCGGCAACACACACATCCCAAACCCACCATCAAATTTACAAATTTAACAGAGTCGACGGAGCTCCGCTCACGCGGATCTCCTATTTCTAGGTTGTTCTGGCCCTCCGGGCCTGATATAAAAACGAACCTAACCTAACCTACCTCATATTTATGATACAAATTTTGGTTAATCTAGGGTGTGATTGTGATAGAAAATTGTGTGACAAAACTTAACTTGTAAACACTGCTGACTTTTCAAACTAAACGCAATCCACTTCTTTATTATAGATGACCATTATTTTAATATGAATACCTCATAATTAAACTGCTTACAGACATGTTTTCTCTGCTGACCAATTGTAAAATCTTGCTGCCCAAATAATTATTTTGCAACTCGACTGTTTATTAGGCAGACAAATGACAAAAAAAGCTGATCGAAATTGTTTAAAATGTTACCCGTTTATAAATTGTTTGCTGAACAAAGAGTTGTAGCCCGATTTTTATTTATTGCCACCCAAATCTTTTTATGCTGCCCAAATGAATTAATTGCTGATTTTTTTTGCTGATCAATTTTAATAACGGCTGACCATTTAATTACTTCCCATTATTTTACGTTTCGACAATGGCGGTTGTCATTTTACTGAGCATAAATTACATTCATACATACATTAAATCACGCCTGTTACCCAGAGGGGTAGGCAGAGACCACTTCTTTCCACCTGCTACGATTTTCACAAATCTCTTTCGCTTCTTCCATATTCATACATCGAGTCATGCACGCATTATATAAATTAGAAGTTTTAATAAGTGTTTGTAATTAGGAAATGGCTGCCACAGGAATCATCCGTATTCACAAACGTCACTATGAGGTCTCACAGTGCTCACGAACGCACAGGGTCAAATCGTCTCATAAACAAAAGGTCGGTCAAAACCGACCAATCACAAAGCTGTATTGAACGCAGTGCGTTTACTCAGTGAAGGATCCCTTAAGTATTGTTTGTCAATACGGGTGTTATAGGTAGTTCCACGAGAGTTGAGGTGAATGATTACACACACAGCTACATGAAGTACTGATTGCAAAAAAAGTGAATGAATGAAATGAGTGAGTGAATGTAAATGTAAATAAAAACGCTTAATTATATTTTTAATAAGTATCAAATACAGTAAAAAATATAAAAAAATGCTTTTATAAACAATCATCACTTGGCATATCTTCATCTGATTCGTTAAGATTGATTACAAGGTTTTCGGTTAAATAATCAATCCTAGATTCCATTCTCTTTGGTTTCTACGATTAGTATTATATTTGGGGATGCAACGATACCGATACGATAATCGTATATCGGCAATTATCGTAAACCTTTACGACCATTAGTTATCGTAAATATTACGATACGATATTTTTACGATACATTTATTTCAAATTTTTTAAATTTCTACTGTTTCGGGTGAAACGAAACGCATAACGCGTCAATTTCTGAACGCTTCGCATCCGTCACTTTTGGCATTGACAGTTTTAAGCAGGAGTGAGGTTAGGTTATGTTTATTTTCCTTTGCCGATTAATTGACAAACATTGTTGTTTATTGAAAATTGATAAAATTAATAAATATACTGATTAAAAATGCAAAACTTTTTTTTATACTTTTATCTTACAATAATAACATGCAACAAAGCTTCCAATAAATCCATCAAAATGGTATTAAAGAAGTATCGTAATGCATTCGTATCGTAATTCGTTATCGTATTTGGCCATTACGATGTATTCGTCATTCGTATTGGTATCCTAATAGCCGTATCGTTGCATCCCTAATTATATTCATATACCTACGCATATCTGACCTTTATTTATTCATATAAACCATTTATTTAAATAAAATCGGTCTAAAATATTTTATTTTCTGTTTTATTTGAAGTCGATGAATTATTCTACATAATACTTAACAATATAGTTTAAAGAAACTTTTTGGTCTTTCTTGCAGTTCAGTGTTGAACTTGCTATCGGTACAATTATTAGAACAGTAATTTTAAAATCCCTCTGTCATTACATGACAGTGTTGTTGTGTGCGTGACCTCAACTCTCGTGAAACAAGCTATAATTACAGTCGGTTTTTATGTTAACCTTCAAATAATTGTTTGCAGGCATCTACATACGGCCCGATGACGACTCGGTGCCTCCTGAATTCCGCGGCATTGGAATCAGAATAGAAGACGACGTTCTAATAACCGATGGAGAGCCGGTGATCCTTACAGAGTCCTGCGTGAAAGAGGTCCATGATATCGAGGCGGTTGTTGGCAAACATTGTACCTAATGCTAAGGTCCTATAGTGCAGTCGCGTTAAGAAAATAGTGACTCATCAGTGCAACTGCTGGGTAAGGGTGTATTCGCTAGATACACAACCGTTTTGTTCGAAGGTCTGACTTCAACTGGTCACTGTGAACTCGACTTTATAATTTCAAGCATTCTTAATTGGCTAGGGGGCGTGGCCAGGTCGGCGGTCAACGATGAGTCACTATTTTCTTTGTAACGCGAATGCACTATACTTTTAATTCACTGCAGTAGGATGACAGCTTCAGTGTTGTCAGTTTTTAGGGTTCCGTACCTCAAAAGGAAAAAAACGGAACCCTTGTAGGATCACTTTGTTGTCCGTCTGTCCGTCTGTCTGTGTGTCAAGACCCTTTATCTCGGGAACGCGTGGATGTATCGAGTTGAAATTTAAAGCATATACTCAAATCGAAAGTCCCTTGAAGCTGCGAAAAAATCAAACTCGTACATTTACGGAAAAAAAGATACGGCCGTTTATGTCGCAAAAAACGTGTATTTTGACAGTCGAGGGAATCAAAATGTATGAGGTATTTCTCATTGACCTAGAACTATGAAATTTGGCAAGTAACACTGTCTTTTACTATAGTAAAAGATTTCAGATTTTTTCCTATACTTATAAGTATAGGAAAAAATCTGAAATCTGTACATTTATAGTTAAATCACAAAAAACAGGGTCTTTATGCAAGGAACGGCGGCGGTGCAAATTTTGAATTGAGTTGACCGTGTCATGTGCGGAACCCTCGGTGGGCGAGTCCGACTCGCCGCGTCCGGTTTTTAGTGTATAAAAAAAACGTGTGCGTCTCGGGACGCCCGACAGAAAAACTTAAAATAATCTAAGTTGAACTATTTAATATTGAAATTGTTTAACTTGGTGATAGTTTTAGGTTATATGCTCACTGTCAACAGTATTTATGCTTAGAAACGCACGGTGACGTCAGCAGGTAAGATCAAATACCGTTTACCATTTTCGTCCATAACTTGTAACTTAAGATTTGCCTAGCGGCTGAGAGGAAAGTCTATGACGCTAAGGTGCCGCGGTTCAAATCCGATTCATATGCGGTTCAAATCCGATTCATATGCGGTTCAAAACGATTTCATACTTTTATACTCCATTTTGCTTTCAGAGATTAGAATCACTAGAAGGCTCGCGATTTGTTAGAATCATTTTATAAAATCGTAATTCCTTAGTAGCATTCCGTTTGCATTTTTTCCTAATGAATACCCACTGCGCCGCACAGTGGGCTGGATCGCTCGAAAAGAGGACATTCGCACTTTTTTCAGAAAATAATTTTTTGAAAAATGCTATCCGATAGGGAATTATATAAGGAACAATAAATGTGACTTTTTACTGGACTAAAAAAAAACCAGCACCTGTATAAAAAACCTGCTTATCGTTTCCTACTCTATAAAAGTAGAAAAACAAAGTCTTGAAAGGTAGAAGACGGGACCTCTAATAGTTTCTGAGAAACAAGATACCTATTTTTGGGTCCCATACAAAAAAAAGACTTTATTTTTTTCTGCTGTCAATATGCCTTATTTCGAAAAAAATTATACCACATTTATTGTTCCTTATATAATTATCTATCGGATAGCATTTTTCAAAAAATGATTTTCTGAAAAAAGTGCGTATGTCCTCTTTTCGAGCCATCCAGCCCACTGTGCGCCGAGCGTTCAGTAGCGCCCTCATTGAGAACATAGATCGGTGACCCTAACTAATTCCACGTAGCAAACTTTCCATTCGCATATTACCCCATTTTTTTGTCCAATCGCGTTTCTTCCCCTTTTTTGACCAATTGCATATTTTCCATTTTGGATTTTCCCTACTTGCATGTTTTCTCAATTCAAAATCAATTTCCTATACTCGGCCCGGGGAACCTTGATCCCTATGACACTGACAGTTATTCCCACGACACAACCTTGTAGTGGCGTCACCGTTACATTAGAATCGAATTGGAGGCGTCTAAAAATTACATTTATTAATTTTAGGTAGATATATGCCATTACAATGATATTCCGTTGGAATTATAACAATTCTTAACATTTACAAGAAATTATCTCAATCAGACTTTACGTTTACGTCTTGCAAAACTTACTTCGTTTGGAAGATATCGACTAGTGCGGAAAAGTATCGATAAACAAATGTCGATAATGGAAACGAGTGTACAATATACATTAACATAGTACGCTTTCAGTGTCCGATTTATAATCATTTAAGTTATAGGTGCTGAATGTTAAAAAAAGTTACATGAAATTGTTTTTATTCCACTCAAATTATGGTTATTTTTGGGGACACCAGTTTTTGTTTTAATTAAGATTAGGTTTTATTCGTATCAGCTTTCATGTGTGACATAATTAAGTAATAAATTATGTGTCATAATTTTTTTTTAAACATGTTTACCAACGTGGCTGAATGCAAGTCACGCCTTTGCCTATAAAAAAGTTAAGTTACATCGACACGACCCATCACTAACATGAACTGTCATAGGGATCAAGGTTCCCCGGGCCGGGTATAGCTCCTATTTCTGGGTGCTATGACCCTTAGGGCCTTCTGCAAAATTAACATAACCTAAACCTATCTACCTATTTCGACTTAATTACTATGGGAAATTTTGCGAATGGGAAAATCTTAAATGGAAAACATGCGATTGCTAAAAATTCAAAATGGGAAACAATACGATCGAAAAAAAAAAAAATCCAGAAGCATGTCTTATGTGCTATTTTGGAGTGTATAAACGATAGCCGCACCAAAAATATTTTCCATGGTGGCGTGTTGTTTTTATGATAGTTTGAGTATTGGCGAGTACAGGTCTGATACTAAGCGAAGCTCATGCCACTTCCACTGTTTTTTCTATTCCGTGCTTGCGTCGATGAGTTACTTGATACTTAATAAGCACGTAATCAAACGCGGCGACGGCGCGACCCCGACTTAACCGGCTCGGTCCGTCCTGTTCAGCTTGCTTGTGGTGGCTCGAGGCGCGTACGGTCAAGGTACGCACACATGCAAGGGATATACCTTTGAAGACAAACAACTGTCTATACACGGTGACTTTGAATTTGAATACATGAACCATTTTTTCTTACTCAGTAATCGATGGCAATTACATTTCAAATTGAAAGTTGGTAAAACAAAAACGATGTTTAATAATACTTTTTTTTATTTAAGATTAAAATTTAAACCTAAATTATTGTCACCCTATGTCTATACTACGTTTTTGTCTTAGCTGACGTATGCACCTGTAAGAAATGTAGGGTGACCATACAATTAGTGTACATAATGTTTTATCACTTTGTAATTAATTAAATAATTCTGGAATTAATTAATTACTTTAACACACGCAGTTAGATTATTTTTTTCCCAGGAAGTAAGATAAATTGGTTCCTGTATACTAATTTAAACTCACCGTGTATATACTTTAGATATAGTATGGAAATTGTTTAGTTTTTAGATGGACACGCGTTGTACAGTACAATGATATTCGAATAATCACTGTAAATAGTATCAAACATTTGTAAATAAATTGGGATTAAATTGTTAGAAACTTTTACTGTGTTCTTATTTTCTTTTTTTAACTCCGGACTCACACTGAGGAGTGTACGGGCTGCGACATACACCATTCACCTTTAGGGTGTTACCAGACCAATCGATCGATCGTCGATCGACGGCATCGATCGACATCGATCGAAGTCGATCGATTGGTCTGGTAGGAACTATCAATCGACGTCGACTAATCCATTCTACAATCGATCGATGCCGTCGATCGACGATCGATCGATTGGTCTGGTAGGAACTATCGATCGACGTCGACTAACCCTTTCTACAATCGATCGACGATCGTTCGATTGGTCTGGTAGCACCCTAAGATGTCGAGATGTGTCCTAGTGATAAATCACTAATATTTCCAAAGTGGTCACTTTATTATCACACAAACAATAACGATTAATAGTAGTTTATGTGACTGGTGCATAATGACAGGCATTAATACACGAGTGTAGTTTCATAATAGGATCACACGAGTGTTTTAATGCCTTATTATAGTACTACGCATTTATAGACAGTTAATTTTACTCCTTTCCTAGAGTTCATACGACAACTGAAACTGAAATCTATAACTGGGATCGAGAATTTCTTTTGACTTATTTCATTTTACACAGAGGAAGGAAAATAAACAACAAATTCAAAATAAATGAATATTTAATTCAATTTCAATAATAACGTTTCACTTAGGGATACCTTAGCCTATTATTTATATTATAACCAATAAGGCACAGTGGAATGCACTTTGATATTTCACTCGTAGTTTTCGCAAGCTTGGAAATTGAACTGTATTAGTATTGTCATAAATTTGATTTTGGTACTTTTCGACCAATGGCGATATGTGATATCTAAAGTTGCTATTTTGTATTTTTAACCTTTTTTTTGCACCAACGACGGATTAATTCGTCAAGAAAAAATAAAGTTGCTCAATCAACTTTATTATTCATGATAACCGATATGTACCCACAGATTTTTATAATTATATTTAAATCAAAATCCTTACATTATTTGGCAAAGCGTGCGAAAATTACTAATTAATTTATCGTGTAAATTGAGTACAAATACAACAACTGATAAGAAATAATATCAAAAATACTTAAGCTAAGTTTCACGCATAGATTGCAAGTATAATAATAATAATCATCATCATCGTCAACGTCATCATCATCACCGTCATCATCAACAGCATAACCATCATCATTTTTAACGCTAATGGCGGTTAACTAGTGAAGCCAACCGCCAATCGCTTTGAAAACGCTACCGGAATAGCTTAGCTGTCGTTATTATCAGATCCAAATAACATTATCTAGTAAAAATATACAGAGCAGAATTGATTCGAGTCCTTAGATCTTATTTAAATGAGATTACAGTATATCTACAAAAATAGGGAATGATTTTTTTCTTAATCAAGAACATACAAATATTTATTATAAAAAGTAAACTAATAACAAATTAACTGAGTCCAATGTTCGAGAACCTTTAGAAGTCACATATACTGTACGTTTATTTCAACAGTGACACTATGCAAAAAAAAATATATTCAACATTTAATTCTTTTAACCGCAATAATGTCACTATTCAAATAGATTTTTTACGTAATTTAGTGAACCAGCCTTGAAAGAAACAACCCTTTAGCAAAAAAAAACGGACACTTTCAGTTTTTTCGAGTAGTTTAAACATACTGTAACTAAATGAAATTTTATGCTACAGCATTAAACATTATTTATATAAAATCGTTATTTTTCTTCATAAACAATACTTTCTTTATTTTGTAGCTTGGAATCTTATACAGTATATTAAAAAAACTTGAAAAAATCAAAAGTGCCCGTTTTCTTTACAAGAGGGTTTATATACCTTAAAGACATCTTGTACAGTAGAGTTAATAAATATGTTAGTACCTTGTCACTTTAATCGCTGTGATAATCCGTATATGGCAGTTTGAACATGACATTACATAGACAAGGTACTAAAGTGTATACATATTTATGAACTCGACTGTACATAACTTTAATTTTCCAAATCTAACCTGTTCAACGCTATGCCAAATAAAGTGACTCATGCTAATGACAGCAGAAAATCACAGCAAATTTCAATCTTATGTCATAAACACTTAGATTCACTTAAAGCTGGATGCTGTTACGCAATAATGTGTCAACCCACAAGTATTTAGCAATAAAGTGTCAACCCACAACGATAGTACTGACGGTTGAAATTTTATTGCTAAATACTTGTGGGTTCACACATTATTGCGTAACAGCATCCAGCTGCAGCTGGCGTTTAACCTATGCTACGGATAAATCCGTCAATGGCGTTGAAAAGGTTAAGAAGTTTACGGTGTATTTAAAAACCCTGTAATGAATTGGACCAGTTAGAAGAAAATCATTAACGATACATAAAAAAAATAGTCGAAACCAGCACGACAAACTTAATCTAAGAAAAATACAAGTTGTACTTAAAAAAGTATAAACGCACATGAAATATAACTTATAGAAGAAAAAAGCTAAATATTAACTTAAATATAGTTACATTGTAGTAGGAAAATATGCATTTTAGCTTTGATCGCTATGTTGTCATCGAAAACAAAATGCTCATGCTCATTGTATAGCATCATTATCTTGTTTAGGGCCTGTTTCACAATCGTCAAGTAAAGCATATCTGACACATAAATTTAGCCCTTTCCTTTTCTTACACTTGAACATAGACAAGGAGAGAGCTAACTTTAACTGGCACATAAATTTACTTGTCGATTGTGAAACAGGCCCTTACAGAAACACGTTATTCGTGAAACCTGGGGTCTTAGTGAAAAAGGGCTCAAGTCGACTTAACTCGTAATAAAAAGGGTATATTCATGAACGGAGTATACTCGACTTAAACCCTTTTTCATTGGGACCCAGACACCAAAAAAAAAACTGACAACAGTTTTTTTTTAAAGGTGTTTCAAATAAAGTCATGCGTATAGAGGTTTGCCTTAAAAGACTTCATTAAAAAAATCTGAGAGACATTACTATTTATTTATTTTTTACATTTGAATGATCTGAGAGCTGCCCTCAGCTTTGCTGGCAACGTCGTATTTTATTGTCATGTTTACAAAAAAATCAAATGATTTTTTTTTTGTGTGTAAATGCAATATTTTATCATAATGGGACTTATAAAACTCAATTATATTTTTAGCATTGTATTTCACATATAAATACATCAAATTGAATATTTCACTCAATTTTTACAATAACAAGTATTCACGCAAAATGAAATAGGTCAACTCACATAATGTAAAGCCGTGGTCAATTGAAACGGGCAAAAATGTAAACAAAACCAAACGAACCAATTTACCATTATTACTCGATAATCACGTACTTTTGAAGAGCGAGGTCTTTTTAAATGTGAACCTAATTAATTTGTTAGTCATAAAAACAAAGGAAATTCTACTGTATCTCATTAGCAATGGGGCTTTATTGTAATAGCCTTATTATGTACAATAAGTTACGTAGTATAAGCCGTATTACAGTCAACCGGGTGCGCCAAAGTTCATATAAAATTGCAACTCCGATTATTGGAACTTCGAAAATTTTTCTCATAACATTTTACATCATAATGATCACTCCTCATAATCTTCATAAAAAATGTTTATACTAATGATCGGAACTTATACTCATCTGAACTTATAACGCCAATATTCATGGATCTGTACACTTTTCAGAATTTCGTAAATATCTTACGTGTAGATAAAATTAGGTTAGGTTAGGTTAGATTTATAACAATCCTCAAAAAGTAACAGATTCTTAAAAAAAAAACATTTTAAGTTGCGATAAGAATGAGCAAAATTTTTAGAAGAAATGATGAGTATAGACACAAATCGTTATTTGTATGAAAAATCTAAAAACCAATTTTATATGAGCCAATATGGACCCCAGTCAACCAATTTGATTTCTAGGCCACTTTGGACTATGTTAAAGTGACGTTGACAACCAAACGTTACAGACTTCATATTATTTGGTTTACAATGTCACATTGACAAAGTCCATAGTGGCCTAGGAATCAAATTGGTTGAATGTACGTATTGTTTTTGCGAGGTTAAAGTCCTTGTTTTTTTACCAGGAATTAAGTTGTAGGTAAATTATTCTTGTTCTTTATTTCAACTTTATGGGAAGACAGTAAAACACCCATACAAATTTCTTTTTATTTTAAATAAAGACACGCTCGACAAAACTAATAACGACAAATACATTAACCTGCTCGATGAAAATTTCAAGGTTACGAGTCAAAACAGTACTACGAGTATAGGTAAACAAACCTAAGTATAGCCCCTCTTGCATGTAGTTGTATACAAAACTAATATGGAATTTACGTCAAATAAATATAGAATGTCGAACGTTCTATACAGGCCTCTATTGTCAACGTTTGGTAACTCTCATTTAATTGACAGTAATTGCGGCCGAGTTAAAACAATACCGTAACAGAGGGCTTATCGTCTAACGCACTCGCAATCACGATCGTTTTCATTTTGAAAATCGAAGGCTTGTCTGCATTCAAAATGAAAACAATTGCTCCACTTTGAAGCCGGTTGCGATTGCGAGTGCGTTAGACAATAAGCCCTCTGGTCAAACACGATTTAGATTTTACCGCCTAGAATAGAGGCGCTGAACCGTTTATTACAGATTTCGCAAGAGAGCAGTTCGGCTCCCGCTTGTTTAAGCATGTGGCCGGTTAAGTTAGGGTGTTACCAGACCAATCGATCGATCGCCGATTGACGTCGATCGAAGACGATCGATTGGTCTGGTAGGAACTATCGATCGACGGATATCGTTCGACTAACCAATCGATCGATTGCCGGTCGACGTTGATCGACTGGTCTGATAGCTTTAATTGATGAAGGAACTATCGATCGACGGCGACTAATCAATTCTACCATCGATCGAGGCCGTTGATCGACGATCGATCGATGCCGTCGATCGACGATCGATCGATTGGTCTGGTAACACCCTTACTGAGGGATGAAAACGCTTTCTTGCAAATATTGCAACAATAACGTTTTTCCTTTTAGTGAACTCTCACATGTTAGTGTTAGTTAGTGCAGAACGTCACATGAACGCTTTTTAGGGTTCCGTACCTAAAGGGTAAAAACGGGACCCTATTACTAAGACTCCGCTGTCCGTCTGTCTGTCTGTCACCAGGCTGTATATCATGAACCGTGATAGCTAGACAGTTGAAATTTTCACAGAAGATGTATTTCTGTTGCCGCTATAACGACAAATACTAAAAACAGAATAAAGTTAATATTTAAGGGGGGGCCCATATAACAAACGTTATTTTTTTGCCGTTTTTTGCTAATGTTGTATAGGTAATGGTACGGAACCCTCCGTGTTCGAGTCCGACTCGCGGCTTTTACCGGCTAGAATAGAGGACCATGTAAAAGTTAAGTTTTTTACCTAACGTAACAGAATTAGTAATGGACATAGGACCAATTATGGACACTGATTCTTATTGTACAGAAGATAAGGGTTATTAATTTGATTTGCAAAACAATCAATTCATAACCATATGATCTTTGAATTAAGAGTTAAGAGGATAGTGAAGCGCCGCGAAAAAAGAGTAACTGTCAAAAAAAATCCATACAAATTTAGTTCCGGCCGACAACGTTTCTCACCCCCTAAATAAAGTCCGATTTCCACGATTTTTGAATATGTTATAGTTTTTACAAAGAACTGGGTCTGTACTATCACGAACGTTAATTTGTGACCCATTTCAAGAAAAATATGCTTGAAGTCGTCAATGTCATTAGAGATGTCAAGTCATTTGTAACTTTTAGGAAACTCAACCTTATTGTTGTAGAATGTCAGATTGACTTTGGACCTAAGGTGGGTACCAAATTAAAGTTCGCGACTGTAGAGTCAACCAATTTGATTCCTAGGCCACTGTTGACTTTGTCAATGTGACGTTGTAAACCAAATCATAAGAAGTCGGTAACGTTTGGTTGTCAACGTCACTTTAACATAGTCCAAAGTGGCCTAGAAATCAAATTGGTTGACTGTACGTTCTGTTTTTTGTTTTTTTTTAATTTGTTTCATTCTAAGAAATATTTTCTTGTAAAGGAAAACGCACAGACATAGTTTTTCATGATATCTACAACATATTCAAAAATCGGCTAAATCAGGCTAGATTTTAGGGAAGAGAAACATCGCATTTTGTATGAATTTTTTTAGCTTCACAATCTTAAGTATCCATTATTGGTGCCTTCAGCTGAACATTGGAACCAGAGAACTCATTGTCTAACGCACTCGCAATCGCAACCGGCTTCAAAGTGGAGCAATTGTTTTCATTTTGTATGCCGAGAAGCCTTCGATTTTCAAAATGAAAACGATCGTGATTGCGAGTGCGTTAGACAATAAGCCCTCTGTACATATTATAATATAACTGTTAACATCTGTATCCATTTCAATTGCCACTTCAAAACTACTCAAACCTCGATGTTTTTCCTCTACGCAATGTAATCACCAGTCGGCCTCGGGCAAGCCGCCGGGATAGTCGCCCGTGAGACACGCCGTGCAATGGCCGCCGACGCCGTCGCTCGGCGTCGCCTTCATGTTGTAGTGGATTGCGGACACTAGTCCTTCCACGCTTAAGTATTCAAGGCTGTCGGCGCCTGAAACAAAATGGACGTAGGGTAAAGTCCGGAATAGAAAAAACAGTGGAAGTGGCATGAGCTTCGCTTAGTATCAGACCTGTTGTCGCCAATACTCAAACTATCATAAAAACAACACGCCATCATGGAAAATGTTTTTGGTGCGGCTATCGTTTTTACACTCCAAAATAGCATAAGGCATGCTTCTGGATTTATTTCCTATTTTAGAAATATCGAAATATCAAAATATTGAAATAAACGATCGCGGCAAATGTATGGTAGGTTGCGCGGAACTCCGCATAACTATGCCACACGTTACACGCCCACTTGACACTTCTACTGTTTTTTCTGTTCTGTGGGTAAAGTCACCAGTTGTCAGCCAGAGAACAGCAGCCGATATGAGTGCGAAGAGTGGGAAATATATCTTGCGTACTCTTCCCTCTCAAAAAGTATAGGCAGAGGCTGACCACAGGTCTCTGGGTGACCACTGGTGACTTTACCCTATGCTATTGGAATCGAGCTTAGAGAATATATTACCTGGAGCCGCCATTCAGTACATTACCCCTCTGTCGAAAAACCTGCACAATGTGCAAAAAGTTATACAAAACCTATTTCAAAATCGATTAATGGTCATTCACAAAATCGCCGCAAGCCAGAGAACACTCATTGGAAAAATGCCGGCATGTGCTGTAAGTTCGTGAAAAAAACGATCAACGACTTCAAGCTTCGAAAAAGATGGTACAACATTTCATTTGTAAGTAATTTTATAATTTTATATACGTAAAATAATATTTTTACAAAAATATTTTCATCGCACGTCAAACTTAACGATTATATGCAATCGATTCCAATTGTTACTTGGATTAGTCGGTACTCCTCACGAGACTCGGTTTTAATGCTTTGTAAGAAATGACTTAACCGTTTTTGAAATAAAGTCGATAATACTAATAAGCTAAATAATTGTTTTCATCAAAATGATGACGTCGGTGCACTCCCCCCGAGACTCGGTTATAGTGATGAGGGTAGTCTCGATTAAATAAATAATTATCGACAATAAGGAAGATTTACTAAGGACCTGGAAATAACCTACTGAATACAATTTATTCTAAGTGTATATTTTACATATATACGTGAATTGAAAAAAATATGGACCGCCTCATGCAGCAGACAAGCAAATTGGGTGCCTACGCGTACTAGTTCCATATGTTCGAAACATTTCGATGCAAGTCAGTATCGAACGCTACCAAGCAAGAGGCGAAAGTTAATAGATTTTGCTGTACCTACTTTATGTTTATATGAAAAAGTAGGTATTATTAGTATTTTAGTAAGTTTTTCACGTTTCACTCTTAAATATTTAGGTACTTATAAAAATAAAGACCAATGACCATAGTATTTTAAAACTTTCATAACTTTGTCACATATGATCTAATACAAATACAGTCAATAAGGTTTCTTCTCATAAAACAATAATAATAAACATTGGACTATAATCTCCATGAGTGGTCAAGAGGGCAAACTTTGTGAAAAATATATAATTTTAAATTTCTTAGAGGATGTGTACACTATTTTTCCTTCGCTATAACGATAGTGATAATTTAGGTATCTGATTTGTCCTATTGTTGACTGGTAGAAGATGCTTTATAATATTAGGTCCTTCCCTTATACGAAATGTCTTCTTAGTGTAATAAAGTTTTAATAAATAAATTGTGGTGAATATCAGGTTCAGTTACGTATCACAGAACTCGAATGTGTTTCCCCGTTATTGATAATAATAATACTCGCTACTTTATATGTGTATTTAGTTAAGTAATTGAAATGTATAAAATTGTTAACAAAGATAAATAAAAAAACATCCAACTTTTACGTTATTTTTATTTACTATTTCATTAACCAATAATATCCTAATGCTCGTAATAGTTTATAGGTACTAAAATTGTATGCTTGTGGAAATGTCAGTAAAAATATCGATATTAGCTATCGACCTAATCCTCGCACCGTAGGTTATGCCGCTTACATTCGCATTTACGTATTCTTAAACTGCGTTTATACAAAGTATTTACATGTGTGATATGTTTGTGTGCATTAAAATGTTTATGTGTTAGATTTTTGTCAAAATATTCGTGTGTAATGACACAGATAGTTTTTGCATTTGTAAGTAATCTTTTGCATGTGTTATTTCTTCACCCCCCGCAAATCTCGGCAGACATGATTGTACTTGAATATGACCTATAAGGCGGCTCCAGGTAATATATTCTCTAAGGAATCGAGGAATGAGTGTTCGAGAACTGCCTAACGGAGAAATACTTGGCCTAAACCAAATACAGTAGAACACAATTTATATGGCGTGTCGTGAATCTTCGTTCGCGGAGACACAAACAACATTTCCGATGATTTCCTAAAGCACGATTAAACGATCAGACTTGTACGTAATAGTTAAATATAAGGTGCTAATTAAATTGCATCTACTTTTTCCATCTCACTCACGGCTGACTGAATAACATTGTCTTACAAGCCGTGCTATTGAAATCTGGCAACGTCGCGTGTGAACCGGTTCACAAAACATAGACAATATTATGATAATGCGCCGAATTTAAAAAGAAACCAACACTAATGAAACTCACAAACTCAGTGTAACACTTTATTTAGATCCCGAAATGCCACGTTGCCAAACTTAATAGCACGGCTTGCAACACAATAGAGAAGGCTATGCTTCCACCCTTTCTCAACTGTCTGCCAAATGTCATCAGACCAACGAGCTGAGGTCTGCCCAGTGACGTAATGACAACAAATCTAATAGACTCTCAAGTCCTTCGATCACTGTTGATCACTTACCAACGTGTTCAGCCAGCTTGTACGCGTCCATCTTGTTGGCAATCAGCTCCTCCCGCGTTGGAATGTTGATGCCCATGTAGCACGGGTACTTGAGTGGAGGTGACGCTATCCTAATGTGGACCTGCAAGTCGTTATAACTATGATATTTTTCGGGGGCCTATCTACTCGCATATTTTTTTTACGCATAAAAATCGATTGTCATAACACCCTTTTAGGCTGACATTGCAAAATTTAATAAACGTGTATTGTGTAGATTAGGTTAGGTTAGGTTAGTTTTTAATAATATTTAAAATAAAACCCTTTCTATTGTAAAAACCGTTTTATGACAATCGATTTTTATGCGTAAAAAATTATGCGAGTAGACCCCTACCCATATTTTTCATATCTTATTGGGCTTGTGACAGATTGAAATTTTACATTACACGCGAACGTTATTTCCAATTGAGCAGTCAACTAACTTAAAAATAATTGTGGCGTTGTCTATGAAAAGGGACCTTATTGTCGATGGCTCTTACGGCGCACTGCGTCACGCGACGTTGTATTTACATCGGAGCATCGTTAATAATGGCGGAAGCGCCATCGACAATAAGGTCTCTTTTCATAGATAACGCCACAATTATCTATAGTAAAATCGTTTCAAAATATAATAATTATTGTTTTAGATATTCGAAAGAATATATTATTATATGAAAAACTATGCACATATTTCATGGAAATAATAAAAAAAAAATTAATCTACTTTTACTTCCTGTATGCGAAACGGACCGTTAATAGTGTTTGACAATAAACTCGTTCTTCAATTTTGATCATTTTAACGTCATTGCGTTTTGTTTTACCACATAAAACTCGCTATCTAGATGACAATAGTTCCAGCGTGATGTTAGACGATTTATGACACCTTATTTTAACAAATCTATAACTGAATACTGAATACTCAACTTTATCGATAATCGAAAAAAAATGCTATTTTATAATTAGTAGCATCACTAAAGCTAAATGACATCTGTCACAGGCCCTATAAGATAATGAAAACAATTATATTAATCCAACTAATATTATAAATGCGAAGGTGTTTGTGTGTTCGTTTGTTATTCCTTCGCGATGCAACGGCTGGACGGATTTGGACGAAATTTGAAATGGAGATAGCTAAAACCTGGATAAATAAAATTCAAATTCATAATGGGTCATACTATGCTCCAGATGGACGCCTTAATAAACTGCTTTGCTTGATATTCTAGCTATAGATAGGTGTTTCTTGGCATTTAAAGCTTTCTTCGCAATAGCTATACTAGAGTCTGGCTAACGAAAGCTGAGACTGAAATTGACCGCGAAATTTGAAATTGTACATATGGTATGACTGTATGGGCTAGAGTTAGACAATGTTGATGCTTTTGTCATTAAGTATTAAGTTATAAGTTAATGACAAAAGCATCAACATTGTCTCACTCTAGCGCACACAGGCATACCATAGGTACAATTTTAAATTCAGCGGTCAATTTCAGTCTCAGCTTTCGTTAGCCAGACTCTAGTAACGTCGCAAAAATAAAAAAACTACTCACCTCAGCGGCGCCAGCATCCCTCAATAGTTTGATAATAGGTCCGATGGTATTTCCCCTCACGATAGAGTCGTCTATCAGAACGATTCTCTTCCCGCGGACGTTTTCAGAGAGCGCCCCGAACTTTTTCGCGACCCCTAATTGGCGCAGTCGGGTGGAGGGTTGGATGAACGTCCGTCCGACGTAACGATTCTTGCAGAGGACCTCCATGAACGGTATACCGGACTGTAATAGAAACACAAGAGGTTTAGAGTAAACATTTAATCTTACTTGTCTTATTTTGAGGGTGGTACGGGGCTACGGGCGTTGCGTCGTCACCGCTGCTGCGTTGTTCTCACTACGCAACGGATTTTAATGCGGTTTTCACAATTAGATAGATATTTTTCAGAGAAGGTTCTTATGTATAACTAGAGGACGCCCGCGACTTCGTATGCGTAGAATTAGTTTCCCGCTACGCCCGCCATTTCTTCCCGTTGGGGGTCGATTTTCGGAAAATCCTTCCTTAGTGCTCACTTACATCATGGAAGGAACCCCTGTACCAAATTTCAAGTTTCTAGCTACAGTAGTTTCGGCTGTGCGTTGATATATAAGTCAGTCAGGTTTGCCTTTTATATATATGTAGATAGATCCTGGATTATGTACGGGTGTTACGGAAAACTCATAAACCGAAACGAAGCGAGATTCCTCTTGAATCACTATATCTATTGATGAAAACCGGATTATGATCTGTTGCGTAGTTTGAAAGATTTTAGCGTACATAGGGACACATGGCGGGAAGCGATTTTGTTTTACACTATGTAAAAGAAACTAAAAAAAAAGTTTTTGTTTAAACAGGGAATATGCATAGATTTTTTAAATATACCGTAAAAGAGATCATCAAAAGTGAAATAAAAATAGAAATCGGCCAAGAAATAAGGACGATACAAGCATTTTAAACTGCTAATTAGACAGCGATTAGAAGGAGAGATCCGATACGCCGTTTGACGTCATATAACACGTCGGTCATATAAACTCCATATAAATTCTATTTTGCTAAAAAAAAAATAGATAGCAACAAATCTTTGTCGGCTTACATCTTGCTTATTTTTATAGCTATTCAAAAAATCGTTTTTCTCAACAGTTTGTTACATCAGATTTTATTGAAACTGTGAAAAAATGTCTTGAATATTCTGGATAGTGCATAGTGTTTTTGAACTTACCTGTCTAGCATAGCCGTGCGCCGCGGCTGTGCCTGACTCCGGCACTGAAGAGACTATGTCGGCGTCGACGGGGGACTCTCGCGCCAACATACGCCCGCATTGCATACGCGCTGAGTATACCATTTGACCTGTAATTAAATAGTACATTATTGCCTAAAGATAAAGATAAAAGATAAAAGACATTTATTTAGTAAGTAGGCCGCACGGGCACTTTTACACGTCAGGAGTCTACCAGCGCTTCCCAAGAGGAGACCACTGCCGAGAAGAAACGCCGCAAGAAACTCAGCAGTCAGTCATTTTTTTAACCATATTTCTTATTACAATGATACAACTTAGTCTAGTATTATATGAAGCTATAAATATTAATTTAAATATAATATCAAATATCATGCGTAGTTCAGCAGGAAAACATGGCAAAAATATTAGGAGAGATATAGACGGAGAAAAAGGCAAAAACGAAAAAAATAACAAGACGACCACATAAAAGTTTCGACATGTATTCCTACATCAACAGTGTCCCCTAGACAAGATAAAGGTTTTACATTTGAACAAATTATTATTGACTAAGTTTCGAGTTTAGGCCATGCATTTTTGTCTGCTAGATAATCCTCGACCCTATAATACGCTTTAGACATTAAAGCAAGCAAGCCTAGGCAGGGAAGTAGGCAATTGCGGGCCGAGTATTGGTTTAAACGGACGAGCTTGCGAGTCCGTTTAAAAATACGAAGCCCGCAATTGCTGTTCCTGCCAAGGCAAATATAATGCTTTTCTCAAAAAATGCAAGAAAAATTTCGTGTTGGCGTAAAATTTTCATCGCTTGAACTCATTTTTTGAATCGCATGCAAACAGAAACTTCATGTGAAAAAACCATCACTCTTTACCGCCTTTTTGTTTATGACAAGGAGAAACGCAAGCCTGTTTTAAAAAAAACATAAGCTATTCCAGAAACAGATAAAAAAGTTATGTTTCGAATAAAATATGGATGTATAAGACTTGTGCCCTCATTTTATTATGACGCTTTTCACTTTTTAAAAAATTACAAGCTAGAGAGTAATGGAATTTGTATGCAACATGGTAAAAAAAAATATTTTACCGATAAATTAACCTAAAACATCCCTTTCAATATGTACAGTTTATCGAGTACCACCCTGTATATCACGTGGTTTTGTTTACATTTGCAAGTACCTAAACAAACGGAGTATAGGCTAACATCTTGTTATCTGTACAAACCTTCAAACATGCTGTCCGCCCGCGCGAAGTACACGTACTCGAAGATACAGAACGCCTGCTGCTTGTCCGCCGGCCTCTCTACGACGTCCACAGTGCGGACGCCGTGGCGGGACATCTCCACGATCTCGCCGGGCAGCACTTCGCGCACGTAACGGGCACCTGGGGGGGGGGAATCAGGTTGGTTTGTCAGATCTTTTTTTTAAAGTTAGTTTTTATATAGCATTATTTAATGTTAGGTTATTTTTATTTTACTATTTTCCGTAGGTAGGTTAGGTTAGGTTAGGTTAGGTTAGAAATAGGAGCTCCGTCGACTCTTTCAAATTAGATTTGTGGAATGGTAAAAAATGCGACTAATAAAATAATGTACTGGAAATTTTAGCGATTAAAATAAACGCGAACATTTATTAATGCTATATAAAAAACGCTACATGAAGAAAAGCGAATAAGAATATTCGCTACTATAAAAAAATGCGACGTAAAAATTCGCTATTACGAAAAACTGCTTATTGTGAAAATGTTCTAACAAGAAGATAAGTAGGAGCAAGAATTCAAGCGAATTCTTTAAAATGGTACCTTACCTTACGGAGTCTTGTCCGAAGCGCTAGTAGATTCACTCCATATTACCGACATGTAAAAGAGCCCTCATGTGGCCAATTTACTGAATAAATATTTGGAATTTTTGATGGTTTGGAATCTGGTAAAGAGATTGTCCATTTTCCCATCTTGTCCACATTCCCATCTTGTCTAAATTCCCATTTCGTTCTCATTCCCATTGCGTTTACATTCCCACCTCGTCTACATTCCCATCTCGTCCACATTACCATCTCGTCCACATTCCCATCTCGTTCACATTCTCAATAACTAGTGAACAACCGAGTGATCGAATTTATATTTAATAGCCCTACAGTCCTACGTTAGGTTGCAGACTAGTTAGGAATGCGGACGAGTTGGGAATGAGGATGAGTTGGGAATGAGGACGAGTTGAGAATATGGACGAGATAGGAAGTGGACAATTTGGGATTGGTATGTGGACGAGTTGGGAATGTGACCGAGATGAGAATGTTTACGAGATGGGAATATGGACAAAGTGAACCTGAGCGACCTAGTCTAGCTTTTTGAAATCTTGGTATTTTGGGAGTGAGTGCGGTGTGGTGTTTATTTCTACTCACCGATGGAGAGGAATCCACAGGACTCCGAAGATACCACCCAGCCCTCCGCCTTCTCTTCCACTCCGTTTTTGGCGCATCCATTCAACAGAACTGTAAATTAATAAATATATGTCAGGGGACAATCTTAGACAAGTTGATCAGCAGGCCTGGTATGGTTGCGTTTATTGCGTGACAAAATGTGGATAAAGCATCTGTCACTCTCGTACACTCAGGGGCAAAAATAACGAGTCAGAGTGCGTTTTTCATACAAACGAGGCTATTTCGAAGCTTTGGTTCCTTGCCAGGGGTTGTTTTGAGTGAAGTTTAATGGTGGATACTCCGAGGTTCAATAGAGGAGGTCAAAAGTTCTTAAGATAGTTACCTAACTGATCGCACAATCAGTTAACACCACAGCGAGAGAGTTTGGGTCAGCATTTGGATTTCCTTACATTTTATTGCCATTTTAGATGTTTTTCTGAACATGCACAATTCCGGCGTTAACCGTAGATTCAATCAGTTGGGTATCCTAGGCACTCTGGAAGTCCTGTATCGATGCTCGGGTTATCCATCATCAGATTTCACTAATAGCATTGCCTTGCGAGGAACCAAGGCTTCAAAATAGCCTCCTTAGTATGAAAAACGCACTTTGACCCGTTTTTCGGCCCTGAGTGTATTTATACAGGGTGAAATCGAAGACGTGATCAAAAGTGATTTGACTTAAATACAGACGTAGGTGTTTAGATACAGTATTCAGACTCCTATTGTGCATTTCAGAATGACTGTCCCATTTACCATAGTTTAAATAAACGATCTGTGGCCCGTTTCACGAAGCTACAAGTTACAAATTACAAGCGGAACCCTCTTTCTAGCAGTACGAGTTAGAAAGAGACTTCCGCTTGTAATTTGTAACTGGTAGCTTCGTGAAACGGGCCTCAGGGCGACGTTTTATAAAGCTACAAGTTACAATTTTACAGGTCTAAACTGGCAACACTGCTCAAATGGCTGGTCGTCATTGGTCGAGGTTGTGTCAAATGTAAACTTGTAACCTGTAAATTGTAATTTGTAGCTTTATAAAACAGGCCCCAGAGTTTGTTAGGAGTAAAAAAAATATGATGATGAGTGAAGGTTAAAATATCCTTTTAAAATAAACAATAACCAGAATTATGTTGCTATTTTGTTTCATTTGCATACTTTCAACAAAAAAATATTTTTACAAACAAATCTTGGATCGATTAATGGTATATGGGAAAAGCATCGATAATTTAGTTTATCGATATAGGCAATCCCTAGCTGTCATTTAATTTTGCCCCGTATGTTCCTAGGTCTGGTGATAATTAGATCCAGCGGGTATAATGAAAAAAAATACCACATGTTAATTTCCATGCATACAACAACACATAATAGTGGATAGTCGAAACGTCACACACACAATCATTAGATTATAATGAATTAAAACCCACCATGAAAAGCCATTTGCAGCGTGGAACAAAAATCTCCATAAATAAGTATTTAATACACTCGGGTCCATATTGGCTCATGTAAAATTGGTCTTTAGATTTTTTATATAAATAACGATTTGTGTCTACACTCTTCATTTCCTTGAAAAATTTTGCTCATACTTTTTTGTTCATAATTTTTTAAGTCATAATTATCGCAACTCATAATGCATTTTTTTCAAGAAACTGTTACTTTTTGAGGATTGTTATAAATCTAACCTAACCTAACCTAATTTTATCTACACGTAAGATATTTAAGAAATTCTGAAAAGTGTACGGTTCCATGAATATTGGCGTGATAAGTTCAGATGAGTATGAGTTCCGATCATTAGTATTAAAATATATTATGAAGAGTATAAAGAGTGATCATTATGATGAAAAATGATATGAGAAAAAATTTCGGAGTTCCAATAGTCGGAGTTGCAATTTTATATGAACTTTGGCGCCCCCAATACACTCACGGGCAAAGATACTCGCCCACTCGTCTTTTGTTCATACAATAGGGCATATGCATGTTTTTTTTTTAAATGTAAAAGAGATCACCAAAAGTGAAATTAAAATCGACCAAGAAATACGGATGATACAAGCATTTCAAACTGTTAATTAGACAGAGAGATCTATTTAGACGACGTCATGTAACACGTCGGCCATATAAACTCCGCGTTGAATTCTGTTAAAGACCAATTTAGTTGAAATGCACGGTTCCGATCTCGGTCAATCGGTCAAAGGAACTATACCTTGTTCGGATAGGGATTTAACTAAATGTAAACAAACAAACCACGTGACATAGTTGGTGAGCCAATAGGAGCAGAACTATACGTCAAAGCTCGACCAAACAGTTTTGATTGGCTGTCGAACAGAGCCACGTGGTTTGGTTTGTTTACCTTTAGTTAAATACCTAACCGGACAAGGTATAGTTGCTTTGACCCATTGACCGAGATCGGAACGCTCCCTTTAAAGACCGAGCGGGACAACCCTAATAACGACCTCAGATGGGTGCGCTTCAATCAGTATAAAAACATTTTGCATAATTTCATTTAACTAACCACGAAAAGCATAATGAACGTTTAGCATAAAAACCAATTGTATAATTTTAACTGGCATACGATCGGATAACATAACACTCTTTTAGCATAACTGTTACTTTCTTGTTATTATGCATTTTAAGTAAATTTCTTCTAACTAGGTTAGGTTAGGTTATAACTGTGACCACATTAATAGTAATGAAAGCAGTTAGAAATATTTATTTTTCAATTTATATACATTATATTTTTTGAAATTATGCATTTCGTTTTATGCATCATGACTATTATATCGATGGTTTATTATGCAGATTGAAATTATGCAATTAGTGTTATGCAAAATGATCATTAGACCATTTGTTTTTATGCTAAACATTACACACCCCCTCAGATGGCAAAGGCAGACGGCAGTACCAGGTGTCGGAGGCCTGGGGCACCTTTATAAAGCTACAAGTAACAATTTTACAGGTCTAAACTGGCAACACTGCTCAAATGGCAGGGGTACGTTTTATAAAGCCACATGTAACAATTTTACAGGTCTAAACTGGCAACACTGCTCAAATGGCTGGTCGTCATTGGTCGAGGTTGTGTCAAATGGAAACTTGTAACCTGTAAATTGTAATTTGTAGCTTTGTAAAACAGGCCCCTGCCGTTAGTCTGCCGTTGCCATCTCCGGTCGGCTGCGAAATAGCACCTTTATAAGCATAATGATAATGATATATGATTCATGCTTTACCCTCGTGGTGTCGTGCGGATGACTGTTTGTAGGCATCTGAAAACATTCCAAATGGTAAGGACATGCTCACGGTTATAACATTCTATGTACAGTCAAAGTCAATGTAGATGAAATTATAAAAATAATGTCAACCGTAGTAAGATATCATCTCTGTCATACAACTTCTATGACTAAACGTCGGTATCAACGTTCAACATTCATGGCACCCTATAGGTAGCAAAAAAAATACATTCGAATATTTCATGCATAATAACGTTTATATTCTGTGTTATTTTTAAATTGAATTATGCTGCAGTTAACTGTACCTATATTTATACTGTACTTATACTTAAAGAGGTTTAATATGTAAATAATGCCATATAACCTTAATACTCATTTTGCATTCGAAAAGTAATATATACCAAATAGGAAACAAATGTCAAATTAATTGTCACTCCAAATAAATATTAGTCTGTGTGGAAAGGTCATTTGGTCATTTAAAGTGAATATATACAGACGTCAAATGTTGACAGCAAAATCCATGGAACAAATTTTAGTAATTTATTCAATACTTTAATATATTTTAGTGTCTGTCTTTTTGATTATAAAAAATAAAGGTTCTAAATACTAGATGTATTTGTTTGTATTTGTTTTTCTGCAAACCGCACTTTGCCATGAAAGTTGAACGTTGATACCGATGTTTATCTATGACTTACAAGTAGGGAATGCAAACAACCGGTTATTACCGGTTTTAACCGGTTATTTTCATACAAAATCGGTTAATAACCGGTTAAATTGCATTCCCTACTTACAAGGGCTGACATTTTTTTTTCGAATTTCGTTGTATATACGTTCACGCGTCCAAAATATCTACACGCCCCTATGCCACTGATTATAAGGTCTATGTTTACATGTATTTGGCGCGATGGTGTAGATATTAGTTCTTTTGACTGTACACAGGTATAAGTCTGTGTCAATTGAAATTGGAAAGATGTAAACAAATTAGTATTTGACACATATGCTCAAATTTTGCGTGTTTTTATTTAAAATAACGTATTAATTCTAATCTTATACTTAACACGAGTATGAGTCATGTAGATGATGATGGCGACATTTAATCATTTTTTAAGAAAATTTTTGCGACTGTTTTTATTTTAATATTATCAACAAATTGTGATATATTTTATCGCATTGATGAAGAGAAGCACTATACAAGCCTCGCTTGGGAAGGGCGGTTGCTAGGCTCGTTGTCTCGGCCACGCTTACTCATTACTCGTCCCGCAACAGCCTTTTTCCCGGTCTCTGCAGTAATGGACTATTGTGTTCTCGTGTACTTGCCATATAATACTATTTTAAAGAACTACACTTAACGAATGACTTAAAAATTGTATTTGTTACGTTAATTTTTGTGCAATCTGCACAAAAGTTAGGATGTCACAAAAACAGAAGAACCACCAACTTTATCATGAAAACCTGGATCAAATACAAAGTTAGCATATCGCCTATTGATTAGATTCGAAGTGTGAATGCTTAAACATGCAAACTCTTTGGTTATAGGCATGGCTTGTTGCCGACGCGTTCATACTAAATTTACGAGATGTGTATGAACGCGTCAGCAATGGTTTTTTAAATGCTTCCGTGAAATTACGATATGAACAGTACCCTAACGAAAATGTTAAGCACTTTAGTGCGTTGTCATAGTAAACTTCAAACAGTAACATCAAATGAGACACATGACAATGACAATAACATTCATTATGCTAAACATTTTTATTGGGTGACTGTACAAACATTTGTTATATACCATTTTGAACCTTATTTAATCAGCTAACGAATTGAATAATAGCAATACAATTGGTCAACTAGTTCTTGATTGGTTGTCAATTTTGGTAAGTAATATTTGTAGGTAATCGTATGATGTAAGTAGGGTGACGGCACCAATGATGGACACTTTTAGCTGACAGGCAACAGTAATGGACACTTCTCTTAATTCAAATTTCATGCGGTCCTAAATTGATTTTTGCAGAACAAATGAATAACACTTATCTTCTGTAAAATAAGAATCAAGTGTCCATGATTGCTCCTTATCCATTACTAGTTCCGTTACCCTACAAAAGTCCTAAACTTTTCTCGTTCGAGGTTTTAATTCTTACTGAATGTCAATGTCAGGATTGTCTTCTGATCTTAATTTGACTATAATATACGACTTACATGATGATCCGAGGGGCAGAATCTTGCCGAGGCAGAGCGGGCGGTTCCCGTACGGGTCCCGTACGGCGTAGATCTTATCTTTCAACATGATGACCAGGGAGTAACTCAGGGGAGCCAGCCTGAAAACGATGACGTAGCAGGTCACTCAGCGGGCCTAGTATGGCTGCGTCTATATCGCGTGTCATGGATAAAGCATCCGTCACTCTCGTACTTTACGTGTCAGAAGGTGACGGGTGCCTTATCCAAACTTTGTCACGCGATAAACGCAGCCATATTAGGGCCCCTGGCTCTATCTTTTGTCGTTGTCATTTGTATGATACTGTGCGAGTGAGAGAAGCCTATACTAGGTCGTTAAAGAACTGCCCTATTATTGGCCACCTACCAATTATTGGTCCCATGAACTTTAACGTAAGGTAATTGAGACGATAATTCAACAATCGCTACTAGGTGCCAGTAACTGGTATTTTAAAGGCCAATAATTGGGTGTTTTACCCTATCCGCGTAAGGCAGTGTGCAATAGGATGTACATAATCAAGGCAATTCAATTTGACCTGCATCGCAATTGGAATAAAGTTTATTTTCCTATCTTCATGAACTGAAAATGGTATTATCGAACAAACGTAATTGAACTTTATTCCCTTGCTGGTAGATTCAAAGTCCCACTCACATAAAACTTCCTGTTTGTATAGTCTGTACATTTAGGTATTAAAAAAAATGTAAACAAAAAACCCACGTGATATAGTTCGTCAGCCAATAGAAGTAGAGCACTGATACGTCGAAGTTCGATAAAACGGTTTTGATTGGCTGTTCAACAATGCCACGTGGTTTAGATTGTTTACATTTTTTTAAATATCTAAAAGTACAGACTATAGTATGGGGGGGGGGGAGAGCGTCGGTGGCCTAGTGGCTTAGGGGGTCGACTCGTGATCGTAAGGTACCGAGTTCGAACCTCGCGGTCACCATGTACCAATGAGTTTTTCTAACTTAGGTGCATTACCCGACGCTCTTACGGTGAAGGAAAAACATCGCGAGGAAACCTGCACATTCGAACAGCTGAGTGTGTAAGAGGGTAATTGCACAAAAGATCCTAAAGGGTCGAAGTGTATCTGAAAGGGCCCATCTGTAAGATAAGATGGGGGGGGGGGGTATAGTTACCTCATTAGGTGGTTGATCCTGGCGGGCCAGTCGGGGCCATTGGTCTCCCCCTCCGGCGGGTTCAGGCACAGGGCCTGCGTGATCAGCTCCGAGTCCGAGTGGGTCGAGAGACCCACGCCTCGGCCCAGCACCTGGGGAGATCATAGGAAATGCAAACATCCTGTAGCTACAACTAATACATACATTAAATCACGCCTGTTTCCTAGAGGGGTAGGCAGAGACCACTTCTTTAGAACTATATAATCTATATATATAAAAGGCAAACCTGACTGACTTATATATCAACGCACAGCCGAAACTACTGTACAGTCAACCAATTTGATTCCTAGGCCACTACTGACTTTGTCAATGTGACGTTGTAAACCAAATCATAAGAAGTCTGTAACGTTTGGTTGTCAACGTCACTTTAACATAGTCCAAAGTGGCCTAGAAATCAAATTGGTTGACTGTACCTAGAAACATAAAATTTGGAACAGGGGTTCCTTTCATGATGTAAGTGAGCACTAAGAAAGGATTTTCCGAAAATCGACCCCCAACGGGAAGAAATGGGGGGAGTAGCGGGAAACTAATTCTACGCGTACGAAGTCGCGGGCATCCTCTAGTAAATAAATAAAATAAATGGTTGCCGGCTTAAAATAGTGCCACTCCATGTGTTGCCGTGGATGTCGTAAGAGGCGACTAAGGGAATAAAGGCTTGTAGTATTGTTAGGCGATGGGCTTGCAACCTGTCACTAATACGCTGGTAAACATCTTAGCCTGATTGTGCAAAATGTGATACGATTATTTACTTTAACAATAGGATTCTATACCTTTTTTGGTATGATTTTTTTAAGTCATATTTTAATAGTCATATCCACAGAACAGAAAAAACAGTAGAAGTGTCAAGTGGGTGTGTAATGTGTGGCATAGTTATGCGGAGTTCCGCGCAACCTACCATACTTTTGCCGCGACCGCTTATTTGGATATTTCTAAAATAGGAAATAAATCCAGAAGCATGCTTTATTGTGCTATTTTGAAGTGTATAAACGATAGCCGATGATAGTTTGAATATTGGCGACAACTGATACTAAGCGAAACTCATGCCACTTCCACTGTTTTTTCTATTCCGTGGTCATATCCATATTATGGATATCGTTCGACATTATTTTGACATAATTTGCATCCGTCAGCTGACCATTAATGATGGATTAAGTGGTAATACCACGGAATAGAAAAAACAGTGGAAGTGGCATGAGCTTCGCTTAGTATCAGACCTGTTGACGCCAATACTCAAACTATCATAAAAACACGCCACCATGGAAAATGTTTTTGGAGCGGCTATCATTTTTACATTCCAAAATAGCACAATAAGGCATGCTTCTGGATTTATTTCCTATTTTAGAAATATCAAAATATCGAAATAAACGATCGCGGCAAAAATATGGTAGGTTGCGCGGAACTCCGCACAACTATGCCACACGTTACACGCCCACTTGACACTTCCACTGTTTTTTCTATTCCGTAGTCATATCCATATTAAGGATATCGTTCGACATTATTTTGACGTAATTTGCACCCGTCAGCTGACCATAAATGATGGGTTAAGTGGTGTTACAGTACATACCATTCTGCGGAGGCTGGAGCAGTTGACCAACTCGCCGTTGTGCGCCACGGCCAACGCGCCGTGCGCGGTGTGCACCACGAACGGCTGGCAGTTCACCTCTTCCGAGGCTGCCGAAGTAGAGTACCTAAGATTTTTTTTCGTTGTATAATATCATATCATAAGCAATGTTTAAAAAACGACTGACTGTTGAGTTTCTTGCGGCGTTTCTTCTCAGCAGTGGTCTCTTGCGAAGCGCTGGTAGATTTTTGACGTTTAAAAGTGCCCGTGCCACCTACTTACTGAATAAACATCTTTTATCTTTTTTATCTTTTTAACTTTTTATAAATAAATATCAGGGGACTTTTACACAAATAGGGATTTTTAAAACGTATTTCTCAACAAAATATGAAAATACCGGAAAACAGATTGTAAGAAGTGAAATTAAAATTAAAATCGGCTAAGAAATACGGAAGATACAAGCATTTTAAACAAATTTGACATCGATAAAGGTGCTTTTCCACCGGCGACGCGAGACGAGACGAGGTGGCGCGAGAATTTTTATTTGTATTAAAACACCCATTTACACCGCGCGCGCGCGAGTAGGTTGGGCGATTTTTCAATACAAATTTCAATTCTCGTCCCGCCTCGTCTCGCCTCGCGTCGCCGGTGGAAAAGCACCTTTAGACAGAGATCCGATGTGCACTTTGACGTCATGTAACACTTCGACCATATAAACTCCATGTTAAATTCTGTTTTGCAATTAGGAGGTAGGAATCAATCTTTGTTGGCTTATATCTTGGTTATTTTAAAAAATACGAATTCTACGCGGACGAAGTCGCTGGCAGAAGTTGGGGCACGTTTTATAAAGCTACAAGTTACAATTTTACAGGTCTAAACTGGCAACACTGCTCAAATGGCTGGTCGTCAGTGGTCGAGGTTGTGTCAAATGGAAACTTGTAACCTGTAAATTGTAATTTGTAGCTTTATAAAACAGGCCCCTGAGGCCCGTTTCATGAAGCTACAAGTTACAAATTACAAGTGGAAGTCTCTTTCTAATTCCTTTTGCTACAAAGAGACTTCCGCTTGTAATTTGTAACTTGTAGCTTCGGGAAACGGGCCTCTGGTCGTCAATAGTGATATACCCTCAGATAAAAATTGTAAGACGAAGCAAATTTTTAAAAAACTCGTTAATAAAACACTACCCAGTACCTTTTGCCATTCAACCTGTTAACTTCCCTTTTGTTTTTATTGCTTTTTTTTCTTTTTCTAATAAACTGTCACATTAACTGTAGGTATCCCAATTCTTACCAAGCTGTGAATATGTTTAGAGTATAGTTATAGATAGGTTAAGGAAAAGTAAGTGTAGAAAATCTGTTCGCCAACAAACTGCTTCGCAGTTTGGCGAAGGTTGTAATTAGATATTAAGTTTTTTGTTGTTACTGAGCTAAATAAATAAATTAATTAATATTTTGGACTTGCCTGGTGTGTCCGATTCCAAGGTTCCCTTTCAACTTCCTCATAGCCTCGTCGGTGAATATGTTGTTGATCAGACCCATGCCTTTGTGAGCGTTGAACGTGCGGGCGCTTTTGCCCTCTGACGTCACTATACCAGCTGATTCTTGGCCTCTGGAAAGGTAAGGTTATGTTAGATTAGAGCCCAATTTCATGCTCGGAAAGAGCGAGTTCATTGATGCCAAAAGCTTGTTGGTGTTTTGAATGGATATAGAAAGGTATGTTTTATAAATCTGTAAAAATGAAAAGGTCGGGTATCCGCTAGTTTTAGATATGTTCTATAGTTAGAGCGGATTTAGAAGGAATTAAAACCAAATTGTAGCGTATTTAAGTAGTTTTGTTTTTTTTGTTAAATACAACTTTGATGATAGTTTCGACTTTGAAGTGCTGCCGCGGGGTCTTCCATTTTTATAGAACAATGAAAACTTCGACGTTTTTTCTCGGTTTATATTTCTTGAACTTTGTGTGAAAACTTGGCTTTTTAAACGAAGGTCTGAAAATATGCAATAATGATGGATACCCGAACTTTTGCTTGGTAAAATGTACGATTTTACTGAACTAGTATAGATATGTAGCTAAGTAACTTGAAGGGATTTTTGTAAATTCATCCCCTAAAGCGGAAAACAAATAATACGCGAAGGCAGGCGTCCTTTAGTATCTGAGCCCTACCCAAGATGCGTTACGCTAACTAGCGTGTCTATTCGTTTTGTATTTAAACCAATCGCGTCACTGGAAGATCATGTGACTCTTCGTATCACGTCATCTACCAGTGACGCGATTGGCTTAAAAACGAAACGAATAACTTCTGATATTTTACCTGTGCTGCAACGCCACCAGCCCTAGGCAAATAACTTGGGCCACGTCGACCTGCGTCGGCCATTCCCCGGTGCCGATGGCGCCGAAAACGCCGCATTCGTGAGTGAGACCTGGAATATATAATTAATTAATAGGCTATTTGACTAATTTTAGAAAACCTTCTTAAATTATTCTTTATTACATAAGAAGCACACTACATTGATATTTCCGTGAGATTCTACTATATTATCAATAAAAATCCATTTAAAAGTTTAAATTTCCGAAACCGCGCCAAAAACGCTGTTTCTATCGTGGCGCTGGCCATGTGACAAGTGTGACGTTAAATGCAAGTAAACAATGAAAAATCAATTGAAGAGATATGCCCTTATGATCTGTGGTTACTTGCGTGTGACGTCACCTGCGAGTAACCACAGCTACAAAGCAATCGCATAGCGTTTCTGCCACAGATAAAATTTCAAAATATACCTATTACAATTTTTTTCGTGTAATTTCCAAAAAAATATGCTTAATTTAGTTTAAAATAAAGTGAAATATGTTGTTTTACGCTATTATCTAATAGGATGACGACAATTTGATGCATATTTTCAATGTTGTCAAATAGCCTATTGCGGCAGCTGAAGCGGGCGAAAGCATAAAGGTAGGCAAGTATAGTGGTCTCTGCCCAGAATATATGTTTGTTCGTTATTCGGCGTCGAGACCCTTGGTCCGTAGGGTCCTAGCGCTCAAAGCCTCTTCAAGGAAATTTCGAAGAGGCTCATTGACGTCACGGGAGACCGAAGAGCTGGCAGTTTCCTCGTTCAACGCATAAGTTTAACTATCGATAATATCGAGCCTCTTTTTAGTGGCAGAGGATTTTCAATGAGCATAATATATGTATAAATACATGTGTATATATCGACATCTTATTTCATCATCATCATCATAAACTCACGCCTTGATTCCCAGAGCGGGGTAGGCAGAGCCACAGACTCACCAACAACTCCAAAAACTTGTTGATAATTCTGTGACCACATTTTGCACAACAGGCTAAGATGTTGTCCAGTGTATTAGTGACAGGTTGCAAACCCATCGCCTAACAGCACTACACAGCCTTTAGTCCCTTAGTCGTCTCTTACGACATTCACGGGAAGACATGGAGTGGCAACATTCTAAACCCGGCACCACACGGCAGCACACACATCACATCACACACACACATCACATCTTATTTATGATATAAAATCCCTAGAACGTGCCCCTAGTTAGCCCACGTCTGCATATCACTATCATCTGATATTGCCCGAAATATTCCGAGGTTTATCGATATTTTGGACATCTTTACCGCGAGAGTTCAATCCTTATCAGTAAAGGCAGCGCTACACGAGTGACCTTTCAATTTCATCATTTAGTTAACATTATCAGGATGGTTTAATTACAGTTATCTGCTAATGAATTTATTTTGCGTTACAATTAGCAGCTTGAGTTAACGATTAGATTTTTTTTATTTATAACTAGCGACCCGCCCTCGCTTCGCTTCGGTATATATGAGTTTTCTGTCCAAAATGTATTATACCTAAAAACCACGGAATAGAAAAAACAGTGGAAGTGGCATAAGCTTCGCTTAGTATCAGACCTGTTGTCGCCAATACTCACACTATCATAAAAACAACGCGCCACCATGGAAAATGTTTTTGGTGCGGCTATCGTTTTTACATTCCAAAATAGCACAATAAGGCATGCTTTTGGATTTATTTACTATTATAGAAATATCGAAATAAGCGATCGCGGCAAAAGTATGGTAGGTTGCGCGGAACTCCGCATAACTATGCCACACGTTACACGCCCACTTGACACTTCTACTGTTTTTTCTGTTCTGTGATGACCTTCCTCTTGAATCACTCTCACACGTATTCACAAACAATACTTAAGGTATCCTTCACTGAGTAAACGCACTGCGTTCAATGCAGCTTTGTGATTGGTCTTTTTTGACCAACCTTTTCTTAATGAGGCGATTTGAACCACCCTGTGCTTTCGTGAGCACTGTGAGATCTCATAGTGACGTTTGTGAATACGGGTGTCTATCTATTAAAAAAAAACCGCATCAAAATTTTACAATAATTTAATGAGGAAAATTGTATTATAGTTGCAGGCTAGGACCATAGTTGTATGGTTTTACGGCACTTATATCCCAAGAGCCCTACGGATGATACAAGCATTTTAAACTGCTAATTAAACAGAGAGATCCGAAGTGCACCGGTGACGTCATTGTGCAGTTCGGCCATATAAACTCCATGTTAAATTCTGTTTTGCTAGAAAGAGATAGGAACAAATCTTTGAAGGCTTATATCTTGGTTACTTTTATATCTATTCAAAAAATGATTTTTCTCAACTGTTTGTTACTTGAATCATCATAGAAAAAAATCATGAATATTACCAACCCAACTTATCTTTCCACTAACTATCGCAAAGATAATTTCGGGCAACGAACTTAAATAAACATAATTCATACTTTATCTCATGGTTAAAAAAAACTATGCGGAAGTTTAATATAGTTAAGTCAAGATAATCGATGACCGTCGCCTGTGGATGACGAAAACGATCCTTGGTTACATTAAAACGTTACGTTACAGATAACGATAAGACGCTACATATATTTTATATTGCATAATAAAATATATGATAAAAAATAAAATATAGAGTATGATTACATGAAGGTAAATTTGACATAACCACACTTTTAGGCATTTATTATCAACTATCGACTCGCCCTCGCTTCTGTTTTCTGTAACACCCGTTATAAAACACCATTATTTCGAATTTAAACACGGGCCACTTAAAAATAAAGTCTAAACGTTTCCTCAGCTTAGTAATAATGTACAGTCAACCAATTTGAATTCTAGGCCATTATGGAACTATGTCATAGTGACGTAATGATACAAATCGTAGGAATCTTCTTAAGAATTGAATTAAAACGTCACTTTGATATAGTTCCATAGTGGCCTATGAATTAAATTGGTAGAGTGTACATTTACAATATTTGCATTTGAGCAGCCTTCGTTCTTGACAACATATGTGAGTAAAACTGATTATACAATGATGACGTCACTTATTCATAAGCTTACGGCAGTTTGACACAGAATAGAAAAAACAGTGGAAGTGGCATGAGCTTCGCTTAGTATCAGACCTGTTGTCGCCAATACTCACACTATCATAAAAACAACACGCCACCATGGAAAATGTTTTAGGTGCGGCTATCTTACACTCCAAAATAGCACAATAAGGCATGCTTCTGGATTTATTCCCTATTTTAGAAATATCGAAATATCGAAATATCGAAATAAGCGATCGCGGCGAAAGTATGGTAGGTTATGCGGAACTCCGCATAACTATGCCACACGTTACACGCCCACTTGACACTACTACTGTTTTTTCTGTTCTGTAGTCTTTGTCAGTAGTATCGATAATCGCCAACGTATCTATGACATGCTTTACTGCTCCGTCGGTTCAGTGAACTGTATAGTGCCCGTTATTTAATAGCTTAGAAGAAAACCCGCAGTAAGTTATCTCTCGCGCTTCGACCCGAGATCTGTTACGAGGTAACACGATCTGAATCGCCCTAGTTTTCACGCGGTTACAGCCTTATTCAATTCAAATGTTAACCAATAATCGAATCGAATATATCGACAAATGGTGTCGATTTGAGAATATCATTTAATGTTTTTTTTTCGTTTTAGAATTTCATCGTACTGAAATAAGTACATCTTTTCATCTTTTCATGCATGGCCTAAACCCGAAACTTAGTCAATAATAATTTGTTCCAATGTAAAAGCTTTATCTTGTCTAGGGGACACCGTTGATGTAGGAAAATATATCGAAACTTTTATGTGGTCGTCATGCACCGTCTTATATACACATAAGTAGGTGTTTGTTTCCCTTTCTCCCTCTATCTCTCTCAAAAGATTTTTGGCATGTTTTCCTGCTGAACTACGCAGGTTATTTGATATTATATTTCATTTAATATTTATAGCTTTATTATAATGCTAGACTAAGTAGTACCATTGTGATAAGAAATATGTTTAAAAAAAGACTGACTGCTGAGTTTCTTGTGGCGTTTCTTCTCAGCAGTGGTCTTGACGTGTAAAAGTGCCCTTGCGGCCTACTTACTGAATAAATTTCTTTTATCTTTTTTATCTGCACACTCTACCATTGACAATGTCATTTCATGTATTAATTAAAAAAACGACATGTGCTCAAACCTATTCTAATCGCGGTTTGACATTTAATAAGAAGTTCAGTAGTGATGCGAAAATGTCGATGTTACAATATCGACTGGAGTGACTCGACTTATACAGGGTGTTAGGCAGAAGGTTGGACAAACTTCAGGGACTAACTCTGTAGGTCATACTCATCAACTTTTATTATCGGACCAACATCCAAATCGCGAAAAATTAAAACAGCTGTTCAATACATTTCTGCTGTTTAGCTCTCAAAGTTTATATGGAACAGCTGTTTTTTTTCGCGATTTGGATGTTGGTCCCGTAATAAAAGTTGATGAGTATGACCTACAGAGTTAGTCCCTGAAGTTTGTCCAACCTTCTGCCTAACACCTTGTATGCTCTGACAAGTCTTAGTCATCAGTCCAACATTTAAAAATAGACAGCATTCTGGCACCCATCATCCATACAAGACGACAGGAACACGGTATTATATATTTTTTCTTTGGCCCCAAATTGTCCCTGTAGCTAAAATAAGAACTGTGTCAAAGTAAATTTATTACCTGACTCTACCGCTCCTCTGCCATACCGCTTACTCTTAACATTGACCTTGACCTCTCCCTCGCACTTGCAGTTGTCAGACAGCCTCTGCTCACACGAAGGTCCTTGGGGACCGTCCATGACTCTGGAAAGAGACAAAAAAATTCATTATTAGGGTTTTTTTCTTGTCATACTCAATGCATTGTGTAATTGGCAAATTTCAGTTCGCTTCAGTAGAAATTGTCTATATGGTAATTACACCGACAATATATTAAAAAATGTACCAATTATTTTACCGAATCAGCTATCGACGAACGTATCACATCACAGCGCAGAATTTTCATTTTATCGAAAGGCATTTCTCGCCGCACTAGTTAATTTTTTTGTAAGTCACAAGTCTAACCTAACCTACGTAATTAATATTTAAGTTAACATAATGATCGGCGACCGGTAGCAATTTTTCAACGAGAGTATAACATGGATATGATTCTATTTAAATTACGTGCTCAAATTCAAATTCAAATTCAAATAATTTATTTAGCAAGTAGGCCCTGCAGGCACTTTTACAAGTCTGAGTCTACCAGCGCTTCCAAAGAGACCACTGTTGAGAAGAAGCGCCGCAAGAAACTCAACAGTAAGCCGTTTTTTCCAAATAAATCAATTATTACAATACTAAACTTAAGCTACATAATTTAAATGTCACAGGGATGTACAGGTCCCAGTAGTAATAATAATTAAATATATCAAAATGTCAGATTATAATAAATAATACAATTTCGGAGATGTAAACAGTCTCCAAATGTCAAATTAAAATTAAGAATTTGTGTATTAAAAATGTATGCAGTTTTATTATCGAGGTTTTAATATGTCTAAAACGATGAAATATCGGTTCCCAACTACGCACCTCTCACATCTGTTACTGTAGACAGGTCATTCTATTTATAAATATAAATGGATCCTCTTTTTTTTTACAATATAATTATGGTTTTATTTTAAAAAACACAGACTTATCCATATTAGTCATTACGTTTGACGTTAAAGTGACAGAAAATGCTACCGATCGCCGACTAGACTTATCATTTAACAAGCTCTGATGATACATCGAGACGTAAGTACTCAAAGAAACTGGGAGGCCTTAGACACAATGTTGTTGCTATTTCCACGCGGACGAAGTCGCGGGCACAACTAGTATTTAGTAAACGCTTGTGCAACTATAGTACTGTGCAGATAACAAGTCGATCCTGACACATTGACCGACTATAAAGTTTCCAAATATTGATAATTTTGACAGCTGTAAAACAATGCTAAACTTATTTGTTGCGTGTGAAGGAATAGTAACAGCATTGTATATAACCAGGGATCGGAAATTCGGATCGATATTTACCTAAAGTTGGCAAAATCCCGGAAAAAGATAGGCGAACATGGCGTCGGCTTCTTAAAAATATTATTTTAATAATATCAATTCCGGGATTCCGTGATTCTACAAAACGTTAATAATTATTATTATTTTACATGTAGGATAAAACGTTCCGTTTTGCTCTTATAAATTCGTTAGGTCAATGAGTTACAGGTAAATTAAACAACATTTCGTAAATCTATACATGGAAAATAACTTCAAAATTTCAAATAGTTAATATAAATACTTAATTATGAATTTATGCTGGCGTAAATTATTTATTTAGAAATCCCGCGAGTTTTATTAATGAACTATATGATTGAGTCCGCCTCTATACAACTGAACAACAACGCCGCCGCGAAAGTTTAGGTAAATATCGATCCGAATTTCCGATCCCTGTATATAACTCTATCGATGTGTCGCAGAATTGGCTTAGAAAAAGATAATTCTTTAATAGGTTAATTACTTTGACAGATCATATGTCGATAAAAATTTAATAGTGATGAGAAAATGTCGATGTTTCAGTATCGACTCGACCTACACGGTCTGTTAAGTCTTAGTTATACATTAGCTTTATAACTTTCTATTGATTTGGTCTCATATAACGAGTGAAAGAGGATTCCGAAGTCTCGAATGTAGTGCTTCTTAATATTGGTTCAGTAATATCGATATGAACGGAACTGTGAGCCCTAAATCAATTAATGTGGACCAAACATATTAATCTATCTTATCGCTTTGCTGCAAGTGGCCCTAAGAAGCAGGAAAATATGTATTAAAAAACCGGTCAAGCGCGAGTCAGACTCGCGCACCGATGGTTCCGTGTCCGTACCGCACATTAGCTATTATTATTATTAAATCAATTAATCAATCCTACCACTAGTCCAAAGCGGGCGTAGCATACATTGTACCCGATTCTACGTGTACAGTCAACCAATTTGATTCCTAGGCCACTATTGACTTTGTCAATGTGACGTTGTAAACCAAATCATAAGAAGTCTGTAACGTTTGGTTGTCAACCTCACTTTAACATAGTCCAAAGTGGTCTAGAAATCAAATTGGTTGACTGTACATCGCTTAAATGGGTGTCATTCGCGATCCACAATATCGTTTGTCCTAATCGTCATTTGACCTAATTTATCGTTTGTCCTAAACTGGTTTTCAGCTCAGTCAGACAATATTTTAAGCTTTCCAAAAATACCTGCGGTTAGGTTAGGTAAGAGTTGTGTTATAACAACACTAAAAAGTTTGAAACATCAGGCGGAAATGGATTTTAGGACAAACGATGAATTAGGACAAATGACGATTAGGACAAACGATATTATGCATTCCGATATAGACCCCGCTTAAATAGCCTAAAACTGAATTGTCTAATTTTTAGACATAGTCTAGACGGTAGATTTAACAAGTGCTATTCCAGGATGTCAAGCTGACTATAATATAGAACGCCTAAAATAAGAAGCGTCAGATTCAAATTAGCGCTGTCATTTGATTATGACAGCTGCTCATAGAATAGCAAAGTGATTTAGCGACAGCTAAATAAAATTAGGAAGTTTAGAGGCCACTGTAGAATCGGGTGCATAGATAATATTCAAATATTATTTACTGAGAAGTAAATAATAATTAAAAAAGTATGCTTTTGAGACAAACCTCTATAAGCATGACTTTTTTCAGAACAGCTATTAAAAAAGTTCCTGTCAATTATAGGGAAAAAGGGTCGACTTAACTCATACTACAAAAGGGTATATGCATAAACAGAGTATAGGCTAAAAGAAAACAAACAAAAAAAAACCTAAATACCAATTATTGATTGGCACCTGTATTTAGTTTTCCCTTTATCAAAATAATAAGTGTCAAAAAAGGATTTTTAGAAACGAGGGCGTTGTATTGTTGTTATTAACATGGAGGTTGCCAATTGAGAATATTAATACATACCTTGCGTAAAACTTTGAAACGCCGAGACTTTAATTTTAATTATATTAAAACAAAAATCTTGCTCAGTTTCAGACACAACCTCACCTCACGTTTTTTTTTAAATGGTAACACACTGCCTATCTCTACGAGGTCTATATTAGACAATAAAGCCACAGACAACACAAATTAAAAATCCAATATGGCGGCTTGACGTCAAGGGGGCTAGTGAAAACAAGAATCGTGCGTCGCTCACTTTATTTCCCGATAACAAGACCTATTTATTAATAAGACGTCACTGATAATAAATTCTGGGGTATTTTTCTTGTGATTAAAGATGTTAACTACTGGCTGTTAAACGAGTGCCCTTGCTTCTTTGGGCAGGAAAAAACTAGTGGAAAAATACAACGTGATTTCTGGCAGCTGTCAATCTGACACAACAACAAAAATCAATTACTTATCGAATAATGAAACAACAAAGGCAAACTTTAAAAATCCCATAGATATAAATACACATAGATAACGTAAACACCTCAATCTGTATGAAAACCAACCGTGTCACTTTCTTCTACTAACTGGGACGTCACAAGAGCGATTAAGTGATGTGAATTCCCCGTTACGAGCAAAAAAAAGCACCTTACATACATACATACATACAAAAAGGTCGGAAACAATACCCTCCTTCGGCAATAGGATAAAAAAATCCCCTCTATTTATAGCTGTCCAAGGTAGCTGGTCCTGAGGCTAAGTGGGAGTAGAACACTAACTACTTAGACGATCTACGTTTTAGATCACTCACTAAGTAGACGATCTACGTTTTAGACCACTCACTACTTAGACGATCTATGTTTTAGATCACTCACTACATAGACGATCTACGTTTCGGACCACTCACTACTTAGACGATCTACGTTTTAGATCACTCACTAAGTAGACGATCTACGTTTTAGACCACTCACTACTTAGACGATCTACGTTTTAGATCACTCACTACTTAGACGATCTACGTTTTAGATCACTCACTACTTAGACGATCTACGTTTTAGATCACACACTAAGTAGACGATCTACGTTTTAGAACACACGCTACTTAGACGATCTACGTTTTAGATCACACACTAAGTAGACGATCTACCTTTTAGAACACACGCTACTTAGACGATCTACGTTTTAGACCGCTCACTACTTAGACGATCTACGTTTTAGAAGTTCAAGACCACTCGCTCCTTAAACGATCTACGTTTTAGACCACTGGCTACTTAGATGATCTAGATTGTAAACCACTCACTGCTTAAACCAGCTTTATTAGGCCACTTGCTAGAGTTACTGCATAGACAAGCTGCGTTTTAGACAAGCTACTGCATCGACAAGCTGCCTTTTAGATGAATTACTGCATAGAAAAGCTGAGCTTTAGGAGAAATACTGCATGGACAAGCTGCGTTTTAGACGAATTAAGGCATGGATAAGCTGCGTTTTAGACGAGTTACTGCATAGACAAGGTGCGTTTTAGACGAGCAACTGCATAGACAAGGTGCGTTTTAGAAGAGTTACTGCCTAAACCAGCTGCGTTTAGCCGAAATTATACTAACCCGTTATCAATTTAATACTTATGACTATTTATTGAGACGTGAGAAAGCAAAGCAGTATATGTGGCGTTTAAGATAAAACATCACGCGACCAGCCCAACGCAAGACACATCACTATGTCATCATTCCGGGGGGTCCTTATCTCGTGACATTTAAGTACATTTCCAACGATGTTTGTGCCACGGTATCATGTTATTGGACATTAACAACATCAATAAGATAATAGAGTATATTTAGCTGGTGTTAAGTAACTTGTGAGATGATGCAAAATAGTTTCAAAACAAACGTGACGCGGGTTATTATGATTTAATTTGTACAGTGTGGTACTTCCATAGGAGCTTGTATTTTAAGAGCAGGGTATTGATTCTCTCAAAAGCAAAGGTGAGCGAATGCAGGAGTGAATGTCCAAGCGGCGAGTTTAAGTAGTCCCGTAAGAGCGAGCAAAACACATATTAGCGCGTGCATTCTCAATTAGGCAGCCTTATACGTTCGAGAAGCCATGCTGCCAAATTGAATACACGCGCTGAAATGTATTTTGTTCGCTTTGACGGGACTACTTAAACTCGCCGCTTGGACTTCACTCCTGCATTCGCTCACCTTTGCTTTTGAGAGAATCAATACCCTGAAAGTATAAGCCCTAATGAATGCAAATTGGTACTTATTTCTAGTTAAAACAAACAATTTTTTTCATATAAATTAATTCGGCATGCAATGTATCGGTAACATCGAGCAACACGGAAGGGAGTAAGGCATTCGCACCATTTCCCCTCTGTCAAAGTACAAGCCCAAGCGGGCATGCGCATCTAATAAAACTAGTTGTCACTCGGACGTTTGAGTATTGGCGACAACAGGTCTGATACTAAGCGAAGCTCATGCCACTTCCACTGTTTTTTCTATTCCGTGATTATACTAGACAACAATAAACATACTTATATAAAGAAATACATAGGTACCTACTTACTTATATACATAGAAAAACCAAATCGACCCCGGGACCTCTAGCTTCGCTGGCAGGGTCACTACCAACTAGGCCAACTTTGTCATCAAAGCAAGAAGTTATTGACATTTCAAACATTATCACAGTCATACTCATATGTACGCCTCTGGAGGCAGAAGTCAATTAACGACGATAAAGAGTTAACTTTTATAAACAAATAACATGGAAATTTTCCGACAATCGACTTCTGCCTGGGCCTCTATTAGATGTTTCATTTTTCAAAATGTTTAATGAATTCGCTCGCATTCTTGCTCCTACAAACATACACTCACGCCTTCATTCCCAGAGTGGGGTAGGCAGAGCTACAGTATTACCAATAAATCTAAAAACTTGTTGTTAATGTAACCGGGCGTTTTCACTAAAAAGTGTACCCAGTTAACGACTGAAATTAAGGAACTTTAACTTTGTCAGTTTTGTGACGAAAATTAGCTATACATTGACGGCCGCAAGTATGGTTAATTGTCGTCACAAAACTGACAAAGTTAAAGTTGATTAATTTCAGTCCTTAATTGGTTACACTTTTTAGTGAAAACGCTAAACCACATTTTGCAACAGGCTAAGATGTACCAGCCTTAGGATACTACAGGCCTTTATTCTCATAGTCTCCTCTTACGACTTCCACGGGAAGACATGGAGGATTGGAGGGGCACAATTCTAAACCACACGGCACTTGGTATTTAGGATTGCACACTTTGACCACTTTTTGAATCAATTCATGATTGGCCCGTGTGGTGCCGGGTTTAGAATGTTGCCACTCCATGTCTTCCATTGGATGTCGTAAGAGACGACTAACGGACTAAAGGCTGTGTAGTGCTGTTAGGCGATGGGTTTGCAACCTGTCACTAATACACTGGATAACATCTTAGCCTGGTTGTGCAAAATGTGGTCACAGAATTATCAACAAGTTTTTGGAGTTGTTGGTGAGTTGTGGTGTGTGTGAGTTGTGGCTCTGCCTACCCCACTCTGGGAATGAAGGCGTGAGTTTATGTATGTATGTATGTAATTCATGATTAGGCTCCAAAGCCGCAACGGGCAGAAAAATGAGGTCGATAATGATTATGGTCTAAGATCCGAATAGGAGACGATCTTCACCCAGCTGTTCGATTCGATTCGATAAAAAGCATTTTATATCAAATTTAATAAGGCAAATAGGTTGACTGAAAAATTTCAGCCCAGTACAGTATATAATAAAATAATAATAAAAAACTATTTTAAAATTGCTATCGCTTGTTTAATAGACCAATTACATACTAATCGAAAGTATGAAGCCTATAGAATATGCAAACGTTAGGTTTAGTGCAAATTATTAGTACCGACTTACCTGCCTACCCAATGGTTATGATGGGAAAAGTAGTCAACCTAACGTTTGCATATTCTGTCTGTCTTGTCCGAAGCGCTGGTAGATTCACTCAATGTTACCGACGTGTAAAAGAGCCCTCATGTGGCCTATTTAATGAATAAATATTTTGAATTTTGTATTTGATTTTTTTTCTTGAGTTGTCTGACTATCGTTATCAAGTAAGTCTTAAATGATGCAAGTAAATGAAGTAATCTTTATGAATAAATAGAAATTAGGTCAATACCACGACCTATACTCTTTGATAAGCAATTATCTATTCATAACACTTGCAATAGTCTATCCTAATATTGTTATATTATCAATATGTGAGTTAAAAACATATATTAAGTATATTTTAGTAGATTATTGGCGAGGCAGGGAAGTAGGCAATTGCGGGCCGAGTATTGGTTTAAACGGACGAGCTTGCGAGTAATTATGGACATTTTCACTTTTTAAAAAGTTACAAGCTAGATAGTAATGGAATTTATATGCAACATTGCGGGATTGTGCAGCGAGCTCGCAGTTTTTTTTTTTAATTTGAGAACTGTCAGTATACTATGTACTTCGTGTCTCAATATGTAGATAGTAATGTCAACATTTCCGGACATTTTTGAGAAAAATAAGTTTCTGTCGAAAATGATATTTTAGGGACAAGTTTTTGTTGACGACTGAACTTTTTTTGCACGGTGGGTCTGCGTTAAGTATAGTGGAGATTCTGTCGCCACCTTCTGACTCCATCATCAGATCAGGACACGACTGAGGAACAAATACGCAACAGAGAATAATATTGCGATAAGAAAAAAACCGGTCAAGTGCGAGTCGGACTCGCGCACCGAGGGCTCCGTATTTAAGATAGTAAGCTTGGTAACCGCAAAAGAAAATACTCATTTTGTTATGAACTTTATTTTCTACGCAATAATGTCCATTTTGATCAGCCTAAATTTTAAAATAGATTTTTAAAGATTTTTTGGTATTTCTCAAAAACTGTAAATAGTTAACACTTTATTTAATTTTTCCGATTTTTTGGTTAATAAACTTCGGAGATTAGGTCATTATTTGTAGGTACATTTTTGGGTATAAATCAAAAAGTACATACCAAAAATTAAAAAAAAACGATTTGAAATGTGCAGATTGAGCCCTTTCATATGACACCCAATTTGCTATAATCAAACCACTTTAATTTTTTAAGCCCCCATACTTTCAACTATTTATAAAATTAATTTCATTTTTTTTTCTAAAAACAGATGCTGGCAACCAAGTTGTACAACTATGCTAAATTTCAAGTTGATAGAATTTATAGTTGAAGTGAAGAGTTAAAGACTAAATAAACGAACGTGCAAAGGTACTTTCGCATAACATACTTAAGTAAGGGTTAAGATAATTAATAATGTATAAACAAGAAAACGATGGTACTTAAATGACATTGCACAAAAAGTATGAAAATAAATAAATTCAGTTATATGTTTTCATACTTATTTTGACGAGCACCTACCGGGGGCCATAACTTTTAATTAATTAAAAGAAAATCAAAATAAATAATTTGGATTTATTATAATAAGTATTAACTTTTGACTAAAAACGGTGTTGATTTAAACTATAGTGCCCGGTCGATAAGAAGTTAATCCTGACACCTGTCATTTCAGTACAAATTATAACCTCAAACCCAAGAATAGGTTATAAATTGTACTGTGATGACAGCTGTCAGGATTGACTTCTTAACGGACGGGCACTATAGGATAGTGTTATGCGAACAAAAATGACACATTTTGTTGGGCCAACCAACTATAGTTTGTAAATGTACTAGTTAATTAAATAATGAAATAAATAAATAAATATTAAATAGCTCCATGCTCTATCTCTCAGATTATTTACAATCTACGTCGCACTAAATAGAAGTAAAAAAATAATAAACCCCACAATTCGGCTGATCGAATTTTAAATTGACAACCTACTTTTAACACCATCAAATTATCCAGATTTAAGGCTGTTTCATTGCGTGATAGTTTGCATGCTACATGATACATTGCGTCGCTGGAATAGCTCTCGGCTTAAAGATGTTCAAACTATCCGTCAATGGACCGCTACAAGCATGCGGACTATCAACCAACGCTGACCCAGAGAGAAGTCCATACAACGTAATATGTCTATGAAAAATTCTTTTTTTTTTTAATTTTGTATGTATGGTTGGTAAAACAGGATGTAATACAACATCCTATGTGATGAAAATGTAGCTAATTCTAATTTTAATTAATCACTTTCACTCTTGTTAAGGTGTATTTTGGCAATGTCGAGTTATTTATAGACACTCCAAGAGAAATAAGTCCATGGATATCACACGCGAGGACAAAATTGTATTTTCTTTTGTGGAGTAAACATCACATGCACTTGTCAAGTTTCATAAATGTAGCTAAAGTTGACAGTTTAAATTGCCAGATTGGCATCTTTGATTTAGCATCATATCAGCCTTATTGTTTTAAAAAGTGCAAACGATTTTAAACCTTAGCCTTGCAGACCACTTATTTGTACACTAGACAATGTGGTCGCATTTAGTAATTTATTTAAAGCTAGGTTTATTCTTTTGGTGATAAGGTTATTATGATACGGGGACACATTTTTCAGGTCCACGTTGCATCGTCTAACCCCAATACAAACAGAAAGGTGTTTTAGGCTTAATTGTGTAATCTATCTGCGGCATCATAATTCCCCAAATGGTCCAAAGGGTCCCCAAACTCGTGTGGTTGCCGGGTCAGAATAGTGCCACTCCATGTCTTCCCGTGGATGTCGTAAGAGGCGATTAAGGGAATAAAGGCTTGTAGTACTGTTAGGCGATGGGCTGCAACCTGTCACTAATACGCTGGTAAACATCTTAGCCTAATTGTGCAAAATGTGGTTAGCCCTGCCTACCCCACTCGGATGAAGGCATGAGTTTATGTATGTATCTAAATATAAAGCTTGTTTAACTGCGACGGTGTTTAGTTAGCGATGAAGATCAGATATGCGGTTAAAGAGATCTCAGCTCTGAAAGTAGCGGTCACAATTATATGTTCGAGCTTTTATCTTTATAATGGTTTATTGCTTTGTTTATTAAACACGAAATAGGTGACTGTTAATACAATACAATGATACAAACGGTATAGTTTTTAGTGTCTATGAAACTGGCACTCCAGGTGCATTCTCTGTGATGGGCAAATATAACGAAGTGTGCATATTCGTTCCTAAGTTGCGGATGTACGGTGTTTATAAGTATTTTTTAATTGAATACATAAAACCTATATACTCATAAGCCCCGCATCAAATGTTGATAGTTCAAAAAGGAATGTGTTGCTCATGTAAAGTATAGTCGTTTCGAAACGTAAATAGTTTATTTCAGAAACAGGTTCCATAAACAACACAAATATACAAGAGTGGCACAATCTAAACTAAACTTAGAAACTAAACTAGACAATATATTGAGAAATGACTGCCCTGGATATAGGCCGTTGAGACTTATGAGGATAAATTTGCATATAATTCTACTTGTTTTCGAGTCTTACATGGTTTCGATGTACTTAATATTTATCTTAAAAGTATGTAGGTATGTTATTGCCAATTATTGTCTATTATCCGAATTACAAGCATAGAGTTTAGTTTAAAAATAGGTCGATGTCGGTAATATAGTCACCAGATATTTATTTAAATAAGTTTTGTTAGAGATATGTTAGGTACGTACTTAAATACACAGCCTTTTTTTTAAATAAACATGCAAATAATATTTATATTACACAATAACTTTCGCATGGCTGGCAGAAAGCAAAATTTATAAGTAAAATTAAGTTTGGAGCGTGTTATAATTTAAGAACAATAAACGGAAACAGTTTACAAAGTTCAACATTTAGATAATAAACTTTACATTATAAGACCATATAATACGGTCTATTTATTTAAAAAATAATTTATGGCCGTATTGGGATAAACCGTAAGCAAAAAATATTAAAAAAAATTACCAAGCACTTGTCGAAAAAGTTCTATTGATATCAACAATTAATGTCAATACCTACTCAGTGTCACTACTTTCAAAATTAAAAAGTACTTCGTTTTGACATTACCTTCTAAAATAATGATTACACACGTTAATATTCCAATTCTTTAAATAACAAAGTATTTATTTGTTATGGAAAGTGGAAACCGCATGGTATAATTTGCGTAAAACTTAGCTGTCACTTAACGTTGTTTTAATAAATTAAGGAGTGCACAAACGTCATTGCGCGCGGGCATTTTTCATAGTCAATGTAAATTAGTCGAATAATATCAAATTGCCTTTACTTTTTTCTTAGTTGTCTAAACTAAAAGAATATTAACATAAAATGCTTTAACTATTAATAGATTAGAAGACTTACCTGTTTTTAAGATTTGTAGTAGTTGTAGTAGCAAGTTATAAGCAACTTCGTACCGTAGCGAGGCGACTTGTGCCTAAGTGTATCGAGAAATTAATTGATTGAATACTTGTATTTGAAGTTAACGTGCGACTGAGATAAGCACTTCGAACGAATGAAATAGCAATACGTTACGTTGACCAAACATTCTTGATACTTTGAAGTTGCAGAAGATTTGAAAGTAAGTTTAAAAAATATAATAATTTCCCCAATAGGTATCTAAACCACAACTTTCTCAACTGTTTCGTTACTCAAGTTATTTTGAATTTTTATTTAGTTTAGTTTTGAATATTATTTAAGTCTTATTGATTTCTAGTTTAAAGTTGTTACACAATTATGTGTTACACTAGTTCATTTCTTTTCTTTTGTCAATAATAGGTACTACATAACCTTCCTTGATTTCACCAGGGGCCTGTTTTATAACTGTTTTTTATGTCGTCACTGGTCAAGGTTGTGTCAAATGGAAACTTGTAACATGTAAATTGTAATTTGTAGCTTTATAAAACATGCCACAGCGCATTAAATGCCGGCATTACGCTGAGGTGAGACCGTTTCGTGACTACATTCTTCTTGTTTGCATTTATCTGTTCTTTGTTGTGATTTGTCATGAATAATTGTTTTTGTTTCTTTCTTTTAAATTGCCTCTTTTTATAGGTAAGTATGCCATGTTTACAAGTTACGAGTTGTCAGTGTTCAAAATTACGAAATACGGCTGTCACAGTTACAGAGATTATCCTACCTTGACTGGATTTAGTTTATAAGTTCTTGTTAATTATTGGGGTTTATTGGGTATCATTGAAATTAAACTTATTAAAGTTTTATACAGGATTAGAGTAGAGTTTACAACGTACCAAAATAAACATTTAGCGATATCGCCACATGTGGCCCGTTTCACGAAGCTACAAGTTACAATTTACAAGCGGAAGTCTCTTTCTAAATCTTTTTGCTAGAAAGAGGGTTCCGCTTGTAATTTATAACTGGTAGCTTCATGAAACGGGCCAATGGTCTTTTTATTTTTTTGTACGTAGCGTTTTCTATATAGCATGAACCCACATATACAAGGTGTCCCGTAAGTACTACGACAAATTAAAATAATAATAGGGCATCACCAGGGCTACCAAAAACACCCTGATATATGTTCAGCGATTTTTAGTACTTTCAGAGATATTGATCATTTTAATCGTTTTTTTTATAAATTTTCCTTATATCCATCGTACGAAAAACCCTGAAGCTGATGTGTTATTTCAATGTCTTTCAGTCTTTTCTTTCATTGTTAGAATCATTATGGACTTAGGATGTTTTTAAAGCTACATCTCAATTTTTTTCACGTCTACTTTTTGTGTAAACGCACAAAGTTGGTTTTTCCATACTAGATGAAAAACAAACATAGTATGGACAAAGTAACTTTGTGTGATTACACAAAAAGTTCTCATGAAGAAAAAACTGGAATGTAGCTTTAAAAACATCCTAAGTTCATTTTGATTCTAACAATGTAAGAAAAGACTGAAAAACATTGAAATAATACATGAGCGTAAGACATCGGTTACACGCTCAGTATTTCATCAGTCTGGCGTCAGTTCAATCATGATCGAGGGGGACGCAGCTATTATGTTAATATAGCTGCGTCCCTTTCGAGCACGGACTGAACTGACGCCAAACTGATCGTGTAACCCTTGTCTTAAGGTTTTTCGTACGATGGACACAAGGAAAAAATACAAAAATTCCTATTAAAATGATTAATATCAAGGAGGTGTTTTTGGTAGCCCTGGTTATGCCCTATTATTTATTTTAATTTGTCGTACTACTTACGGGACACCCTGTATATTTTATACAAAGTTTACCCAAATTAGATTCTATTTTGATAATATTCAACTTTAACCAGGACAGGATCTTTGTTCGCCGTGTCTCCTCAATATTAATTGTTACAATCTAGATTTTAAATAACTCTTAGTATTAAAATGGAATTAACTGCACGAAGTCGAATTTTATCTTTCAGCGCAAATAAATTATTCATAAATCGTTAATTGCCAGTACCAAGTGTCGGTAGTCGGCAACGCTTCCTTATCAAACCGGCGGCGGCGTGTGCGCACGTGGTGTTTAGCACCAGAACTTTATAAAAGGAACTCGCTCAGGTTTGCTCCCATCGCTCCACCAAACACTAGACGCTTCACCCAACCGAAAAAATGTCGCATCCCAAAGAAGGTAAGTTTTTACACTAACCAACACGGCCTCTATTAACCGACCAGATTTAATTTCATCGTAACTAAACAACATGTTTTTGTTCAACACAGTTCTCAATTGTGCCGGGTTACGATGTACGCAGAATGCGACCTTGGTTAAATTAGAATAAAGTGTTGAATTTTTTTATTAATACAGCGTACTCAATGGCATTTTACGCTGCTATAGTTTGTAGGGTTTTGCGATATGGCTAGGCAATAAGTTTTATTAGCTTCTTATAATGTTATGATTATTTTAAGACCTTGATTAATAGCAGTTTAGATAATAATAAGGCTAAACAAATAACAAACTGTCCATGATCGAGAATGTGCTCATTAAAATTATGTTACAAAAAATAATCCATTCGAGATTAAATAATTTTTATTAGGTACCCACAACTTATATTATTTTAGACATTTGGAAAACACCTTTGGTCTTTTTTTAATGGTTTATTTTATTTCATTACTAACCATTTTAATTGTAAAAACAAATGTCGACATGAGTGGCTAGGTAACTGTTAAAAAAAATCTATGGTCCTCGAGCTAGGCTGCTATATTTTACCTACTTTTTTACTCGGCATGTTTATTGTTTATCTCATTAGCATAAAAGACTCAGTTTCATTGGTCGATAGCCTTGTAGCATTCCATTGACGGGTTGATCTAACATTTTTAAGCTGAGCTATTACAGCGACGCAATGTATCTCAAAAAGCATGCGGGGCTATCGCGCAATGAAACAGCCTTTACATGCGATTTTATCATTCGTTTTATATCCTTCTCTTACTAGCATATTTACGAAAGAAACACACTGAGGCCTTACTTTGAAAATCTAAGTTCGAAGTTACATTAGTTCCATCCCTTTCTCTCGATTTAGTCTTGAATGACGAGTGACAGGGATGGAGCTAACGTAACTACTAACTTCGATTTTTAAAGTCCCTCAGTCCCACAGACCCTTAAGCGGAAAAATGCGAGTTGTGCTCTCTAGCCTTCTTGATCCTTGAGACCCTTAGGCCGCTTGTAGACGTCCGGACTTGCGGTAGTGTATGGCTTACAATGGATGTGTGTAAACGCACCGGATGGCGGTCCGGCGACGGTGCGTCTACACACATCCATTGTAAGCCATACACTACCGCAAGTCCGGCAAAAAAACTGTCCGTTGTCCGGTGAAAACAACGGACGTCTACAAGCGGCCGTATGTTGTTGATTTAAACGGCATGTAATCGCGTATTTATTGTCGTGATCGCATCGATTACGATGCAACGACCGTGGTAATAAATCATAATTATTATGCTGTTAGGAGTCTTAGGTTAGTGTTAGGTCACTGAGGCTCTACCTTGAAATCCGTAATTCGAACTTCGTCTATTGCTATCCTTTTTGCTCTCGACGCGTCACTAGTTCGCAAGAAAGTGACGGAGCGATCCGAAGTTCGAATTACTGATTTCAAAGTAGAGCCCCTGGTGGAACTACATTTAAATGACAACAACCGCATTACGCAGCAGTTTTTGGATAAAAATCATGTTACCAATTTCACCCTCATCTCCCGTTTATAAACAGCTGATAAAACTCAGAATGGCTGCTAATTAAAAAAAAACTTTTGCAGTCGGTGGCTACAAACTCGGTGCTTTGCTCATTGAGGGGAAGACGAAACAAGTGTTCGACCTGCCCGAGAACCCTGGACATTGCCTGCTCCTCAATAAGGACCGGATCACCGCAGGAGATGGTGTCAAGGCCCATGACCTGGAGGGCAAGGCTGCCATCTCCAACCAGACGAACGCTAAAGTCTTTGAGATTTTAAAGGCTGCTGGTAAGAACGACATTAATTATATAGAGTGATGGAACCAGTAATGGACAAGGACCAATAATGGATACGGACCAATAATGGACACTTGATTCCTATGGTACATGGTACAGAATTATTCATTTATTTTGAGACAATCAATTTATAACCTTAAGATTTTTGAATTAAGTTTTAAGTGTCTATTGTTTGTGCCTTCAGCTAAAAGTGTCCAACATTGGTGCCGTCACGGGTGAAGGAACAAGTAAAAGACAAGGACCAATGGTGGACACTTGATTCCTATGGTACAGAAGATAAGGGTTATTCATTTATTTTAAGACAATCAATTTACAACCTTATGATTTTTGAATTAAGAGTTAAGTGTCCGTTATTGGTGCTTTCAGCTAAAAGTGTCCAACATTGGTGCCGTCACGGGGGACGGAACTAGTAATAGACAAGGACCAATGATGGACACTTGATTATTAATATTTTACACAGGATAAGGGTTATTCATTTGTTTTGCAACAATCAAATTAGGACCGTTTGAAATTTAAAGAGTTAAGTGTCCATTACTGGTACTTAAAGTTCCCTACACTGGTGCCATCACCCTACTTAATTTTTAACCCCTGACGCAAGAGGGGAGTTAAGTATAAGTTTGACAGCTATGAGTGTTTGTGTCTATCTGTGGCAGCGTAGCTTTTAAACGGGTGAACCGATTTGGATGCGGTTTTTTTTATTTGAAAGCTGGATTTTTAGCGGTGGTTCTTAGCTAGCTTTCATGGAAATCTCTTGGGCCGTTTAAAAGATATTCGCTCTGAAAGAATGGGTCACCATTATATCGGGGTTTTTATCTAGGCATGGTCACGGACTTTAGTTGATGAACCACTATAGAACCTTGTCGCATACAACCAACGATTAATTCCTATGTAATTTCTATCTCGTCACTTGACGCTGTCATTATGACAATTAAAGGTTCTATGGTGGATCAACATTTAAAGTCCTTGATAGTACCTATCTAACCCCTTACTTATAAACGTGGGATAACCTAGAGTAGCTATGCCATGTTTTGTCCTTACCTGTCGTTATGACATTTGAATTCGACGGATAAGGACAAAACATGGCAGAGCAACTCCATGATTATTGCACGTTTATAAGTAAGGGAGTAATAGGTAGTTTTTGAAACTTACTTTAGCGTCGAGCGACTGACAGGCCGTTAAGGACGCAGCTATTTGTTAGAACGAGAGACGTATTCTACTTTCTCATTCTATCAAATAGCCGCGTCCCTCTCGGTCTGTCAGTTCGACTGATCGTCTGTAGCGGCCCTTATAGAGCGTTAATTTTAAAGAAACTTTAACTTTTTCTATGTTTTTTTTTATATATCGTAGTCCAGTACTGGACTATCTGTTTACCGACCAAATATAGCATTTATCCATCCATTCATCTGTTTAACTACCAATTTCACCAATCTATGTTAGGGTTACCAGACCAATCGATCGATCGCCGATCGACGGCATCGATTGACGTCGATCGAAGTCGATCGATTGGTCTGGTAGGAACTATCGATCGACGGATATCGTTCGACTAACCAATCGATCGATTGCCGGTCGACGTTGATCGACTGGTCTGACAGCTTTAATTGATGAAGGAACTATCGATCGACTAATCCATTCTGCCATCGATCAACGATCGATCGATTAGTCTGGTAGGAACTATCGATCGACGTCGACTAATCAATTCTACCATCGATCGATGCCGTCGTTGGACTGTTAGTTCATCCATTTTGACAGCTGTTAACGCTCTAATCGTCTGTTAAGTGGTTAACATCGTTTGGTGAAATTGGTACTAAGCGGTATAGTGTGACAAACATTCACATCCATTTATATTACAAGATGTTAGTTCTTGTTGTTTATTGAGTTTTCCGGGATGAAAAGTAGGTACTCGTATTGTACAGTCAACGACTTTAATTGTTATGCCACTATGGAACCCTGTCGCATAACGTTAATCATTAATTTTCGGCGTAAATTCTTCCATGTGGTTTGACGTTGTCATTATGACAGGGTTCCACAGTGGCATAACGATTAAAGTCATTTATTGTACAGTGGAGCTCGCGAATAAATAAAGAAATCCTTATCTTACTTAAACGCTGACTTATGCTTGATCTTTTATCTTGACCCGTGTTTAATTTAACTCATAATCGTAATAATTTACTGCTTAAGTTACTAGAGATGAGGATCGTTCACCGCATAAATTAATAGTAGATTGTTCAACAAGGGACTAAAACAAACCATAATGACACGAGATGTTTAGTGGCCAAGTTCGAGTGACATTATGGTTGTTTAGTCACGCGTTAAACACTCTACTTTTCACTTTGAATGCGAGGAAAAAAAACAACGTTCAGTGCCGGATTAGCCACGTACCTAGCAAGAGTACCAAATGCTACGGGCCCCGCGCATCCACGTCTAACCTCTAAAATGCTAGCACTTACATCAGTATGCGTATGCGTGAAAACGCTTTTATTTTAGTAGGTGCCGGGTGCGGCTCCGCTGAGGCGGAGATGAGCGGAGTGGAGCGGAGCTGTGCCAATATTAACCAATAGAATCTAAACTAACGTGCACAAGGCGCGCTCGACGTGACCGCATGCGCCTTCTATTGGTTAATATTGACACAGCTCCGCTCCGCTCGTCTCCGCCTCAGTGGAGCCGCACCCTGGAGTAATTTATAGGGCGGGGTACTGAAAAATTGTCGACCGATAAAAGGTATATAAGTAAGTATACTAGAGGACGCCCGCGACTCCGTATGCGTAGAATTAGTTTTCCGCTACTCTCCCCATCCCTTCCCGTTGGGGGTCGATTTTCGGAAAATCCTTGCTTAGTGCTCACTTACATCATGAACATTAATTAATGATTACGAATTAGCGGCCCTTGCAGCGGAGACAATGGGACCATGGCATTTTCATAAAAATTGATCGATTTTTTATAGGTTTTCCTATAATTTACAAGCAATGAAGTATATTTTGTATTTTTTTCAAAATTTTAAACTCAGTTGTTTCGGAGATCATGGGGGGGGAATGGTCAAATACATTTGAGATCCTCATAACGAGCCCTTTCATCTATATATATAAAAGGCAAACCTGACTGACTTATATATGAACGCACAGCCGAAACTACTGTACCTCGAAACTTGAAATTTGGTACAGGGGTTCCTTTCATGATGTAAGTGAGCACTAAGAAAGGATTTTCCGAAAATCGACCCCCAACTGGAAGAAATGGGGGGAGTAGCGGGAAACTAATTCTACGCGTACGAAGTCGCGGGCGTCCTCTAGTTTGATATAGGTATGACACAGTAAGATTTGCGAAACTTTTTTTTTAATTTCCTAATTTGTCCCCCGAAAATGACCCATGTTCCCGTGGGATGGCAATATTACGAATTATTTGCCGGCGAAGTCGCTGGCAGAAGCTAGTAATTCATAAACAACTTGAACCTTATATCTTAGATATCAGAAAATTAAGAATAATATCAAGGTCATCATGGCCGGTGGTCTAACCAAATTACTTAAATAAACTCCACGTAAATAGTTTCCAATTATTATCGAGTATTTGTCCATTGATCTCGCTGACCCCAATGACGTGCGCGCAACAAACAGATAAGTCTTGCTCTGACATTATTGAATTGAAAGGTTGCTCGAGGTTGCATAAGCTTTAGTAAGATAGGGTAACGATGTTTGTTTATGATAGGGCCCTTTATAATACCGACCGGATATTATTAGAACCCGTGTGGTTGCCGGGTTAGAATTGTGCCACTCCATCGGCACGTTTTAAGCTGGGTCCACATTTTTATCATTTCGTCGTATCGTATCTCCGTCGCGTTGCACCGACGCGTATCAAGATCGCTAGTTTGGACGCAAAAACAGCGCGATCATGCAGCGCGTGTATCTGATCGCTCGGGATCGATGTTGACACGCGTTTATTATATACCCCGCACACTCGCGATCGTTTACGCGTATCAAGATCGGTAAGTATGGACGTGTTTTGATACTGTATCACGATACGGAGTTATGATTTGATACGCGATACGCCGTGATCGCTCTCGAGGCGGTTTTTCCCCGACCATCAAAGGGGATACGGATAACGTCCACACTTAATGATAGGTACGGCGTTATGATACGATACGCTGCTTCGCTACGGTTAGTATGGACGCATTTTTTCACGCGACGATGGTAGTGATACGGTGTGCCCAAAGTGAGCGTCCATACTTAGGATACGCGAGCTCGATACGATACGCGTGATCGTGATCGGTAAAATGATACAAATGTGGACCATGCTCAATAAAGCTACAAGTTATAATTTTACAGGTCTAAAATGGCAACATTGCTCAAATGGCTGGTCGTCATCGTCATTGGGTGAGGTTGTGCCAAATGGAAACTTGTAACCTGTAAATTGTATTTTGTAGCTTTATAAAACAGGCCCCATGTCTTCCCGTGGATGTCGTCAGAGGCGACTAAGGGAATAAAGGCTTGTAGTATTGTTAGGCGATGGGCTTGCAACCTGTCACTAATACGCTGGACATCTTAGCCTATTTGCGCAAAATGTGATTACATAATTATCAACAAGTTTTTAAAGTTGTCGGTAATTCTGTAGTTCTGCTTACTCCACTCTGGGATTACCGGCGTGAAGTATATGTATGTAGGAGTTACCCTGAGGCAATTATGGAGCCCAAGGGGATTTTAAAATCCTTTGTGCCTATTAAAAGGAATAATTCTAGCCGAGGGGTTTTAAGATTTATAATGTTAGGTATGTATGTTTTCGTAATAGAATTTAGATGTCGCGTTGGCGTGATAGTGACCCTGCCTACGAAGCTAGCGGTCCTGGGTTCAAATCCCGGTAAGGGCAGATATTTGTGTGATGAGCGCGAATATTTGCTCCTGAGTCTTGGACAAACGATAAATACGACAAGCGATATTTATGGATCGCGAATGACACCCATTTTAAAAGTAGGATTATTTTCTTTTCTTTCGGTGTATTTAGGTACACTTTGGTAGGTGTACTTTATTTAAATACGTACAGGTCGATTCACAAGAGTTGGCACGAATGGATTGAACGAAAGTAATGTCACTTATCATTGTGTGAGTGCCGTCCTTTGAACCGATGTTCGAATTTCAAACCGAAAACGTGTTATTATTTTACACACTTGTATACTTTCGTTCACTCATTCAATCCATTCGTGCCAACTCTTGTGAATCGACCTGTGGCCTGTTTCACGAAGCTACAAGTTACAAATTACAAGCGGAGCTCTCTTTCTAGCAAAAGGAGTTAGAAAGAGACTTCCGCTTGTAATTTGTAACTTGTAGCTTCGTGAAACGGGCCCCTGTAAGTTTGAGTGTGTAAATACCGGATAAATTATGTTTAAAAATTTAAAAATTAAGCCATCATTATACTTGATACAATAGTCATGCAATAAAAATATTTTGGTTTTTGATTTTTTTACCACAAACTATGTTTTTAGGCATCAAGACAGCATTCGAGAAACTGGTCTCACCCACAGCATTCTTGTCTAAAAAATGCGATATGGTGCCGATCGAATGGGTGACTCGTCGTTTGGCCACCGGCTCCTTCCTGAAGAGGAATCCAGGAGTCCCTGAGGGCTTCAGGTTCACTCCTCCGAAGCAGGAGACCTTCTTCAAGGACGACGCTAACCATGACCCTCAGTGGTCTGAAGAGCAGATCGTCTGCGCCAAATTTAAGTTCAATGGACGTCTTATTGGTAAGTATTTGCTTGCTTATCTATAACATCATCATCATCACCATCACAATCACCATCACCATCACCATCATAATCATCATCATAATCATCATCATCATCATCATCATCATCATCATCATCATCATCATCACCACCACCGCCACCACCACCACCACCACCACCACCACCACCATCATCATCATCATCATCATCATCATCATCATCATCATCATCATCATAATCACCATCACCACCACCACCAAAACCACCACCAACACCACCACCAAAAAAAATCAGCTGTTTCGTAGAAAAGTTCAATACGTCCACGACCAAAATGTATGAAACAGCTGATTTTTTTCGTGATTTCGGAGAACACCCTGGTTATAAGTTGTATCACGACTTATACGTGTCACTTGTATATATAGCGTTCTAAATTTGTCCCTAACAAACAAGAACTGGTTGTACCGTAGTTCAGTTGCACCCGAGCTCGATAGATGGCGCTGTTACGTGCGGAAACACGCTATCGGAGTGTCCCCCAGAAATCATGGCGTTCAACGATCAACAAGTGATACGTCATGGTACTAAACAAGCGACATCTAGTACATCTTATATTTTTGGGTACGCAAAGTCCTTTCCGACTATTGCGTTCATTAATTATTGATCAATAATGACAATAATGGTATTAACGTCTGTATGCGAGCGAGGAGCGCATGCCAGCCAGAAAATAAAAAAAATAAAACATGGTGGAGATCTTTGTGGGTGGGATGTTCTTTGTTTAGCAGTGAACATAGACCATCGATTTAAATAATAATAATAAATAAATGTGATAATAATTATTTTAATATTAATTTAAAAAACTGTATGTACAGAAAATTAAATAAATATCTGAATAATAATAAATATAGTAAATATCAGGGGACATGGGTCCTACACAACGATAAACTTACTTACATGTATAGAGAAATACATATTAAATACATAGAAAACATCCAAAACGCAGGAACCAATATACGCGCTCATCACACGAATATCTGCCCTTACCGGGATTTGAACCCGAGACCGCTACCTTCGTAGGCGGCCACACTACCAACTACGCCAACGCGTAGACAAAAACAAAAGAAAGAGAGAGAAGCACAAAAGATGGCTGTAGTAACACTAGTAACTCCCCTTCCGTCCGTCTGTCGAGCTTGGATTCTTTTAACTTGACTTTTTATAGTGAGTCGGTTATCAGCAATCCAAATAAAGTTGTGTGCAGAGCGTATCGTAAAAGGGCCATTCTACTTCTCGATGCCTAAAATAGAGTTAAAATTCTAGATCCATTTTAATAATTCGTAGATATCTTGAGATCATATTACAGCAGTCCCACATTAATTCTCATCCAGATCTTACGTTATATAGTAAATTTACCCACTATTTTTGTTCTTTTTGTATATAAATCACGAATTTGCTGCTCAAATTACCACTTTTCGAATACAACCACTGCGTTACTATTATAGCCTTTTTTTATCCAGCCCCACACAATTTGGAATAAAACATTATTTAGGTATGTCGATTAGAATCTGATAATTGTGTGCATTTCTAAGATTATCCAGTTTTGTTGAAAATTATGACTCTTAATTTACGTTCACGTACTTGCGCCCAAAAAGAGTAGAAATTAAATAAAATGGAACTACAAAAATACCATACTAAATTGTTGCCATGTTCAAGCATTTTACATCAAAAATGTGACAGTTACGTAGAAAGTGGCGCCCTCATTTAATTTCTACTCTTTTTGGGCGCACTGTAGGACGTTTTCTTAGGCATCGAAAAGTAGAATGGCCCAAAAATGTTTTAATTTTGAAGAATAACTTCTTCAGAAACATTTGTATTTACAAAAATCCGTTTGTTTAACAGGTCAAGACGAAGTAGACTACATGAGGCGGGCGACCATATTGGTGTTCGAGGTGTTGGAGAAAGCTTGGGCTCTCCGCGACTGCGCTCTCATTGACATGAAGATCGAGTTCGGAGTGGATTTAGATGGTATTATTGTTTGCTATTGTTTTGCCGTGTGGTGCCGGGTTTAGAATGTTGCCACTCCATGTCTTCCCGTGGATGTCGTAAGAGACGACTAAGGGACTAAAGGCTGTGTAGTGCTGTTAGGCGATGGGTTTGCAACCTGTCACTAATACACTGGATAACATCTTAGCCTGGTTGTGCAAAATGTGGTCACAGAATTATCAACAAGTTTTTGGAGTTGTTGGTGAGTCTGTGGCTCTGCCTACCCCACTCTGGGAATGAAGGCGTGAGTTTATGTTGTTGATGTTGTATGTTGTTTATTGTTTGCTAATAATGTTGTTTTATCCTTTTGTCGTTAAAGCCGTGGTCTTCGTATTTAAGGGAGGAATCCTGCTCATCTTTGCCATTTGATATTACTTTCATATGATCATTGTATGACTAGATTTTTCTTTAGTGGCTTCATTTGAAATAATAGTACATTACTGCAAAGACCAGTAAGTGAGCCTTCCTGGACGAGTATGAGGTAAAAGCCCGAGCCGCTACACGAGGGCTTTTATACATACGAGTCCAGGATGGCTCTTAACGGTCGAAGCATGTATAGTGCTTTACTCAAAAATAGAACAACAATGTGCACAACCCTCAGGGCGCTAGTCCGACTCTTAGCCGGTCGCATAGCCGGTTTTTTAATTATTTTTTAACGATTCACAACTCGTCAGACCGGTCGAGATGTACTAGGCGCGCATAAAACGGAGATGGTGCGGTGCAAGCGATGCTCTCGTAACCGTAAATGAAGAGAAATTGCGCGATGTCTGGTCTGAACGAGATAACGCTTTTGGTTTATGATGCCTTGGTACTTTGGACTCTTTTGATAGTGGTCCAGGAACTTCAACCTACCGGCTCCTATTCACTGGTGTTATGGCAAGATTACATACCTAGCATTTTTGAGTAAGATATAAAAAAGTTAATTTTTTTTCATGTGTACAACCAAGCAGATGAGTCATAAGGATAAATATTGCCTCAATACTATAGGGTCATGTTGTACTAAAAATCTGTCGTTGCTTAACTACAAAAGTGGCACAAATCAAAATGTGTTTGTGTTGCATTTAAACTTGGAATGCTATTTACTTTAACTTTTAAATCAAACTACATTTATTTTTGATCTGTGGCGCTTTTTTATTTCAGAAGCGCTGTACTGACTTATGATTTTTATGATGTCAGTGTAGTAAAGACCTTTCTTTAAAGCATTAAAGATGACATGTACTCGAAGGCTGGTGTCATGTAGTATTTTTGTTTGTTTTTTTATAGGTAACATTGTCCTGGCTGACGTCATTGACTCTGACTCCTGGAGGCTGTGGCCTTCTGGTGATAAGAGACTAATGGTGGATAAACAGGTGCGTTACGACTCCATATATATACTGTCCCAAAATTCAACGTTAACCTGGTACCGGGCGAGAGGCCAAGTTATACCAGTTCTGGAAAAAATAAGGAAAATTGTGATGTAGATTTTTTCTTCTTATTTTTTCCAGAACTGGTATAACTTGACCTCTCGCCCGGTGCTAGGGTATCGTTGAATTTTGGGACAGCCTTTATACTTGGGAGCAAAGAAATCGAACCACTTTATATGGAAATTCAGTACTAAGTGGCTCAATTTCTTCGCTCAATAAAATTTCAAAAAAAGTTTGTATCCAAAGGTTATCTCGAAGAGATCGCCCATTCGCGATAAGAATGCCTGTTGTACTCCTGCTTGTAATCATATTTTAAATATTGTATTCTATATTTATCGATATACACAGTAGATAGACGAGAAGTCCCTATGACAGCTCAAAACTGCTACGAGATTTCCGGCCTCTGCTTATAAGTCTCTTCAAACACGTGCGTCGGTTTAGTCTCCCGACCTGGCCCTTTCTTAATACGTCCCCGATCTGATCGTGAAATGCTTACAGGTTTACAGAAATCTAACAACTGTCACAGCGGCTGACTTGGACACCGTTAAGCGTAACTTCACCTGGATCAAAGACCAGTTGGATCACCTGAGACCAACGAGCCACCACAAGGTGGTCGTGTTTATGGGGTCACCGGCCGACCAGGAGCATTGCGTGAAGATTGCTAAAGGTACAAAATGCTGCGCAAAATATATATCATCTATATATAACCTAATTATCAGAAATTTTGAATTGATATAGTATTTAATGGTCCGTACAAGGCCTCATTATTATTATTTTTAACGTTTAAACTATTTATTCAAGGAAAAAAAATAATGTGTCACCGAAAAAAATAAAATCGCTGGAAGCTACCATGAAAGCTATCAAAAATACACGGGGTAGTTATATTATTTTAGATTTTATTAAGTCAATGATCATTGAGATGTTTGGGTAATTAGACAAAAAACACCCTGTCCCCCCCCCTTTATTTCAGAAACTACTAAAGAATAAATCTCAAAAAACACAATGTACTAGAAAAAAAGTAACATATTACTATTAACAATTATGTTTTTTTTTAAACATAAAAATCAGTTGGTACATGTGGTCATAGATGGCGTTAGCTATCCACATGTCTGCTAACAAAATAAATTAACTTAACATCGTGTCTAAAACGATACATGAAATTATTAATCGACTACTGCTTTAGTAAATCGTTTTTTTATTCAATAATATACACAGATGTTTCTAAAACAATTCTGAATTATTTACGCCATCTGTTGTCCACTAGTCGTACCACTAAAAGAACGGTAAGCTAGTGATTGTTCAGGCGCAAGCGCTTGTCTAATTCATTTTATTTATTTATTGTTAAATAAATATTTTTTAAACATTAAATAAATAACCTTACCTGAAATTTAATATGGTAAGTAATATATGGCGAATAGGTCGCCATATATTACTTACCATATTAAATTTGATATAAAACACTTTTTATCCAATAAACAGCCGGGTAAAGGTCGTCGTCTCCTATTCGGATCTTAGACCATAAGTTCATTTTGTCTTACAGCCGCACGAGACTTAGGTCTGGACGTGGACCTCCGCGTCACTTCAGCACACAAGGCCACAGAAGAGACACTCCGCATCATGCAGCAGTACGAGGACACACACGGAGCCCTGGTATTCATCGCCGTCGCGGGCCGCTCTAACGGACTCGGGCCAGTGCTTTCTGGAAACACGTCATATCCAGTCATTAACTGCCCTCCGCCTTCTGATAAACTTGTTCAAGTACGTATTCACGTTCAAAATCGCTAGCATAACGACTGGATAGGTTCCTACTCATAATGTGACCGCTTGTTTCATAGGTAAAATTGTTGCCATATGAAGAATTAGCAAAAAAATGATTGTGTCACGACTCGCTGGTTAGACTCTAGTCGGATTTTATTTTATTTCACTCAAGTGTGAACACTAAAGTATTAAAGTCCCCGTAAAGTGATTTAGCAAAAGAAGCTGCACGCATATTCTTTATAGGTATACGCCCTAAGTTTCCAAAAAAGACCCTTATGATTTTAAGTAATATTTTTAATCTTACATGTGGAAGAAGGTCAATTCTTAGCCCTTAATTTGGCAATGTTCGTCACAGCGAACATACCATAACGTTCACATTTTTTGTTTGGAATGTGTTTTTATTTTTTTTTCTAATTAAATTTTCTTGTTCCAGGACATCTGGTCTTCCCTTTCCGTGCCCTCGGGGCTTGGGTGCGCGACGGTGCTGTACCCTGACAGCGCTGCCCTCATGGCTGCTCAGATCATCGGCTTGCAGGACTACCTCGTGTGGGGCCGTCTTCGCGCCAAGCAACTCGATATGGCCGCGGGCTTGCGACAGGCCGACCAAAAACTCAGAGAACTTAAATTCTAAGAAAACAACGATCAAAATGGTTCGGGCGCAGTATTGTTCAGAAAGAGAATGTTTTTTTTTTTTTTTCTAAATTTTCCTGTTATATTATACGTATTGTTTAATACATTTCTGTCAAACTTCGAGTTAGTTGCAAATACACCAGCAATCAGACCACCTGTGTTTTTCTGCGGCTCCGCTCCCTCACACAAAATTGAACCCTGCACACCTGAACATATGGTCCTAAATCGAACCGGACTCAGTACGGGAGCGATGCAATCGGCCCGGCCGGCGAAAACAAAAGGCCACATTCCTGAGCCGATAAGCGAAGTTGTTTACATCATTTCGTGCACATTTCAAGCTACTTTAAATAATAAGTGATTTAAAACAAACATTGAAGTGCTATGGAACATTAACTGTTTATGTGCAAATATCAATTTACGCCGTGACTATTGACTGTATATAGTAAACATCACTGTTTTGACTTAGAAGTGGATATAAGTGTTTCACAAATAAAATGTCGAGTAAAGCAACTCCCGAACAAATCCGATTGATTTCAACATTGGAAGATGTGGCTAACATGATTCAAAAGGCGCAAATAAACATAAAAAAGTGTCCAAAACAAAGACTCACGGAAGGTTACGTTAAACACAGAATAAAAACTATTGACGAATATTGGGAGATGTTTAAGCAAGCAAATAATGACCTCCTGCGCTGCACGCCACGGGAAAAACGGGGAGAATTGCCTTATTTTCTTAACGAAGATTACTACACACTCGAAGATCTTTATCTCTGTTTACAAGCAGATTTAACCGATTTACTAAGTCAACTGGAGTCACAAAAATCGGTGGATCATGGTGATATGTCAGCGACGACACTGCAAGGGGGTCCATTATCGTTCGTAAATCTGCCAAAAATACATTTGCCAACATTTTCCGGCAAATATGAAGATTGGCCTACTTATCAAGATTTGTTCACGGCCCTCGTGCACAACACGAGACTTACAAACGTACAGAAACTACATTATCTAAAAACAAGTGTCTCCGGTGAAGCAGAAATGTTGTTACGGCATATACAAATTACGGAAAGCAATTATACGCAAGCTTGGGAAGTACTTAAGAGGCGCTTTGGAAACAAGAAAATGATTGTAAATTCTCTTTTGACAAGATTGTTCGGCCAAAAAAGAATACAAACTCAGTCTGCGAGCCAAATCAAGAACTTACTTGATACTACAATGGAATGCCTCACTAGTTTAAATAATTTAAACATAAACACGGCCTCTTGGGATCCTATTATTATATTTCTGGTCGCACAGAAGTTGGATACAGAGACGTTAAAAGACTGGGAGCAATCGGCGCATAAAGACAACAGTGAAAATATGTCTAAATGGAATGAGTTAAAAAACTTTCTTGAAGTTAAGTTTCGTACGTTGGAATTGGCCGTGCCAGTTTCGATACCTGCAAGAGAAAAGACACAAGCTCACAAATCATTCCATGTCACTACAGATGAAGAACAAGATAGTTCATTTCAGGCTGCACATGCCAGCCTAGTTTCACAAGTTTCATGCAGTTACTGTAAGGGCGATCACTATATATTCAATTGCAAGGAATTTGTCAAACAATCGGTGGAACAAAGACAGGATTTTGTAAAGCAAAACCGGTTATGTTTCAACTGTCTTGTTCCATATCACAATGTTATGCGCTGCAGACAAAAGACGTCGTGCCGAGTCTGTAGAAAAAGGCATCATTCTCTTCTACACCAAGTTAGAGAAACGAATCAAGAGACAAACACACAACCACAAACACAGCCAGAACCTGAAACAAAAGTGACAACTGCTCATCTCTCTAAACAACAACAACCCGGTTGTGAAGTTTTGCTCGCTACAGCACAAGTTGAAGTCAAGTCGAGGGATGGTGATACACATACACTTCGTGCTTTAATCGACCAGGGTTCCGAGGCTTCATTCGTATCGGAGAGGGTGGTTCAACTGCTGGGCTTAACCAAAACCAATATCAATGGCGTTGTGTCCGGAGTTGGAGAAAGCGCACAAATAAATATCAAACATCTGGTTGACCTGACAATTGCATCGAGATTTGAAAATAAGAAGACAATCAGAGTAAACGCCTATGTTTTAAAGTCAATCTCCACACGGCTACCCTCTAAGCACATCACGATAGATAGTCAAAAAGTACAGACACTAGAATTGGCTGATGCTACCTATTATACACCAGGCAAAATAGATATTTTGCTAGGAGCCGAAGTCTTCTGTCAGATCATTGAACAGGGACTGATAAAAATGGATGACGGGGTGGTAGCCCAAAAAACCAGTTTGGGCTGGATTCTTTCAGGTCAACGGCATAAAGACGAACACCGCAACCAACACAAGGTAATCACACTCCATATAACGAGGATGGTTGCGGAAGATAATGATATGTTAAGGAAGTTCTGGGAGATTGAGACAGATTTGTACACAAAGAAAAAAATACTGACAAAAGAAGAAGACAGGTGTGAGAACATATATAAACAAACGACTAAAAGAGATGACACCGGGAGGTACACAGTGCAATTACCATTGAGACAAGGTATTCCAGAGACAGTCGACTTATGTGGGAATACTAAACAACAGGCAATAAATAGATTCACACGGCTGGAGAAGAAATTTGAAAGCTGTGAAAACTTGAAGTTAGAGTACACTAAAGTGATTAATGAATACAAAGATATGGGACATTTACGAAAATCAAACAATCAAGACAATGAGAAGTCCATATATCTACCTCATCTAGCTGTCGTTCGAGAGGACAAGGACACCAGTAAAGTCCGAATCGTTTATGATGCCTCTGCAAAAGGTACACACGGACACTCACTTAATGACACCATGATGGTTGGACCTGTCTTACAGCCAGATCTGCGAAGTCTAATAATAACCTGGAGAAAACATAAAATTTGCATCGTGGGAGACATCGTGAAGATGTACAGGATGATTAACATGTCAGAAGAACACACACAATTACAACGGATCGTCTGGCGAGACAATCCAGATGATGTCCTTGAGAGCTACGATTTGACAACCGTAACATTTGGTACCGCAGCTGCGCCTTTCCTAGCAGTGCGCACATTAACCCAACTAGCCGATGACGAAGCTCACGAATTTCCAGATACTGCACCTGTAATAAAAAAGTCATTTTACATGGACGATTTGTTAATAGGAAATGATGATGTAGAAAAAACAAAGGAGATGTGTCAAGATATAAAAGAAATTTTACGGAGAGGTGGATTTAAAATGCAAAAATGGTCAAGTAATTCAGATGAAGTGTTAGAATTTTTAATGAAAGATAGCAATACAAGAGACAAAATAGAGATTAAACTAGATAAAATTATTAAGATCCTAGGTTTGACGTGGAACAGAAAAGATGATGCATTTGAAATAACAGTACACTTACCTGAGATGAATAGTCCTGTAACAAAAAGATCCATCCTGTCAGATGTGGCGCGTCTCTTCGATCCATTCGGATTTCTAGCGCCAGTAATAGTCACAGCTAAAGGCTTAATACAGAAGTTATGGTTAAGCAATCTCGGATGGGATGATGAATTGTCGTCTGACCTTTCAAATGAGTGGATGATCTATAGAGAAGAGTTGATACACTTGCAAAACGTAAGAATACCACGATGGTTGAAAATTACACATAATGATAAAAATGTACAGTTACATGGTTTTGCAGATGCGTCGACTCAAGCCTATGCTGCAGTTACTTACCTGAGAGTCGTTAGCGAAGATAATATTGTGAATGTCTCGATGATTGCCTCTCGAACAAAAGTTGCCCCTCTAAAGCAGCTTTCGGTTCCGAAGTTGGAGCTGTGCGCAGCAGCATTATTAGCCGAACTCATCAATGATGTTGCAGAACTTCTAGAGATTCCTAAAAATGATATATACGTTTGGTCCGACTCGACGGTCGTACTTTCATGGCTCCAATCTCAACCTAGCCGCTGGAAAACTTTCGTGGCGAATCGCACAGCAGAGATTACACGTTTGATAGACAACGACCGCTGGAATCATGTGCAATCGGCAGAAAATCCTGCAGATATAGCGACGAGAGGAATCAAAGCGCAGGATTTAGCTTCCCAAAGTTTGTGGTGGTGTGGCCCAGAGTGGCTTAAAAAAGAAAGTTTAGAATACAATAAGACAGAAATCACGCAAACAAAATTAGAATCAAAAAGCTCTCACCACATCGTAATGGATGAAAAGCCGATTTGGGAAAGATTTTCCAGTATGTCAAGGATGAAAAGAGTCTTAAGTTATTGTAGGCGAATGTTAAAAAAGAAAAAAGAAAAAGGAAAATCAGAAGAGAACGATCATTTAACACCGCAAGAAATGGAGAAAGTAGAGGAAGAATGTATAAAATATTACCAGAATGTAGTGTATAGAAAAGATATAGAAGATTTAAAGAAAAATGGAAGAGTAAAGAAAAGGAGTTCTTTGATCACGCTTGCACCTTTTTTAGACGAAAAAGGATTGCTAAGAGTGGGAGGAAGACTTGAAAATGCTTTAATATCAGAAGGAAGCAAGCATCCAATTATAATTCCCTCTGGACAGCACATAACCAGATTGATTATAAAGGAGGCTCATACCAGAACACTCCATGGATGGGTCCAATTAATGATGACCTATGTGAGGACCAAGTATTGGGTAATCGGATTAAAGGCGTCTGTAAGAAAACACATCCACAACTGCCGAACTTGTATAGTAAATAAAGCAAAGGTCAAACATCAATTTATGGGACAATTACCATCAGTGAGGGTTAACCCAAATCGACCTTTCATCAATAGCGGCGTTGACTATGCAGGGCCGGTTTTAATAAGGACATCTAAAGGCCGCGGACACCATGCGACAAAAGGCTATATTTGCTTGTTCGTGTGCATGGCGACTCGAGCTATCCACCTTGAAGCGGTCACAGATCTAACCGCACAAGCCTTCCTCGCTGCATTTAAAAGATTTGTTGCGCGCAGAGGTTATTGTAGACACCTATGGAGTGACAACGGTACTAATTTTGTTGGCGCTGCCAAAGAGCTGAAGCACATGTTCAACAGTGAAAAAAATAACATGGCAAGCGAAGTGGCAGAGCTACTGGCTACTGAAGGAACGACATGGCACTTCATACCTCCAAGAATGCCATCCTATGGAGGTCTATGGGAAGCTGGAGTGCAGTCGGCGAAACGACACTTAGCGAGGGTGAATAAAGATACTAAGCTTACTTATGAGGAAATGGCTACTTTACTGGCACAGATAGAGGCATGCCTGAACTCCCGCCCGCTTTGCCAAATAGACAAGTCCACAGAACATTCATTAACACCAGGCCATTTTTTAGTTGGTGAGCCTTTAGTCGGTATTCCCGATATAAGCTATGAACATAAGAATGTAAACATACTTACCAGGTGGCAGCTCGTACAGAGGATGACGCAAGACTTCTGGCGTCAATGGCAGACCGAATATCTTAATACCTTGCAGCAGAGATATAAATGGCAGGTACCAGTACCATCACCTTGCATTGGAGATTTAGTGATCATTAAAGATGAACTTATGCCCCCGACTAAATGGCTACTAGGGAGAGTCAAGTATCTTCATCCTGGGACAGACAACCTTGTTAGAGTGGTCACAGTGCAGTGCAAGGGAAATCACGAACTTAAGAGACCTTTGTCTAAACTGATACTGCTCCCTAAAAATACTGAGTGAACAAGTGAAGTTGTAGATGATTACTTAGCATTTAAGTGGTCAGAATTGTGCATGTGATTTAACTATAATTAATAAACTGAAAATACTTATGTATGCATGTGTAAGATTAAATTTATATAAAGTAACATAGGTATTGAAATTGATTTAAAACTGTTCGTTTTGGTAGGCGGTATGTTTAATACATTTCTGTCAAACTTCGAGTTAGTTGCAAATACACCAGCAATCAGACCACCTGTGTTTTTCTGCGGCTCCGCTCCCTCACACAAAATTGAACCCTGCACACCTGAACACGTATCTTTGTAATACATTCCGTAAAATAAACTCTTATTAATACATTCGTTTTTCTCTTGCTTACCTTAGCTGTGTTTTAAATTAAAAAAGTTATAAACTAAAATCTAATGTGTGGAGTTCAAAGAGTTTCCCGTAAAAAAGTTAGACAAACTTAAAAATTACAAAGTCTAATAAAATCTTTTTTGAGACAAACAAACCGGCTCGGAACCGCTTTAAAAAATACCGGTGAATACCGGTTTATTTCGGTTTTACTTTTTACTCCGAACTTTCCTAGGGAACGCGAACGTTTTAAGAACTTTATTTTAACCTTAATTAACCGGTTTAATATAGAGCGGTGAGTCGAGAAACCAACGCGTTCGTTGCAACTTGTTTTTTGACTTGTGATGTGTAGACGCGCGGGGTATGCGTCTGCATTAACCGGTTTTTTAACCGGTTAATACGAAAATAACTTTATATAAAGCGTCCTCCAAAAACCGGTTTATATGCGAACGGAACCTAGCAAAAGGAGTTAGAAAGAGACTTCCGCTTGTAATTTGTAACTTGTAGCTTCATGAAACGGGCCTCTGTTGTTTTTTTCACAGCATCTGTTTATAAAGACGACGTATTTTTAAACTACTTATTTAAAATCAAAATGTAAAATAATAAGGACGTTCCCTTAAAAAAACCCTTGTTTTCATTGTAAAAAGTAATACGTAAACATCAAGTAATAAAAACTGGCTAACTATGTACGTGTTTGGCGCTGGCTGTCGGGATGTGCAGAACCCTCGATGCCAGTCCGTTTGTCCGTAAGTGGGTCTTCTTACCTTTCCTTCCCCTTATCCTTTCTCCTTTTTTGTTAAATGGTTACAGTGTGCAGATAGACGGGCGAGTAAAGTCCGATTTACATTGGTGAAGGACAGTGGACAGTGGACAAGTGATAGTGGACAGTACAGCAGTGTAAACCGATCGGATCGTTGCGAGTCAAGTTGCCTTGCCAGTGGATCCGAATATAATCGGTTTCTGTACTTGCCACTGTACTTGATCAATGTAAATCGGGCTTAAGTACGTCGTACTTATGGCTCGGCGACCTTACCCGCCCGTGTGACACCCAAAGTACGCTTACTACTAAAAGTAAACACGGACGAAAAAGTTCGTCGAGCTATAAGTACGCGTACTTACTCGCCCGTCTATCTGGGACTTAATGTTCAAGATTGCAAATAATTAAGTGATCCGTTATTCTTACGCAATGCGCAAGTATCAAAATTATCTCTGTATGCTTAGTATTAACGCATGTGTATGCGTATGTGTCACCGGCTTAATACGATTTTGCAAATGTTAGCTGTCAGTTTAACTGCCGACTCTAGCAACATTTGCACAAATGTCATGTCATGTCAGCATTCTTTTTAAGTTGTCGTGCTGCTGCGCACTGTGGTAATTTTTCAATAAAATCAGTAAGAAACTTCTACACATTTAAAAGAATGACGGACAAAACATCGGATTACACCACTACGAACGGGTTGGAGAGTAAAACTCCTTTTCTAATCGGCGTGGCAGGCGGCACGGCGAGCGGCAAGGTACCTATAGTCACGCCGCATTGCTTTATTATTGATTTTCATACCATTCCCTTGGAATAAAGTTACGTAACTTTTTAATTCCTTGGTCCCTTACCGTAGTCCTATGTCATACTGTTCTTGAGCCTCGGTTCTGTCGTTTTTTTTTAAAAGCAACATAACCTTAAGGAATGCTATGCGAAATCAGTGTTATCGATTTAAAAGGAAAACATCCGATCGGATCGATTGTTGTGCGCATTGTTTCGTTTTAGTAGAATCTGAAATGATTTTCAAGATGGTAGGGGTTTTGTCACTCGTGATTGGAATCCCATGTTGATTTTACAGGGTGGTGCGTTCGCCGTCAAATATATCGGAGCTTACAGACTATAGTGGCGAATCAATTTAAAATAAACTCAAAATTCCCTTTGGTTCTTAAAATAAAAATTTACTTTTGAAATGTAAAAAAAAGGTTTAGAAGTTGCACTTTCTGGGACATATTGGTATCAGAGGTAATGAATGGGCAGACTCTTGGGCCAAAGACGCCACTGTGTCTGGCTCCCAGCGGTACCCCAGCATTATGCATCCGACTTGTTGACGATTGCTCGGTCTAATGTAAGAGATTGGGACTCCTCTAGGCTTATTAAGGGCTGATATTATGGCGAGATACAACCAATTATACCACATAAACCTTGGTTCTTCCGGTTCAAAAACTTCAACAAGCGGTCCACATCTTCTATCTGCCGCCTCCGCCTAGGCCATGCCTGAACTCCCGTATTTTTAGCTAAGATTAGGATAAGGAATCACTCCTCTCTGTTTGAATGTGGTTTAGAGGACGGTACTCCGGAGCACATATTTTTTAACTGTCCTAAAGGTAATTTTCTCTTTATGACACTCTTCCAAATTATATTCCGCTGGCCGGACAATAGTACTTACTAAAAATTATGTAAGAAAATCAAATAACTTATTTTTATAAGTGTGGGAGGCAATCTGGCATGTAGGTTACCTGATGGGAAGTAATCATCACTGCCCATAAACACCAGCAACTTAAAATTTGTTCATACTTGTGGTTTATCATAATAGTTTTTTGTGTTTGTAGTGACGTCATCAGAGCCCTCTGTCTGTACCTTTTCGTTAGTTAATAAAGTATTTTTTGAGTCGCATGTGCGCGCAGGATCCTGTCGCGTTTTACTTTTTTATGTAACAATATTTCCGTAGCGCTACTTTCAGAGCTAAATAACTCACCTAATTTTCATCAAATCTAGCAACCATCCTGCTTTCTCTTTTCTCATAATCAGCTTTAAAAAAAACTTCACTCATACCATTCCATCGATCCAAAACTCCGATACACATATTAAACTACCTCTTTGTCCACAGTCAACAGTATGCCAGCGCATCGTCGAGAAGCTAGGCCAGCAGCACAAAGAACAAACAGAGCGACGGGTGGTCTGCATCAGCCAGGACTCGTTCTACCGCTCCCTCTCTCCCTCGGAGAGGCTTCGGGCTGAGCGTGGCCAGTTCAACTTTGACCACCCGGACGCTTTCGATGACAAGAAGCTGCTGGCTACACTGCGGGATATCCTTCAGGGCAAGAAGGTGGAGGTTCCGGAGTATGATTACATCACCAACTCTATTAGGTGGGTTAAGGTTTATATAGTTTATTATTATAGCTTCTACTCGTGACTTTGTCTTTCTTGTGTAAGGTCTGTCCAGATTTCTACCACAATCGTATCCTTTACCCGACCGCCAAGTAGCATCATTCACATTTGTTGTGAACCGTTGAAATTACTAGCATAGAGGCATTCCATCTTGGTCCTCAATGTTGGCAAAGGATTTTTCTTACATAAATGAAATATCCTTAATTGTTTAATTTGAATACAAAAAAGAAGACTTTATTTATAAACACCAGATAAGATTTTTATAGGGGGAATGGTATAAATGATTTTTTATTTTACAGCATTAAACTAACATTATTTATATAAAATCTTTATTTTTGTATGGTCACGAGCGTAAATTTGGGACCATTTCAAGAAAAATATGCTTGAAGTCGTCAATGTCGTTAGAGATGTCAAGTCATTTGTAACTTTTAGGAAACTCAACCTTATTGTTGTAGAATGGTAGATTGACTTTGGATCTAAGGTGGGTACCAAATTAAATCTCGTGCCTGTACGTAAACAATTTTTTTGTAGTATGAAATCTTATTAAGTTATAGTATATTTAGAGTCCTTGACAAAATCAAAACTGCCCGTTTTCTTTGCAAGGGGCTATATAATAGATGTTCGTCCTCAGCACAAACCGGTCGCACACAATCTACCCGGCCGACGTGGTCCTCATCGAGGGCATCCTGGTGTTCTACTTCCCTGAAGTCCGGGACCTGTTCCACATGAAGCTGTTCGTCGACACCGACTCCGACACCAGGCTGGCAAGGAGAGGTGACTAGTTTTTTAAACTCTGACTCTTTATTACTAGGCAGTTTTTAAAACTTAAAAACTTTGCCTAAAGGGTGTTTGTTTTTATCACAGAACAGAAAAAACAGTAGAAGTGTCAAGTGGGCGTGTAACGTGTGGCATAGTTATGCGGAGTTCCGCATAACCGACCATACTTTTGCTGCGATCGCTTATTTCGATATTTCGATATTTCTAAAATAGGACATAAATCTAGAATAGGGAATGCAAATAACCGGTTAAAACCGGTTTTAACCGGTTACTTTCATACAAAAACGGTTATTAACCGGTTAAATTGCATTCCCTAATCCAGAAGCATGTCTTATTGTTCTATTTTGGAGTGTAAAAACAATAGCCGCACCAAACACATTTTCCATGGTGGCGTGTTGTTTTTATGATAGTTTGAGTATTGGCGACAACAGGTCTGATACTAAGCGAAGCTCATGCCACTTCCACTGTTTTTTCTATTCCGTGGTTTTTATCAACTGATAATTTTATCTATAAGATCTCTGTCTATCCGCTTCTAAGCATATTTTTACCTTCATCAGTGCCGAGGGACATAATGGAGCGCGGGCGAGACTTGGAGCAGGTGCTCAACCAATACATGAACTTTGTCAAGCCAGCCTTCGAGGAGTTCTGCTTGCCTGTGAGTCCCTTCAACGTATACAGTGGTGGTCACAGGGGTCAATCAACTTTTCGCTGTAGCTCGTTGCCATGGTGACGTCTCCTGGGGTCACTCTTTAAAACTATGATTTCAAAGTATAAGTTCCTTAAAAAAACAGTTTTATTGCCAATTACAAACCCATTCTTTTGTGGGTTGTCTCCTGAGTGCAGAGTGTGTTTTGCTGAGTGTGTTATATATTATAACATTTTTTCTAAGAAATTCTATCACTGTTGTCTCCTGGCTTATTGGACAGAATAACAACAACAAAAACTGACTTTTCAATTTTGACCACCAATTAAAAAGATCTTGCCAAATTTTATTGCTACAATTTATTTTAGATCATCAACCTAGGTTTAAACTAATGTACAGTGCACTACTGTTAAAAACGAACTTATTTTATAGGGTTAAAAAGTTACAGTTTGGTCGTTCTAAGAAGGCCGATTTGACAGCTGTCAACGCAATACAAAACATAACCTCAAACACTTATTTTGTACTGCGTTGACAGACGTCAAATCGGCCTTCTTAGAACGACCAAACTGTAGTGCTGACGCGTCCATACAGAATTTTACAACTTTGTATGAACGCCAAAAAAATATTTTTTCAAGTCCTTATAAAATGAAAGATTCGTTTTCAACAACGATAAATTGTACATACATTAAGCTTTAGTTTATTAGTTAACGATAAGTGTAACTAAGATTGAAATTGGTTAAGAACTTTTTGATTGATTGCCGAAATAGAAAAGTCATATTTGTAGGCAATTGTATGGGAAAAACGCAAGCGTCCCTAACCACCATATCTTGATCTCCAACTTGCTGCAACTGCTTGAAGTTAGAGTTCAGTTTATGGCAGCCGTGGTTTGCAGTTTGTAAAGAGTTGCAACTTTCGGTTTCAGACGAAGAAGTTCGCTGACGTCATCATTCCAAGAGGCGCAGATAATTTCGGTGAGTGATCTTGTTTTTTTAGGGGACGAGAAAGTTAACCCTAAAGGAGTAAGCTAACGCCTTTATATACTGAATTTATAATGAAAATATTTTTCAATACTCAATACTTTATTGCTATTTATAACGTAAAGCTGGGTACTGACCAACGTTACGAGGTGTAATGTAACATGTTACACAGCGAGCATTCATGCAGTCAGTACGTAATTGCTCGCTGGTTTCCCCGTAATACTACGTACTGACTGCATGAAACCTCGCTGTGTAACATGTTACATTACACCTCGTAACGTTGGTCAGTACCCAGCTTAATAGGTTGGAATACAAGTACAACTCGCTCATTGAATACAAAACGGACACATTCCAAAATAATTTGCTCTTGCATTGAAAATCTTATCGTAACACTGACTGAATTTGGAATGTGTCCGTTTTGTATTCAATGAACAAAGTGGGTTTTTATGTAGTGGGTGTTTAGTTTTCACAGATATAATGGATATTTTCGTTAGATTTTTGTCATTTTTTTTTTTAATAAATGAACTGATTGTGTTATATAGCTTATCTTTACTTTGACAATGTTCGTCACAGTGAACATACCATAAAGTTTTTTTTTTGTGCTGTTTCAAAATTAAAAGGGCCCGAAAGTATTGAGGTTGTACCATTTCAGCACTGTAAGAAATTAGTATGAAAAGGCGTTACCTACCTACCTTAAGCAAAAAATTTAATATTAGTGAAAATATTAGTGATTTAATCTATAGTCTGTGTCAATTGAAATTGCCAAAGTTGTAAACAAATTAGTACTGTTTGACGGGGTCCGTTCATTTGACCGAAATACGTTTGGCCGAATGAGTCGTTTGGCAACTGTTTCATTTCCCAACCCGCTTATATTTCTGTAACTGCAAATATTTCAGGATTTATTTTTGTACCATTGTGTAGACCCTAGGTTAGGTTAGGTTAGTTTTTATAAAAAATCTGAAATATTTACAGTTACAGAAATATAAGCGGGTTGGGAAATGAAGCAGTTGCCAAACGACTCATTCGGTCAAACGTATTTCGGTGAAACATTAGTGAACCATATATATAGGCTGATAAACACATTAACCTCCTCCTTCAGCAGTCGGGTTAAAATAAGCACTGCCTATATCACTAACTTAACTATAAAATGGTTTAGGTATAGAAGCGTTTTCAGCACTATTATACTTTTACTACCTTATTCATATGTCATGTCATGTATTATATTGAAGTATGCTCTGTCCTTTTCTCTCATTATGACATTTGAATTTGACAGAAAGGGACAAGGAATACTTTAACTAAAATAGGTTTTTTGTGCGTTATGAATAAGGGGTTAGAGTCTCACCGCCGTTTTCAGTATAGCTATGTTACTAGATTGAAAAAGAGGTCTGTCTCTAAATTTGCAGTCTTGATAAACTTGTCGCTTGTTAGAAATTTATTGTAGATAGATATCTAGTTTCTAACGATCTACAATATGTATATCTTGATTTGTATATTTAATGTTGGATATACTGTAAGTGGGGATGTATATTCATTTTGTGTTATGGTGTTTTTAATCTACGAAGTCGCGCCCCACTACTTTTTGTTACGTGCATTGACGCCACTCCGCAAAGTCAACTTCGAGGATCGAAATCACTACTATCACTAGTGCCCTTACTAATAGACTGCTTTGTCCTTTTCGATCGAATTCAAATGTCACAATGACAGATACAGTGGTGGCCACATAATTAGGGGCGTTTGCTTTTTTCCCATACAATTGCCTACAAATGTGACTTTTCAATGTTGACAACCGATCAACTAGTTCATCACCAAATTTTATTTTTAGTTACACTTAAACTAATAAACTAAGATTTAAATATATGTACAATTTATCACTGTTGAAACAAATCTTTCATTTTATTAGGATTTTAAAATATATATTTTTGGCGTGGACGCATCATCACTAAGTTTTTAAATCCCTATAAAATATAAGGTCCGCTTTTAAAAGTTGTTCACTGTACATCAGTTTAAACCTTAGTTGATGGTCTAAAGTAAATTGTATTTAGCAATGAAATTGCTGAAGCACTTTTTGATTGGTGGTCAAAATTGAAAAGTCATATTTGTAGGCAATTGTATGGGAAAAACGCAAGCAACTAATTATGTGGCCACCACTGTAGATCAAAGCATGACTTAGCTTCTCCACGGTTACTACACGTTTATTTAAGGGCATTGTTTAATATTTTACGGGTTATACTTTAGGCAAAACTGCGTGGCACAACTGACCAATGATATCTATTTGAGAATCAAATTTAACTGAGTCGACGGAGCTCCGCATGCGGTACTCCTGTTTCTGAGTGTTTTGGCCCTTCGGGCCAACTCAAGAACTAACATAACCTAAACCTACCTCATTTTTATTATTCTGTTTTTGGTCTGTTGTGCCACCTACTTGTGCCATGAGGATGTCGCTGTATTTTATAGGGTGTTTTATTTTTAAGTTGTATCGGTAAGTAGCATCAGAGTCATAGCCACTGCAACAATTTAATTCCCTACTCGCTCAGTTAACTCGTCAGCTCGGCATAGCCTGGCCGCAAGGTAAAGCATTCATGAACTCTAAACGTAAGGTATACATTGTCTCAGAGATTTTACTTTTGCTTTAGGAGATAGCAGACCACAGGGTGATGCAAATCCTGCCCCCTATTTCACCATTCTGACAATGACAGGTGACAGGTGATTTCAGTGGTTCAAATAAGGACACTACGGCAGTCCCAATAAATTAAAATAGGAAGACATAGGCCTGGTTGACTCTGTCACCTCTTAGCGTGAAAGATATTACTTCTGAGACACCCTGTATGCATTACTGGTCGTAAGCGCGTAGCTCGCGAAACTGATCAGCCCGTATATGTTCATTCTTACTCGCCTTATGAGGTAATAAAAAATGATTATTATAACAATGAAACAAATGAAGCAGCTTGAAGTAAAATAAATTAATTCAAAAAGCAAAAAGCTGTTTCAGTTCAAAAGATAAACATATTATTTAAGAGGACGCCGACCTTCCATCGGTGCCCTCATTACTATTATTGTGTTTTCTAATAAACTAAAGTACAGATGTAGTGTATAATGTTTCGCCGTCGTTTTTTATAGGAAAAGTTCGTTTTTATCTTGCTGTCTCAGTCAACTTTAGTACCCACCGATAAGCTAATTGAGAAAGCAAGATCAATACGAAGTTATCCGACCAAAAACCTTGGTAAAACATTATATTATGGTCTTGAAATCGAAGAATGGTTTTTTTTGTTATGAATACGCAATTTATGTAGTATGTGACATAACTTAATAATAATAACAATTGAACTATGAGTAAGTAACTTAATGGAATAAGTAGCCACTTTTTTCCCTTAAATTTACTACACAATGGTTAAATGTTATTAAAGTTCGTCATATATGTTATACATTGTGTATTCATTTGTACAACAAAAAACCATCATTCGATTTCAATACAATAGTTTAATTAATTAGAAAACATAATAATATTACTAAGGGCGCCTCTGGACCCTCTCTGCAGTCTTATAGAAAAAATAAAAATACAAGTCCACTTGAATGCTAAACCTTGACGTTAATCCCGATATTTAATTTAAAAAAATGCAGCGGCTATGTCTCACTTAGCTGCTATACGTACTATCGAGTTCTAAACTCAATTTTTGTTGCAGTGGCTATCGATCTGATAGTGCACCACATATGGGACATAATGTATAAGAAGCGGGCACCAAAAACTAACGGATGCAAGCCTCATAGCGATGGGGACGAGACTGCGACCGCCCGGCGTCTCTCAGGCAGTTCTGAGGACACTTTGAGTCGATAGTGTAAGGAGTAAGGCTTCTAAGATGCGAATGGTCCCGTTTTTTAGGTTAGGTCGTGGCTTGCGGCTAGGGAATGCAATTTAACCAGTTATTACCCGTTTTTGTATGAAGATAACCGGTTAAAACCGGTTATAACCGGTTATTTGCATTCCCTACTTGCGGCGCACTGTCGGCCGATTTTGAGCCGTATAACAGGAGCTGAGCATTTGTGTTAAATTTTGCCTCTCACGTGACATCTCTCATTATAAAAATGAGGGGATAAACTGTAGTTCATCTATGTGGATTATGGTAAACTGGCCAAAATAACCTAGAATTAGGAGCTCCGCATTGCGGAGCTCCGTCGACTTCATTAAGGTCTGCTTAAATGCCCAGGTGAACAAATCCTGTACATGAATCTATGTAATAACGTAATATTATTCCACTGTGTTCACAAAGTATATATATGGCAACTTGCCTTTTCGTTTCCGAAAACGTTAGAATTTCGATAGCGAAAATGGATTTGCTTGAATTGATATTGCGTAGTTTCATGCACCTGCTAATATTTTTTATATTTATAGATGTCACCTATAGTGGCCAAAGTTTATTTCTCAATACTAAACTCAACTGATGTTATGCTTTGCTGCGAATCAGCTGATTGAAACTCTATTCCAAATATGTGCGGTACTCCAAGTTTCTTAATAACAGGTCTTAAAATGGCATCTATAATCGTTATTAGTCCTAATGCATCATTTGTACGAATTTTCGCTTATACTAAAGCCATTTCGGCCTTTAGTGCTGTTATAATACCCTAACCTAACCTAATTAGTAGTTTTGGGAAACTTAAGTCATCTGACTCAGCTGAAAGTCAGTTTATGACAAATTCGTACAAACGATTTGTTAGGACAAACAAAAATTAGAGATTTTTTGGGACAACCCTTAATAACACTTGCTCTTGCAACTGGATATTTGTCACTCGTGTTTTATAAGAAAACGAGATTTGCCGATCACTGTTAAGAAACTGGTACCTAGTATTATTTTGAGAAATTTACTTTGTTTATTTGAACCAGCGACCGCCGGCTTAGCAATCGGCGGCAGTGCAACTACCGAGCCAACGGCATAACCAGCCAGCCTCTATTCGACATTGAACTTTTCAAATTTACTCATAATTTGAATTTAGAATCTTAAGATTCGATAGCTCGGCATTCAACTCGCGCGCAGACTGTTATGTACAAACACCGGATAGACGGGGGCAAAAATGTACCAGTGCTAGTGATTCATTAAATGTCGACTAAGTTTATCGACATCGATAAAAAGCAATTTTAATCATCATTATCATAAGTAATGGCTAAATTTGAATACCTTTTAATTATGTGCAAACCTCTTTTATAAATGTAATTATCGCAACTATAAACCACCGGTATCTGACATTGACTGGACTCGAGTCACTTTTGACAACCGTTGAAATTACATTCAAAAACAAATTCATTCAGAACAACAATATTCTTTAGCATTCCGACGAATTGAGAACCTTTTTGTTTTTTAAGTCGGTTAAAAATGCCTTGAAAGAAAAAAGATTGTTTATCTTCATGGAAAGCTGATCACTCGGATATACACACATCAAAAAATTATTGGGGTACTCAGTATCCCTAGACATATTTGATGTTTTCACTCAGTAGTAATATGCCTATATTGAAATGTTCAAAACTGTCTAGGGATAAAAAATATCCGATATCCATTTGTCACGAAAAAAGTCGATAAACTTAGTCGATATTTAATAAATCACTAGCACTGGTACATTATTGAACTCGTCAATCCAGTGTGTAGTGACCGCCCAGTGACCAAACTATCGGTTACTCTAAAAGTAGGGAAAAATTCAATACATTTTATATGCCCCACAAACTATTCGAGACAGGTCGAGAGGTCACATCTCTTATTCTAGCGAATAGCTGCGTCTCTCCCGGCTGATGTGTTTCCTTTTATATCTTTCATTGTCGAACAGAGGCCTTTAGTAAATACGTTACAATGTATGTTAAGTATCATTTCTAGGGACCATTATAATGCAGCTTAGGAGCCTTCGTGCCTGCGTTTAGTACGGCACGGTTTCAACTCGACGGAGTTGACACAGTTTAGATTATACAAGGGTATCTTGTCTAATTTCGAATGAAATATATTTTAATGGACTATGGTAATAAGTAAGTGGCTATTTTTAAATTATGTACAGGTAAGTCGTTTAAATTTTGCCGTGTTAATGTAAATTGGAAAATTTTAAATGGAAAATATATTGTACCTCCTTAAACAAAGCAATCTGATAAAAATTATCCTTATAGAGGTTTGTTTATAAAGCATACGATTTTTTGAAATCTTTTTTATCTTTACTTACTGAGAAGAAAAACAATTAATACCGCTTTGCACTAGTGGTCGGGATGACGTTATTTTGATTTTAACTTCCGCGTTTTGTTCACAAGCTGTGACGTAGAAAAGACCATGTGGCGTTTAAGCTCTTTAGCCATCCGCAGAAATTAGTTTATTTATTTTCTCAGTAAATAATGACCAAAAAAATAATAATAGTACAGTAAAACACAATTGATATGGCTTACCGATGTACCTGCGCAGATGACGAATTTTCGAAGCGCGGGAACCAATCAGCATGATCCACGCGTTGCGCGTCTGTATTCTGTGCTATTATTGGTTACTAGTGACGCCATGTTGACGCGCGCCCTCGTGTCATTCAGTCAGCCGTGAGTGAGATGGAAAAAGTAGATGCAATTTAATTTGCACCTTACAACTATTGCGTACAAGTCTGATCGTGGGTTTAAATCGTGCTTTCGGAAATCATCGGATCGTTGTTCGTGTCTGCGCGAACTAAGATTCACGACACGCCGTATAAATTGTGTTCTACTGTAAGCCTTTGACACAAACTTTTATAAGTTTTTTTTCAGAACCCCTTTTAATCAAGTCCCTTTGGTCAATTTCTTTGTTTAACCTTGTAAGGGGCGTGTAAAAAACTGTTCATATAAAGATCCTTTGCAAAGGAGTTAAAATGGATTTTGCTTTGTTTTTATGTCGGACAATCGAATTAGAAAATTGAATACGATATTCACAATAGGTTCATATTCCATTGACAAATTGCGTTGTATGGCGGGCCTGAAGAGGTGTACAATATATTTTTCATTGCATTAATGTGGATAGTATAACGGCGAATGATTAGAATCGAACACGCAAACGCAAGGCTTAATTGATTTGCCTGTATTCAATTGCGTCACGTGACTTTTTCATCAAAATGTCGTGTTGTAGATTATTTCGTTAAATTTAATTGTATGGTGCTATTTTCTACGTTTTTTTTGACCTAAAACTCAAATGTCTAAGTTTATAGCGTTTCAGTTAAATATCATCGGAATTACATAAACGCCTGTAAAGTTCGTACATTTCCACTTACACGAGACCTATATTAATTATAATCGAACAAGGGGGCGTTCACGTACTTGCGGCCCCTCCCCTCCCCCAAGACCCTCGCGGGACGATCGCGTTTAAATTTGTTCAACTACAATACTGCTCTAAGAAAAAAGGGCCCATGTCTCATCGAACTGCGTAAGATAAGGGGCTAAATTTGCTTTGTCTATCAAATGGCGCATGCGTCCTTTTTATTTTTATAGGCAGAATAGTTAAGTACTTCCACGGTTCCCCAATATTAATTCAAATTACCTACTCAGTCTAAATAAAGTCTTTAAATGTGGAAAAAATCACGTGTCTGCAATATTTTTTAATAATTTTTCGTGTTATTTAAATATCTATAAGTAAGCTCTTTTCGAGTAGTTAAGTACGCCACAAAAATACCTACTTAGCTATCTACTGTACCTAATTAATAAAAAATACAATTGTGCATCGAAAACACAATTCGTACTGCTATTATAAGCATTGGAAAATTGTATTTCCAATAATTATTTACTGAAGTATACCAACTATTCGAAATTAATCCGTTTGGTAGAAAATCTATACAAGGCACATACAAATGTACGAAACCTTAAACGAGATATAAACCTTTCTCGTTCCTAGTTTTATTTAAATTTAGGCTCTGTATATTACTGTATAAGTACGCCCCATGAACGAGGTTGATTGTATATAGTACTGTAATAAGGTATATTACTACTGAAATTAATACAGTCCTCTAAACAAAAAAGGCTGTAAACGCATGGAGGATTTCATGTTCCTTACTGCTTTTTTCTTTTGGACGGCTAACCATGTATAAATAAATAAGACACAAAATAACATAAATAATGTTCGATTTTGAATTTCTGCTTTCTGCAGACGTATTGATAAATTAAAAAAAATACATACAGGGTGTTAGGCGGAAGGTTGAACGAACTTCAGGGACTAACTCTGTAGGTCATACTCATCAACTTTTATTATGGGACCAACATCCAAATCGCGAAAAAAAAAGCTGTTCCATACATTTCGGCTGTTTAGCTCTCAAAGTTTGTGTGGAATAGCTGTTTTTTTTTCGCGATTTGCATTTTGGTCCCACAATAAAAGTTGATGAGTATGACCTACAGAGTTAGTCCCTGAAGTTTGTCCAACCATCTGCCTAACACCCTGTATATTTGAACAGTTTTCTAGAATGGTCTATATCCTCAAGTCTGATACGTATATGACGCTATGATATAACACAATATACATTTACGTATCATAAACGCGTTGGGTGTTTTTTTACCCATTAAGTGTTCTAATATGCCCCAAAACTTAGTCGTAAGAAGCTATTAAATGAATGTTAGATCTTACCCTTACGTATTTAAAATGGTATTTTGTGTTTTTTTCTCTCAAACTACATTATTGTTAAATCTTGGTATTGCATATGTATTTGTAATTAAAAATACATTATATACATGTAATCCGCTGTCGCACGTTTTGTCCATCCTCTCGCAAAATATATCGTTTTATAATACGAATATGAACTGGAAAAAATTGGATCATATTGCCAATTTCACCCCGAACAGGTCGTATTTGCAGTACGTAACTTGGTATAAAGTAAAATGAAAATATTTTTCTCTAAATATGACTTCTATTGTGAAAGCGTATTTTTTTTAATACAGTAGTATACCTACTCTACGTTAAGGCTGATTCCTTTATAGTATAAGATTAAACGTTCCGGTGTTCAAGACTTATGTATTCGTGTATTTTTACATATAATTAATATCACTTAGGGTCCTCATAAACGGCGCATGTTGCAATAGTAAAGAAAAATTCTGAAATTTGGGTAATTTTTATGTATTGGAATTTTATGCAGACCAAGGCATTTTTTAAATATAGCTTGCCAAAGAAAGTTCTAAAACGGGAGCTGTTATTATTTTTAATAGGAAATATGTATGGTTTTTTTTTACCGGCGTTTCTCAACAGGATTTGAAAATACCGTAGAAGAGATCACCAAAAGTGAAATTGAAATTAAAATCGGTCAAGAAATACGGATGATACAAGCATTTTAAACTGCTAATTCAGACAGCGATTAGACAGAGTTTCGATACGCCGTGGGACGTCATGTAACACGTCGGCCATAACCTCATGTTAAATTCTGTTTTGCTAGAAAGATATAGGAAAACTCTTTGTTGGCTTATATCTTGGTTATTTTTATAGCTATTCAAAAAATTATTTTTCTCAACTGTTTTACATGAATCAGCTTTTATTGAAGCTGGGAACAAAAACATGAATATTTCCTTTCTAATATATTTTTAAAATAAAATGTAAACACAGTGTTGTTCCATTAACCACTTTCATGTTCTTTGTCAACCTATACGATTCCGTAAGGGTTTTTTCTCATTGTTTTGCTATGTGGTTATTATATTGCAGCTGAATTGCGTCTGGAACGTTGCTGTATTCAATGTTATAAGCCGTGCGTAAGGACCATTTTAGCATTCGCTTTAGATAATCTACAGACTTTAAAAGACATCTGCTATGTACGTTAACTATTTCAATACCTGTTCTTTATCTTTAGAGAATAAAGATAAAATTTCAACGCATGTTCTATGGCACTTGCGTCCATTTGTAAAGACGCCAATTTTTAATAATATTGTCAAGTTATCCTATTTTAAAATGGATACTGTAGCATTTTTACGCATTTCAAGTGTTCAAAGTTCAATGAAAAGTGCACAAACTCTTTACAACTGCCAGTTTTAAAAACGCATTTTCTCGGTCATTTTTCGATGTTTTAAATTTAACCCTTTGAACGCTTTGATATTTGAATGAAGTGATCACTCACACGCCAAGCACTGTTGCGTTATCAAATTATATCCGAATAATAACCCTGAAATTTTCGCATTTTGACCTGTCCAAACATTCATCAATTATTATAAGGAACAAAACATGAATTTATGTAACGTTTGAGCCAATAAAAACGAAGCATTACAATTCAAAATAGATTTTATACATGATCAAAGTACACCTTCACTCCGACCCTTTTATGGGTTGTTGGCGTGGTGGGCACGACGGCACACGACCACTTTAAGGGTTCTTGGCGTTGAAAGGGTTAAATTTTAATGTCGAGGACTATTCTTTCATCATTTAATCATTTCATTCAGTCCTAATGTGGAGATTTTAAATCTTTCCCTGTCCATAAACAAAGTTGACGTATTTTTTTACGTATGTTTCTGACTCTTGGATGTTTTCTATGTATATATCTATAAATAGTATATTCTTATCTACTACAAATAGTACCTACAGTAAAACACAACTGATATGGCTTACCGATGTACCTGCGCAGATGACGAATTTTCGAAGCGCGGGAACCAATCAGCGTGATCCACGCGTTGCGGCGTCTGTATTCTGGGCTATTATTGGTTATTATTATTATTAGTGACGCCATGTTGACGCGCCCGCGTGTCATTCAGTCAGCCGTGAGTGAGACGGAAAAAATGCAATTTAATTTGCACCTTATAACTATTACATACAAGTCTGATCGTGGGTTTTAATCGTGCTTTCGGAAATTATCGGATCGTTGTTCGTGTCTGCGCGAACGAAGATTCACGACACGCCATATAAATTGTTTTCTACTATACAAGCCTTGAAAAGATATTTGTTTTTTAATACTCATAATCTGCATCAGTTTGAAAGTTGCGCAGTTTATTTGTCCGAGCGATCCTGTGTTCGATCCCAAAGAGCAATTCGTGTAATAAACGCATTTGTTCTCGAGTCCTGTATATTATATATTTAATGTCTCTATTTAAGTATGTATATGGTTGTTTACAGTACAAGCTTAGAGCTTAGTTTGGGACTAGGTTAATATGAGTGAGTTTGGTTGGTTTTACAGGGTTATTGGTTATTGAATACATTCCTTTTTTAGTAGCTTCTTAGATATAGACCATTAAGTTTGTTAAATTAATATGATATTTACAATTCTGGTTGCTTGAACGTGGTTATCTAAAAATAATTGTATGCCATGTATGTATGTGTATAACTGAAATAACTACCTAAGTTTACTAGCTATCAAACGATGTATAAAAAGATAAAAAAAATCAAGTGAATTGCAAATTATGAAACAGTAATTCAAACAGGGTATAGTAGCAAAATCTCCTAGGAACTTTGATAAAAAATCTCAAATTTTCAGAAAACGCCAAAGACATTTATTTCAGAAAAAAGTTATTTTCGGACATGGTATGGTATAAAAGTTATTTTCGGTATATTTATGACGCTGACCGTACCATGTGACAGATGGTACCATATGACCTTTTTTGCTGCATATGAGTTGTACTATATCCCCTTAAAAGGAATGTATTCAATAGCCTATAACTTTGTATTATATATGTATATGTACATTTATGTGAACTATATTATAGTTCAGAGCGCGAGTATTGGAACTCCATTAATGTTAATGTACTCATAGGAAATAATTATAGTCCAGGTAATTGTCTTAGATTAGATTGTGCATTATCTTAAGGGGCGGACGACGGATGCAATATGGTGACGAAAGCACAAGATAGATAAGACCTTTATTAAATTTAGAGTACTATTTATGTGAGAAAATATATGCAGTTTTTGTTATAAATCAGTCCATACTTTGTATATTAAGAAAGTACTGAAGTATCACTTCACGAATACGCCCCTCTTGCGTCTGTAGAGGTCATTTTCCCTATATTAATAGATAGTGAACTATAAAAGGAATGTACTGAAAATACCTAATAAAGAAAAAAAAAATTATTTACTTCAACGATAAAATTCTATAAAAAAAATGCAGTGATGTTATCTGTTTTTAAAATCAATTGTAGTCATATCCATATTACGGATATCGTTCGACATTATTTTGACGTAATTTGCATCCGTCGTCCGTCCATTAATTATCGTTAATAGCCGGCATTCAATAAAAAAATATTTTTACAAACAAATCTTGGAGCGATCACTAGTATATGGGAAAAGCATCGATAATTGAGTTTATCGATATAGGCAATCCCTAGCTGTCATTTAATTTTGCCACGTATATGCCCCTAGGTCTGTTTATAAGTAAGGGCATATATATATACAAATCCAGCATGATAGCTATTCCCGCGGCTTGGTTCGCCTAGTACTCTCAAGTTTCTCGAGAATTATAGGAAAGTATCCCTCGTATCCAGTAATCTCCTTACGTTTATATCAAGATTTGGAATGTTTATTTGCAGGTGCGTTAGTTTCCATTTTCGCAGTCCGATAGGTTATATCAATCACAAAAAAATATTTCAATCGAATCTTAATTGTAATGGATTAGCAATTTAGTTAAAAGCATTTGGAATGGTTAGTGTTGTACGACGGACAAAGCTTTCTTATCGCGTTCGCAGCCGTCACTTTGCCCACGGCTTAGTCAAGTCGCTAAGTCATCGTTTTCGAAAATCGACTAATGTTGAACTTTTAAGACTGCGCCGAGCAAACGTCGACCGTCCAGTGGCGCCCTCATCACTATTATTGTGTTTTCTAATTAACTAAAGAATTTCCTTGCAATCGGACGATGCTTTTTTGCAGCGCAAGTAAAAACACAATTTATGGGATACGTAACAAACTTTGATAACAATTACCCTTTGAGTAGTCAGCTTAACGGGAAAAGGTGGCCACTTTTTTCCGTTAAGTTGATAACTAAAAGGCCAATAGATATTAAACTAGGTGATATGTCCTATAAGTTGTGTTTTCATTTGTAGTACAAAAAAGCACTGTCCGATTTCAAGAAAATACTTTATTTTATTAGAAAACACAATAATAGCGATGAGGGCGCCACTGTACATCCGGCGCGTACGCTCGGCGTAGTCTTAATTCACTGCATTAAAATGACAGAGCCAAATTTCATTCTTTTAAATAATAATACCACATTGAATTTAATAGTGCAAGTGTCTAGGGGACCGCTCGTCACGCGAAATAAGTTCTATTTGGTCACACTTAATTTGTAGACATAATTAGTTTCTTTTTGTCACGACCACTACATTGTCATGGTATTAGTTAAGGTTACCTCTTTTCGCTATAACAATACCGTGTTGCTACCAGTTATTTCATCGTGGTTATGTTCTCCTAGTAGGTACCTACGTTACTGCCCCCCATTCCACCAGTTATTAAACAAGACTTTTTTTTCCATTTTCATAACCATAACCAGAACCTAGTTAGGTTTAGGTTATGATAGTTTTGCAGTAGGCCCGTAGGGCCAAACCACCCAGAAAAAAGAGCTCCGCGTAAGCGCAGCTCCATCGACACTCTTATTTCAAATCAATTAGACAGTGTAAATAGGCGGCTACTTTAAAGAGCGTGACGAATAGAAACAAAATTTAGTGTCAAAGTGGACATTTCAGACAAACGCCAACATTTGTATTATTAATTACATTAATATTGAGTTTTTAAATAGATGTGGGCATTTTTTAAGGAACAGTGAGATAGAACTTAAAATATTTTAACAACCGGCCGGCTGTCAGACTACTCATTCCAATTAAAAATAGACTAGTTATGAAAATTTCGAAATGTAATGTAAAAACTCATTTTTTAAAAACAAATCTTTATAAATGCATTTTGCTACCTAAACTCATTTCGGTATAAAAATTTCTAAGTGCGTCTCGTATTTGTATGAGCCAGTTATTCCTTACTGCTTATTTGAATCATATGTTTTAAAATATCGATGAATAAATTATCTGTGTAGTTTTTAGAGAAGTGCAATTGTACTACTGCAAAAATATTTTTGTGTACTGTCAACCCGTTTTGGTTTTGAATTAAAAATAGGAGTATAGAAAAGTTACAATCGTTTGCGACTTGGTTAGGTCTCTACATCTTTTTTTTTAGAAAAGCACATATTCGTTTATGTCTAGGGGCTTGGTGAAAGTCAGCCACGCTTATATTGGCGCCAGTGAATGGTTCAAGTAGCTACTAGTTTAATGGTAACTAAGGATTACTTAGAAAAAACTTGGTAACTCTAGTTGCCGCGGGTACTTAAGGGGTTTAAAATTGCTAAGTTATTTAATATTGGTATTGAAATAAAGTCTACTTATCTGTTAAATAAGTAAGTATGTAACCATTTTTTTAATCTTGCGTACGCAGCGCACAAAGTACTATGGGATAGAGCTAATGTAGTTTTTTTTATATTTTATATATATATTTCAATATCTATCTGGATTTATAACTTTTTATATCTATAGATAAAACTAGAGAAATACAGTAAGTAAATAATCCGACCGGTTTTCAATCTGACTGCCTGTGTTTTGATATTTTACGTGTAATTATATTTATGTCAAGTCCGATATAAGATCAATCCAATGATACCTCACACTTAAAAATCCTTCTAGCCGTTTAGCCTTCATGAGTGCACAAATAAACGTTCATTCCCATAGACCCACACATCAGCCAAAAAACATTACTCGTCTTAGGGTGTTACTAGACCAATCGATCGATCGTCGATCGACGGCATCGATCGATTGTAGAATTGATTAGTCGACGTAGATCGATAGTTCCTACCAGACCAATCGATCGATCGTCGACCGATAGCAGAATGGATTAGTCGATCGATAGTTCCTTCATCAATTAAAGCTATCAGACCAGTCGATCAACGTCGACCGGCAATCGATCGATTGGTTAGTCGAATGATATCCGTCGATCGATAGTTCCTACCAGACCAATCGATCGACTTCGATCGACGTCAATCGATGCCGTCGATCGGCGATCGATCGATTGGTCTGGTAACACCTTTAGGCAGTCGGGTAATATATGTACACTGTCAAACTTTTCTTTGTTGTGTTTGCGTTATTTCTTAGTCGACTTTCCTGGACTAGGCTCCAAAACTTGGTTCTATATATATTTATCTATTCTGTACCCGAAAATTGACATTTAAAAGTAATAAGTAAGAAATTTATCGACATATTGCACATAAATTTGAAATGGTTCTTTTTTGGCAATATTAGGAATATAGCAATAAGTGTGTGTACGATTATATGTATCATATTTATAAATATAACCTATTATATATGTATGTTACATGTATTGGAATTCCAGTGAATTTTGTGATATAGAATTTGGTCATGGACTACACAAAATAACGGCAGAATCTTTGCGACTGCAAAAATTATTCCATAATGCAACTTATAGCGCACCACGGGTACTTTTCATGGGAATTGACAACATGTTTTTTTTTTAAACTGTTCTGGTATTGTCGGAAAAGCACACTATTTTTAAAATATTTTTTGATTAATATTTACTGAGAAATAAAATATAAATATAATATATTATCAGTGTTTGCTACGCTCGCTTTGGACTATTGGTCGGAATGGCGTCATTTTGTTCGTGACGACCATGTGACGCCACTATTTAGCCATCAGTAGAAATTCGTTTATTTATTTTCTCAGTATCAAATATATCGAATATAGCCTGGTTGTGCAAAATATCGTCACAGAATTATCAACAAGTTTTTGGAGTTGTTGGTGAGTCTGTGGCTCTGCCTACCCCACTCTGGGAATGAAGGCGTGAGTTTATGTTATGAATATAACGAAAAAATCGTATGCTTTTGAGACAAACCTCTATAAGCATGATTTTTTCAGAACACTTTAAAAAAGTTCATGTTGTCAATTTATGGCGATCATTGCGGTCTTACTGTAACTTTAAAGTTAGAAAAAGACAGCAAAGTGTGCTCCTTGTTCTGAAATTAAAGTTAAAGTAACACAGCAATCAACTTCTATATTTTTTATTGCTAGTCGATTTCGCCCATAATATTGAGTCATAAGGCGAAGCGCCTGTAGATTGTTGCTTTAGATTGTCGAACAAAGTTGCTCGTGGCACAGCGTCTGTATAAGATCTGTGTTAACCTAATTTAATAATCTTGTAAACAAACTGGTAACTAAATTGACCATAGACTTAATGACAAATTATATTAAATAAAAATTAAAATTGATTGTTTCCATTTATACTACATTGAATTGAATTGAATTGATTTTTCAAATAAAGAACGAAAGGCAAAAATTAAACACCCAACAGAAATGCAACGTGTCTCAGTTTATAGATCTTGAAAACTTGATGTATTTTTACTATGACCAAGATCGCCATATGAATGGGGTTTTCTTGCAAAATCATAATCGTATAGTAAAAATAAACATATTATTGGCTTTTTAGCTTTTGAAAGCTTTTTTTAAATAAAAGCTCCCATCGATTTTCCAAAGTAGGTATTTTGTATTTTTTTCGGTTCTAGTGAACATATGTACATACATGCTGGGGATGAGTCCATACAAAATCCTCTATTACTCTTTTTAATTAGTTTACTACCGAATATCGTTGGAAACACATTACCCTCGTCCTTTGGTTGTCGGGTAAAAAGCGATCAGACACGTTGAAGCCTTAGGGTTAGGGTGGGGTGGGGTTCCACCTATCCAATTCTTCGTCCAATGTGCATTTGATCAAAGAAATTGGATGACTTCATGAAATTTTCTAGAAACGCCTACATTTGATCAAATATTACGAATGACATTTAATTCAAAATGGCTACGCAAATATTATAAAAACTTGGACCAAGATATTGGATAGGGGAAGGGGCCTCAATCAAAGAAATTTGATCAAATATTGGATATAGAAATTGGACAAAGAATTGGATAGGTGGAATACCACCCTTAAGAATACAGATAAATGTGTTTTTTTCTGTTAGAATGTTTTTTGTTAAAGTTTGTGTTCCAATTTTAACAAATTCGATTTGTTTACATAGTTATTACATTATAAAGTGGAAGGATAATTAATTATAGCCGATGTTTCAACATCACAAGAGCTTGGTATGGTGACGTAGCGTCAGTTAGTGTAAGAAAATCTGTACTAATAGTATTACGAATTAATTACTTTATAATGTAAGTAATGTGTGTTGTATAATACTGAAAGGCAGTAAAAGTATTTGCATTTGTAACACTTTGTCCTTTTCGTTTTGGACTGTGTAAACGTGGGTATGTTATTCAATATGTATTCATAATTTTAAGATGGTACTGTTTTTTTTCTGTATAGAGAAACTGTTTGAAATTTGAAAATTAATTTAAAGGGTTAATTTTTTATACAGATCAGGTCTAGTAGTAAATGTGTCAACGCCGCATGGCTCACTTCCAATGATCCAAAAAGACTTCTATAACAATCCGATTTAAGTTTTCAATAAGATTCACAGTTTATTCACAGCCAATTATTAGTTCTACATTAACTTGTAATTGAACAAAAAAAATATATTGGTTATTCCAGTTGCCACGTAAAATATTATTGGTAGTCTAAACTTAGCACATCTTGACTAACAATATAACATTTTGCGGCAGTCTCAGGATTTGACAATAGTTATATAGCTTTGAATTTTTTGTCGCACCTATACGTCAAATCTATACAATTATCTTCCTTATAACTGTGTTGTCTTTGTTTTTTTTCTCATGAAAATAAAAGTTGTCACGACACAAACGTCAATTTCTACACAAACATACACTAGACACTGGTCATAGGGTGCATTGTTATATACATTTCAAAACTCTGTATACTTTATATGTATAAGTTAGCTCAGTTATTTAACTTGTAAGGCAGTGCTTGTTTTAAACATATCAATAAATGTTTCTTTCTTTTTACCAGTTTTTTGATATCGGCGTAATTCTAAATAACATTTTACAGGCTTTTATTTAACCTCGTTCCTTTGTGCCTCAGTATGTTTAGTTCACCATATGTTCTTGTGAATAAACAACTCATTCATTCTAACCAGTTCCCGTTATAAGAAAAGGTTAAAATTGTAAATACATTGTGTAAACCCGACGACAAGGCAATATTTTGTTGTCTAACAGTTGATCTGATGATGGAGTCCAAAGGCAACAACTTTATCTTCGCTGTACTTAACATAGACCTTCTATTTGGACTCATCAGATTAATTTGGTCCACTGCCAAAAAGTACAGTCGTCAGAAAAACTTGTCTCATAAATACACAAAACACAAGACAGAAAACACGTTTTAAATCAAATTTACTGATTTCATTATGTAAAAGTGGGTGAGTGACTGTCAACTTTGCATGAACACGTCTATCCCACTAGTCGCATAGTGGAACAACTGAGACTTTTTCGTCCCATCAGTCTCATGGTACAAGTGGCACTAATATTTTTATCCCAAAATTCCCAGGTAGGTTTTTGTTATCTTAGTTTTCTACAGGCGCGAAGGGCCAAACCACCTACCTATTTCAAGGCCGACGATAAGATGTCTCGATGTCTGTCTGTAAGATAGTTGAGCGACTATGACGAAGGAAATTTAATTGGTTTAAACAGACACTATGACTTCCGTCACAAAAAAAGTAAAGACAAACAATTTCAATTTGTTTCATCAACGAAATTCTCGTTCCTTCAACATAATTATCGATTTGCGCTATTTTTAACCCCCGACGCAAAAAAGAGGGGTGTTATAAGTTTGACGTGTAAGTGTGTGTGTGTGTGTGTGTTTGTGTGTGTGTGTGTCTGTCTGTGGCACCGTAGCTCTTAAACGGATGAACCGATTTGGATGCGTTTTTTTTTATTTGAAAGCAGGTTTTCTAGCGGTGGTTCTTAGACATTTTATATCGAAATCGGTTCAGCCGTTTTTGAACTATTGAACTTTGAAATGTCAATGTCGGGGGTTTTCCAACTTTTTGTTGGTTAGGTTATGATATGTAATATCTGTTAATCCAACACGTAATTTCTCTCAGTGATTATGTTCTATTCTGTAGCAATACTGCCGTCCTACCAAAGAAAGCGGCTAACTGCATAGTAATAGTAAAAGCATTTTGAATTTAATGTGGTTAACAATAGAGTATAGAATGGTTCGACTACCGTAAAACTACTCAACTATGGTCCTAGCCTTCAACAATAGTCGAATTTTCCTCATTATATTATTCTAAAAATATGATAGCTTTAGCTATAGCTAGAGTTTAGAGCAATCGATTTTAGGCCACACAGTTTACTGAATTGCAGTTAGCCACCTACTTTAGTAGGAAGGCAGAATAGCATACCTTAACCATTAACTTTTATCATGTTGTTTTCCAGTGGCGATCGACCTGATAGTTCAGCACATTTCCGAGTACCTCAAGCGGAACGTTCGTGATAGGGCGATCGGGTTCCTCGACTATCCTGGTCTCGCCTCAGTGCCTGGGAGCCCGCAGCGAAGCGGCAAGAGCGGCCGGCCACACTAAAACAACCATGATCTAGTTGACGTTTAAACATCAGTAGTATTGGCAACTAGAGTTACCAATCTGTTTAAATATATGGTAACTCTGGTTACCAAAGATATTTTGATGGTTAAACGTCTGTTGGTAAGAGGTTTAGATTAAATAACGTGGGGAAGCAAATGTTGCCGTTCGCTATTGGAATTAGTTATTTCTTCGGGTGCCATTGTGACCACGGAATAGAAAAAACAGTGAAAGTGGCATGAGCTTCGCTTAGTATCAGACCTGTTGTCGCCAATACTCACACTATCATAAAAACAACACGCCACCGTGGAAAATGTTTTTGGTGCGGCTATCGTTTTTACACTCCAAAATAGCACAATAAGATATGCTTCTGGATTTATTTCCTATTTTAGAAATATCGAAATAAGCGATCGCGGCAAAAGTATGGTAGGTTGCGCGGAACTCCGCATAACTATGCCACACGTTACACGCCCACTTGACACTTCTACTGTTTTTTTCTTTTCTGTGATTGTGACGAACGAACGGGTGACGTTGTGATTGAACGGGATGATTATTAATTATAAAGGACTGAGTAGCGAGGTTAAAATTTGTTGGTTTAGTATCTCTAAATTAGTAAGCTCAGTCAGTATCACTTCACAGTTTGTCTTCCGTCAGTAGCAAGTTTGTCATTATTTTCTTTTGAGGTACATTTGTTTCTACACGTTTACCATTAAAAATTCTCAGCGCGTGTATTACGCTAGCAGTAAAAACAGAAGTTGATTGTTTTAGAGATAAACAACGAAACTATATTTAAAACTAGCACAGAAGTGAGAGTAAGATAGAAGACAATTCTGCCATTTTGATTGCTGGTCTAACCGTTTTACGTTAAATTCGACGCTGCGATTTTTTTATAAGTCATCAGCGTTGCCTAGCCTTTTGTTTCTTAGATTTAATCCACAGTTTGCAGATACACGACGCACTTAGGTTTACGGAATGGCATATCGATTCATAAATCGATCGATAGTGTCGTTTGCTTAGATCGATGACGACGAGAGAGACGATCCGTAACAATTTACGATAAAGATTTCTATTGAATTATATAAGGTTAGCGATAAGGGTACCGATTCTGTTTCAATATAGCTTTGACGATCCACGTAATTCAATATATGACGGTCGGTTAGTCATTTTAAATTAAGATTGAGTTATAGGAAAAAAAAAGAAATTTTAGGTATTAAACTAAGACAACACCGACCGCCCAGTAGCGCCCTCAATATTATTATTGTATTTTCTAATTAATTAAAATATTGTCTTCAAATTTAAGGATGGTTTTTTGATGTACAAATGAATACACAATTTATAGGGTATATGACGAAGGATGCAGATATAATGACGACGCGCTGGCCTAGTTGGTAGTGACCCTGCCTATGAAGCTAGCGGTCCTGGGTTCAAATCTCGGTAAGGGCAAATATTTGTGTGATGAGTGCGAATATTTGTTCCTAAGTCATGGATGTTTTCTATGTATTTAAGTATATATTTCTCTATATAAGTATTTATATAGTTGCCCGTTGTCTAGTACCCATAGTACAAGCCTAGAGCTTAGTTTGGGACTAGGTCAATTAGTGTAAGATTGTCAACTGACATTTATTTATTAAAAAAAATTGGTTAGATTCGCGATGTACTGAATTAGGGCCAAATCAAAAGCATCCGAAACCGACGTACGCGCATCAAGAGTTTGATGAATGTAGAGAAAACGAAAGTTGTATGGTTAGACCGGGGCACATGGCGTTCCATAGTCTCTCTCTACCCCATTGGGAGACAGGCGTGAAGGTATTAGAGTTGTCCCGCTCAGTCTTTAAAGGGAGCGCTCCGATCTCGGTCAATCGGTCTAAGTAACTAGTTCGGTCTTTTAGTTCCTTTAGCTCCGGAGCAAATTTTGAGATCTGAGCAGGACACGCTTTGAAATGGGTCTCGTTTACATCAAGCGCCGTGCCGTGTGTTCTGTACTCGTTCGCTCTATTTTGCTCATACGTTCAACAAATTGCTACTGACCTAAAGGACCGAGGACCGATTAAGATCGTTTACGAAGAACTAGTTCCTTTTTCGGGACGGGAATTCATTCCTTTAAATTCTTAGTTCCTGACCGACTCTAGCCAGGTACTATCAGACCATTGGAACCTTGACCCACCATAGAACTGTGTCACAGAGACGTTATGATTCAAGTCATAAGAAGTGTCAAACAAATTGTTTTATAATGTCACTGTGACACCGTTCTATGGTGGGTCAGGGTTCCATTGGGCTGATAGTACGTAGTATGACAACCTAATAACAATTGAACTATGAGTGAGTAACTTAACGGAAAAAAGTGGCCACCTTTTACAGTTAAGTTGACTACATGAAGTTTAAAGATTATTATTAAACTTTGACTTATACATAGGTATATTTGTACAACAAAAACCGTCCTTCGATTTCTGGAAAATACTCAAGTTTATTAGAAAATACAATAACAGTAATAAAGGCGCCACAGGATGCTCGATGCAGTCTTAACGTCTTTTCTTCGATTAGAAAAGACAATTTGTTATTGTTGATGTTTGTTTTAAAGGTTTTTGTTATGAAGGTGATTAACGATTTGTTTAAGAGTGTTCATGTATGCCTAAAATACAACTTGTGACTTATTAGCTGTAAACATCTGTTTAATTGTATGGGTTGTCGTTAGCAAGCTGTTATAGAGGCCTATTGAGCATTTCTTTTTTTTTGCCATTAAGAGTGACATCTCCAGAATTAAAACAAAAATGGCAGGTAGGTAGAGAACATCAAACTTTGCAATAATTAAATAATATTCTAATGTGTCCCAAAATATTTTTATGGAAAGTTCCTTTTGTGTTACCAAAAACGTATGAATATCGGTAACACAAAAGGAACTTTCCATAAAAATATTTTGGGACACATTAGAATATTATTTTATTATTGCATAGTTTGATGTTCTCTACCTACCTGCCATTTTTTTTTAATTCTGGATATGTCACTCATAGTGGCAAAAAAAAGAGAAATACTCTATTGCACTTTGATGTGATGAGCTCATTTATAAAAATGTGCCGGTTTTCGTGCCTTCTGCGTTTTTGTAGAGGTACTGAATTGAACTTAGTATGTATTTCTCTATATAAGTAAGTTTATCATTGCCTAGTACCCATAGTACAAGCCTAGAGCTTAGTTTGGGACTAGATTTGTGTGACATAGTCCCCCGATATTTATTTATTTAAATATTTATTTAACTGTAAATCACACACACTTTTAATAGAGTAAGAGTAATTTTTAAAACACTGTTAAAGGTAGTCTTTACTAAGTGAAGCTTTAAAAAATAGTAATTAATTGCAATAGTTTATTCTTATTTGCCGTTATAGAGTAGCTAACAGATATATGTACGTATGTCGATAGTCAAAGAACCCGAACAAACAAGTTGGCCTATTCAACGGTTTAACATTGTGTCACCGACATTCATTTTATAAAAGTATCACTTCGCAGAATTTTCGTTTTAATGAAAGCTATTTTGTGCTGAACCTGTGTTGATTTCAGGTTATCTTGTGATGGTTATAAGTCTAACCTACCCTAACCTACGTGAATCATATTAAAGATAACCTGAAATCAACACGAGTTCAGCAGAACATTGAACATAAATTACGTAGGTTAGGTTAGGTTAGACTTGTGACTGCTGAAGAAGGAATCATGCGAAGAGAAATGCCTTTCGATGATATTCTGCGTAATGATATCTTCGTTGAAAGGTTTTTCGATAAAATAATAGATACCCGTGGAAGATACATCCGTCGATAGCGTTAAAAAAGTTAAAAGAATGTAGACGAAACCGTTGTTGCCACTAGTAAAAGATATTTTGCAGATATTGAACACTTAGCTTACACACATATGCGAATGCGTCATGTCTCACCATCGTCAGTACGACTTATAATTAGTCAATTAAAAAAAAGTTGTTGACATGCCACAAACAGTCCTTTTACTTTACCATGACATGGAGAGTTTAAAATGCTTACCCCCTTACTAATAAACGTTGAGTAACGGTGGTATAGCTATACAATGTTTTGTCCTTATCTGTCATTGTGACTTTTAAATTTGACAGGTAAGGATTAGGGAATGCAAATAACCGGTTATAACCGGTTTTAACCGGTAATTTTCATACAAAAACGGTAATAACCGGTTAAATAGCATTCCCTAGTAAGGACAAAACATTGTACAGCTATACTACCGTTACTCAACGTTTATTAGTAAGGGGGTTAGATTATTAGTAGTCACAAAACAGCATAGCTTATTACACGTAATCATACAACAACGTATTTTGTCGGTAAATTCCTTGCTTTCCCAATTTGCTTATCAATGGGTACTGAAGACAGATATGGGTCTGAAATTCAAATTCAAATAAATTCAGTAAACTACTAAAGATTCTAACGTCCCTTTATTTGGCTGTAAAGTTTAGTATAGTTTGACAACTTTTAGTTCCACATATACAACTACCAAGTTCAACCCAAAGGATTTTGTTTCCTAGAAATGACACTCGTGGGGAGAGAGATCTTTCTTTTAACCTCTTTTCTTACATTAGTGACGTGAATGCGTGTTTCTACTGTTTATGGAAAATAGCGACCTGAGAATTTCTTTTTTTTGCCACTTTGAGTGACATCTCCAGAATAAAAAAAATTGGCAGGTAGGTAGAGAACATCAAACTAATTAAATAATATTCTAATGTGTCCCAAAATATTTGTATGGAAAGTTCCTTTTGTGTTACCGATATTCATACGTTTTTGGTAACACAAAAGGAACTTTCCATACAAATAATTTGAGACACATTAGAATATTAATTAATTATTGCATAGTTTGATGTTCTCTACCCACCTGCCTTTTTTTTTAATTCTGTAGATGTCACTCATAGTGGCAAAAAAAAAGAGAAATGCTCACCTCTGTATTAGGTCGGCACTCACAACAGTATCTTCCTATTTCACCATCCCGACAGTGACAGGTGACATTTCAGTATACATGGCTCAACATACATGAATGCCACTGATGTTTATACTTGCCAACTTTGCAATGTATATCGAATTGTCACCTGTCACCTGTCACCTGTCATTGTCAGAATAGTGAAATAGGGGGTAGGTGTCATTATATTCGTTCTTTTAGTAATAATTAAAGAGATATGTAGAGGCTATTTAAATGTTGCCAATAAATTTAAGATATTTATTAGATGTGAAGAAACTAAACGCCTATTAATATAGTTAGCTACGTATAAATGTTTATTTAACCATTGTTAATAGTTACAGTAGTATGAAAATATATAAAAAAAATCGGGTGCTTGTACGACATTGTAGTGAGAAAAAACCCAGACCATGTACCCACTCAATCGATAGGTAACCACAGTTACCAAGAGTATGATGGTTACGCTAGTTACCGCTAGCATTGTAGTAGTGAAATTTTTAATACGGAATGTCAATTCGACGTCACCATCTCGCATTAGAATACGTAGGTAAATTTACATTAGGAAAAAGCCTTTTAATTTTTTATTGGTCGATCACTCCAGAATTACAACAGAGTAAAAAAAAATTAACACTGCACTAACCAAACGGCATAAGGACGATGCAGTATTCTGCCCTCCTTAGAAAAAACGGCGCATGTCTCATAGAACCATGTAAGGATAAGTGACCTTATTTCTTATTTAAGGTTAAATTTGCTTTGACTATCAAACGCATGCATCCTTTTTGTTTAGAAGGGCAGTATTAACTTATGTGAACGTAACTTCTGTGATATTGACGTATGCTAAGAAATATTTATCGCTTCTTATTAACAGTTCTTCCATTGCTCACACTTACCTCAAATATACATTAAAGATAGACAATTGTTAAGAATCAAATAGAGCATTAATACTAGTTACAAGAATGATGTTTACTAAGATAAGGTACGGTAAGTGCGCCTACTGGGCAAGTGTGCCAACCATGTCTCCTAAAAATATATGGTTCGTCGCACTTAGCCCGTTGAGGCTGCGGCTCCACTGAGGCGGAGACGAGCGGAGCTGAGTGGAGCAGAGCTGCGAAAAGAGCTAAGTGATTCAACTGAGGCGGAGACGAGCGGAGCTGAGTGGATTACAATGTAGTAATGCAATTACGTCTCCTCTCCGCTCCGCTCGTCCCCGCTTGACTGTTTCCACTGAAGCGGAGCGGGGACGAGATGTGAATTTCAACTAATATGATTGGTCGATTCCTACACGTCTCCTCTCCGCTCCGCTCATCTCCGCTTGACTGTTTCTATTGAAGCGGAGTGGAGACGAGATGTGGATTTCAACTAATATGGTTGGTCAATCCCTACACGTCTCCTCTCCGCTCCGCTCGTCTCCGCCTCAGTGGAGCCGCACCCTGACGCTCTTGCCAAGGTGGGGCAAGAGCTTCAAACAATATATTTTTTAAGAGATATTGTTGATCTGGCGCACTTGCCCTGTAGGCGCACTTACCCCACCTTACCTTATATTAATTAGGGAATATGCATGAATTTATTAAATCACATTTCTAAACAAATTACGAAAATACTAAATAGTTGAGCCTACAATGAAGGTATTGGAACATTAATCCCTTTATTTTAAATTTACACTGCCCTTAGGCCGTATTATAGGCTCTTACAAGGGCTTGGGAACTTTTCGAAAAATACCGGTTAATATGGTTCTAAATTAGGTTCTTAGTAAACGCTCGCTCGGAGCGGAATAGGTTCGCGAGCTGGGATTAACACCTTAACAGTTAAAGAGACAGAGCTATCTGGAGCCTTTCATGCGTCTCTTTTACTACCTGAAACTTCAAGTGCGTTTTTGACAGCTCATAATTTAGTCCTTGTACTGTTTTTAGGTTCAAAAATGGATTAACGATCTAGAGTTACTTATTTTTAATTTAAATATGGCTAGGTCTTTAAAAAAAATACACTACCACGCTCGCTCTCTAAAAACAATACACGACTCAGTAAAGCGTGAGAGTGGGATACAAGTATATCGTTCACTGTCTAATGTGCGGCAGCATCCGACGTTCGCCGATCGCGTACGAATGAGAATTGCAGCTATGACAGTATATTTTGTTAATCGTGTTTTAGATAAACTGATACCTAATTAGGTATTATTATATTATATTATACGCGCCGTACAAAGCTAGATAAATATATATTCTAACATATAGTGATGTATGGGAAATAGCCATTTATGATAAGTCTACACGAGAATTATAGAGATTCAGTTTTGGTTAAATTTTTGCATTAACAAAACTAATTGGAAGATATGATTATTTAATTATATATCTCTCAGTATATTTAATTATATACATCTTAGCCTGGTTGTGCAAAATGTGGTCACAGAATTATCAACAAGTTTTTGGAGTTGCTGGTGAGTCTGTGGCTCTGCCTACCCCACTCTGGGAATGAAGGCGTGAGTTTATGTATGTATGTATATATCTCAGAAACAAAATATTGTATTCTATAGTCGCGTAATGTGGCAAAAATTGACACTAAAATTATCATATTAAGATTATCACGAAGTTCTGCCTTAAATATCAAAAATAGGGTCTACAATGAAAAAGGTATATTAAAAAGTTATAGCTATAAATAGGTACTGTCTAAGATAGATATACTATAAATCGAAATGAGCAATCTAAATGTTTTTCCCTTTATGAATATCGCGGCTGGGTTGCCTAAGAACAGAATATTCTAACCCTTATAGCTCCTGAATTCCCCATATTAAGCTATATGGATTGCTCCCCTTGTATAAGAGATATATTGAAATACTAATATCAGTAACGCATCGCACTTTGTATTTTGTGAAGAAAGTTTGAAGGCTCAATTTGAGTAGTATGCTTTTAAGTGAGATAAGGGTGTTACCAGACCAATCGATCGATCGTCGATCGATGGCAGAATGGATAAGTCGACGTCGATCGATAGTTCCTTCATCAATTAAAGCTATCAGACCAGTCGATCAACGTCGACCGGCAATCGATCGATTGGTTAGTCGAACGATATCCGTCGATCGATAGTTCCTACCAGACCAATCGATCGACTTCGATCGACGTCAAGGCATCGGCGATCGATCGATTAGTCTGGTAACACCCTAAGTCGTTATATTTTTGTATCACTAATCAAGCTTATGTACGCACACTATTGCAATAGATACTTTATCAATTAAGTAGTTACATTCTATGATTTCTTGGATCCATTTAGACTAACTTAGGTAAATCAAGATAACATCGATTAAAGCAGAGGACGAAATTTCCGTTGCACTTTTGAACAATGATAATGATTTCTCTTTTTAATAAGTATTAACATTTTTTAAATTAATAAAATTAAAAGTTAAAACTAAACTTATTTAAATTAAAATAAAACTAAGCTACTCAAATATTAAAGATGTAAATAATAATCACCACTATAAAAAGAACACCCCCTCTAGCAGGTCCGCTCGCGGCATGGTCCCTATGACACTGGCTAAATACATCGAGTAGATAAATAACAAATCACTAATTTAAAAGCCCTACGGAAATTCCGGTCTCATTATGCACAAAAACAGATAATTTATAAAAACATATCCGCAGAGGATGGTTTCATTCTCTAGTAAAAAAACTAGTCAAAATTAAAAAGAAATACTTATATATGCTCAACGGTATTAGTATTTATTCGTTGTCCAAAGACTTTTATGAAATTTTATTGAGAGTTAATATTAGTTGAATAAATCGCTGCTTAAATATAAAAGTGCCACTAATCAAAAAACAGTTTGATTTAAAACTTAAAGTAAATAGCATTCCCAATTTAACCCTTTGAACGCCAAGAACCACTAAATTGGTCGTGTACTGTCGTGCCTACCACGCCATCGACCTATATAGTGGTCACAGATACAGTGCAAAATAGACACGAGTATTTGTGACGTAAGGTTGACATTAGATGTGGATTTCAGCTGTCATCGGCCTGTGAGGACGTATTTTGTATCAAGTCAAAAACGTTCAAAGGGTTAAGTTCGACACAAACACATTTTGATTTATGTCGCTTTTGTATTTAAACAACGAAATTGTTATTGTGCGATTTAAAGTTTGATGTTATATTTACCCATACGTAAATAATAAGCTTTATCACGTAAAGTTACATTTTCACGGGCAACTTGCGACCTGTTTTCCGTTTCGCGAAGCTACAAGTTACAAATTACAAGCGGAGCTCTCTTTCTAGCAAAAGGAGGTAGAAAGAGACTTCTGCTTGTAATTTGTAACTTGTAGCTTCGTGAAACGGGCCTCTGCCCTACTCGCTTGACCTACCTAAACGCTGTTTGTGTCAAAAAGATCATCTTCCGTACTTGTAGCTAATATTATACAGGGTGTTCGGCAGAAGGTTGGACAAACTTCAGGGACTAACTCTGTAGGTCATACTCATCAACTTTTATTATGGGACCAACATCCAAATCGCGAAAAAAATAACTTCTGTTCCATACATTTCGGCCGTTTAGCTCTCAAAGTTATTTTTTTTTTCGCGATTTGGATGTTGGTCCCGTCATAAAAGTTGATGAGTATGACCTACAGAGTTAGTCCCTGAAGTTTGTCCAACCTTCTGCCTAACACCCTGTATACTCTGTGACAAGCCAGTATTTGGCGATTGGCAAGCCTCCCTATTGGCGTTTATAGCGTATTGACCAAAAAATCCTTTTTATTGATCGTCGTTGTTGGATGTTGATTTTTACAAATTTAAATAGTTATAAGATAATAGTGTGTTATATTTTGTAGCTTATATTCTAAGATATTGTACTTTCGCTTCTTCGAAATGACTGTACTTTTTTGTATCGCAATTAAAAACACAATTTATGGGATACTTGACAAACTTTAATTACAATTACCCTTTGAGTAGTGAGATTAACGGGAAAAAGTGGCCACTTTTTGGTCACACCAGGTTGTCACACCACTGCTATTCGACGGAGCACTGCCTGTAGCAGGGCTCCTATTTCTGGGCGAAATGCCCTTCGAGCATCTAAAGATACCTAACGAATCTAACCTACCTACTTCTGCGGAAATAAAATGATTTCTGACGAAAGCGAATAGCAGTTGGTGTGACCAAGAGTCGGCTCCTTTTTTTCCGTTTAGTTGATAACTCGAAGGTCAATTGTTATTAAACTATGTGTTTCGTACAAGTTGTGTTTTCAATTGTAATACAAAAAAAACACTGTCCGATTTCAAGTGAATACTTTAATTTATTATCAAACACAACTATAGTAATGAGGGCAGTATACATCCGGTATTCGTTCGATTCATTCTTAATTATCAGATAGAATATATCTAAATTAAACTATTTACTTCAAAATGGTTCAATATCATGGTTGACAGGAACGTTAACCATATTATTAAATGTGCCAGTGTTTGTGAAGGAAGCGTGGTAGAGTAAGAACTGTGCAATATTGTTGAATTGTATTTTGTATGTTAAATCTGGTGGTTTGCACTTGGTCCTACTGCGTTGACTACTGACCAAAATTACTATCATAAATATGAGGTAGGTTTAGGTTTTGTTAGTTTTGCAGCAGGTCCGGAGGGCCAAACAACCCAGAAATAGGAGCTCCGCTGGAGCGGAGCTCCGTCGTCCCTGTTAATTTGATATTCAAATAGAAATTATTGGTCAGTAGTACAACGCACTTGGACCACGGGCAAAAAAGGTTAAATTCTTACCGTTCTAGAAATATTTTGTACTTACAACGAAAATGAGTTGTAATTACTTAAGTAAAGGCTTATTGCTTTCATTAGAAATTAATTATTAAATAGAAGTCGTGTTACGCTTGGGTTTTTGAAAATAAACTACCGGTCGTGTTGGAAGTAAAAAATCGATCAAAATAAATACTCGTGTGTTGTTCACAAGTATGAATAATTGTGTGCGGTGCGTATCGCAATGTACCAAAGAAATTATTTTTAATGTGATTAGTGAGTTTTTGTTGCGTGTCCAAATTATTTATTTATTTATTGTAAAGCTTGCAAAACACCGCATGCTTGGTTGTGAAATTGGCAAAATGATCCAATTTTTGTGATGGTTGCCACTCAAGAAAATTGCAGCTCCATTTGTCAAAAAAAACCTTTTTGCTGGGCTGTATATGTCGTCGACAAGACTAGAAGTTAACGGTACTGCACGGGTAGCACAAGTTGCATTTTCTCGCTTGTCGCTCAGTGCGTCTCTATCTTTACATACTAGATAGAAAGGGAGATCCGAGCGACAAAAAGTCGCGGACAACATGTGCTAGCCGTGCCGTGCGTGTATTCGTCATGAGAACTGACGCACTTTGTTTGTTCCGAAGAATATTTTTGCATGTAAATATCACACTCACTGTAGTTATACCTAGCAGAACTCCTAAAATACTAGTTCAAGCTTGCTGCCTCGTCTCTTTCTCTCAAACGCTTAGGTAACTATAGTGCCCGGCCTATAAGAATGACATCTGTCATTTCAGTACAAATTATAACCTCAAACCCAAGAATAGGAGCTCTACTTTGAAATAAGTAATTCGAACTACGGATCGCCCCGTCACTTTCTTGCGAATTAGTGATGCGTCAAGAGCAAAAGGGATAGCAATAGACGAAGTTCGGATTACGGATTTCAAAGTAGTGCCTTAGGTTATAAATTGTACTGCGATGACAGCTGTCAGGATTGACTTCCTAACGGCCGGGCACTATAGAGTGAAAGGTACATAAAGCGTTGCAACTACGTACGTAGTTCGAAACCAATGAGGTTTCAAGGTATTTTAATTTGACTCGATATTTAACCTTTATGTTTGAGTACAATGTATTGTTTCAATGCACAGACTCAGTAACTTTATATTGTGAGTTATTACTTATTAGAACTAGTGACATCTGCGTATTAAGTTTTTATTATTTATTCCATGTATCGTATTTAGTTAAGTCCATTTTGTCTTGTGTAACAAAACTGTACAAAGAATATTATTTTAAATAAAGCTATTTTATTTAGCCGTTTGTTTTATTTCGTTGTTGCAATTTCCTAAACGGACCAGGGTCTCAATGTACAGTCACCAGCAATAATATATTATCGAACATCGGGCGCAAAAATATCTGACGCATCTTTATTACTAGAGGTTTAAGAGCAGCGGGCTTAGCACGCGAGGCGAGATTTACTGTCAGATTTGACGTTATCCATGAATTAGTGTCAATTAGCAATACCGAAAATGACACATGACATTAAATCCCACTTCAAGATGCTTAGTAATAAAAGGACTCAAGTCACACAAATCACACTTTTATTTAAAACCTTAAACGTTTACTCTTACGTTAGAATATGGAATAGACATATTTGACACTAAATCTCGTTTGACGAATTTTGACGTAAAATCCTCACCTCGCGTGCTACGCCCGCAGGTCAGATATTTTCGCGCCTAATTTTGGATAATATATTATTGCGGGACTGTACTTGGTAAAAACATATTGCCTTTAAAATTCCATCCTATTGTTAAAACGTTACGATAGTTCTTATTTACTTTTCGTAATCTTGTTTTACCCCGTAGATAGCCCTGGTACTCATACACCCGTATTCACCAACTTCACTATGAGGTCTCACAGTGCTCACGAACACACAGGGTGGTTCAAATCGTCTCATAAACAAAAGGACGGTCAAAAAGGACCAATCACAAAGCTGTATTGAACGCAGTGCGTTTACTCAGTGAAGGATCCCTTAATTACTTTATTTAGACAAGCAAAGAACAGAAAAATAGAATCGAGTAAGGTTTTAGTTGATATGTTTTTGTCGTGGCAATGGTAGAACTGAAAACTTCGCCTGACACCAAGTTTTACAGTTCTATCACAGCCATGACAAAAAATATATCAACTTAAAGCTTATGATTACTTAGTTCCAAATAGCCTCGTGATTCCCAAATACCCCGTTTTACGTTATACACAAGAGACATGTAACTTAGTGCGAAAACACGAGGCATTCTATAAAAAACCGGTCACCGGTTTATGGACATACGGTTTAAAAGATAAAGGGGCACAATTTATACAACTTTCGGAGCGATTATTTGCGAAAATATTCACATAATCAAAAAAACTACTTAGGAATCTAAAAGTTTTTTAAAAAAAATGTCACAATGAGCCATGGTGATTTATGTTGAATTTTTTTTTGTTCTTCTTTTATCTGTATGGAGTGCCCCCCTAGAAATATTTATTTATGTTTATTTGTATTTTTGTAGTTTTCGAGTAAAAGTTTCGAGGATGGACGGACAGATATGACGAAACTGTAAGGGTTCCGTTTTTGACATTTTGGCTACGGAACCCTAAAAACAGGTCAACTACGAATCGGACTCGCGCACCGAGGGTACAGTATTTAAGATGATATTAATGGTTGGAAAACGCAAAAGAAAATACTCATTTTGTTATGAACTTTATTATCTATGCAATAAGCTCCATTTATATTAGCGTTTTTTTCTCCAAAACTGTAAAATTTTACAATATTATTTTATTTTTCGCGTAATATATAAATAATTATCTTTAAGTTAGGAATTTTTCAGGGAAACGGTATTTTTTTGGATATTTATGGCTATAAATCAAAAAGTACATTACAAAAAAAAATAGTTTTGAAATGTGCTAACTAACCCTTTTCATATGAGACGTTTGATATAATCGAATCACTTTCGTTTTTCAATGCCCCATTCTAGATCCCTTACCAAATATTTAAAAAAAAAAATCACATTGTTTTTACTAAAAACAGATGCGGGCAAGCAATTTATACAAACATGCCAAATTCCAAGTTCATAGTTTTGGAAAACTGTAGGACATACAGACAGACAGACACCGAAGTCTCACCATAAGTGTTCTTATTTGACTATTTTTGTACAAAACCCTATAAATGAAAAATAAAAAATAATTATGTAAAATTTATAGTGTCATGAGTAGGTAAATCCTGAAATCAATGACTCGATTAAAGGGTGGGAGGGAGGGGAAGGCTATGGAACGCCTCCAAGCTATTTAGTTATTTTAAATTTAACCCAGATAACAGAACCTTAGGGTATAGTTTGCTTCACCGATCACACGCACACTAATACCAAAACGTTCTAAGAACAAGTACTGGAAGTCAAATTTGAGTCCTGTCTCTTACGCATAGGGCTTAATTTTCTTTGCGTCCAACACGTCTCATAACTCCTTGTTAATAAATAATCTCTAGTTAGTAGTGGGGTGGGGACATGCGCGGGCATTTAACCCCCGAGGGGGGCGGGGAGGGGGGAGCTCTCATTTAGTCGCTCTCGGACCTTCTAGCGGTGTAGACGCGTCGCTACAATACAAGTGAAAGTTAATACATTTGTCGAAGTGAAACAATTTTGCTGAACGGCTACAGTGTACCTACGTCTAAGGATGGATCTTTTACAACCCAAGGTAAGTGGTTGAGAATCGGCGATTTCGAATTAAAAAATCGCTCGAAAATTTCGTGTTGTCAAAGATGTTTAGAGTGTTAAGTTTTTTTTTGTTAAATATTTCACGTAAGTATAACTTGGTTCTTTGAATGTGAAATTTTATCTACACGTGCACTTATAATAAGGAAAACTATGCTAGTGTTTTATGAAGTTGGTACTTATTTACGAAAAATCAGTGCTATCTTTGGAATGATAATATCGCTACTTTTCAAACGTCGTCGACGGCAATAAATAACTTTCTTGAAATTTTACTCAATCAATTTACGTTGTTCCTTTCTTTTAAAGTACAATGTTACTTAAACAGAGTTATTATTTTTTAGCTAGTCTTTCGATTGGCATCATAAAAGAAGGGGGATTTTTTTTTGAATTTTAAGTCGGTTTGATTCCCAGACGAAGCAAGTAATTTTTAGAAAACCTATGAAGGCAGAATTACTTTTAAAAATAACATAAAGTCTTCTTTCAGCAAAATACACTATCTACGATATTTAAGGTACTTCCCCTTCATGTCCCATAAGTTTGGGACGCCCTGTATAGCGGGAGGCTGCATGGGTATGAGACCCCCGAGGGCCGGGCGCAGCTCAGTCGCTCCCGAGCTCGCTCCCCGTGTGCACGCGTTCCTCGGTGACCGCGAACCATGTCTACTTCGTCTTCGGTAAGTAAAGTTTGGAGGTTTTGAGTGGTTGCGGCGCGGCGATCGGTCGAAAGTTTGTTTCCAAACGTTTTGAATATTTGATGATGAGCTGAAATTCTATTTTAATAGTTTATGCAGTTTTAAGCTTTGGAAGATTGTTTCGCTGAAAAATGGCGCGATTTTTTATTGTAATTTCTTTGATTCTGTGTGCTGTGAAAAATTTCAATGAGTAAAAAAGATTTTTTGAAATTATTTATGTACATTTTTATTAATAAATAAATAAATATTAATTTAATTTTAATTGTATTTTAAGTCTTCGGTTTTGTAAGTCATAGGTGAAAAATAAATAGTGATGCGACATAATTTCGTTTTACGAAAGGAGTTATTAATTTCTGTCATACCATAGAATGTTACATAGGGTTAGTCCAGTGGCAGTGGTAGTGTTAAGTAGTGGTGGTGGTATAAATAGTATAAATGGTATGTTATAACGCCGAGAAGTCCTCATTTTCAGGGCTATTTTTTCTATATTATTCGGTATTTGTCGTATAATGTAACGACGGGCCAGACTTAGGTGAATTCTGCTTTGTGCAGGAGGCCCTGGGTACTGATTCTGTCATAAGCAAAGGTGAGCGAACGCAGGAGTGATGTGCATTCGGCGAGTTTAAGGAGTCCCGTCAAAGCTAACAAAACACATTTCAGCGCGTGTATTCAACTTGGCAGCATGGCTTCTCGAACGTATAAGGCTGCCTAATTGGGAATGCACGCGCTAATATGTGTTTTGCTCGCTCTGACGGGACTACTTAAACTCGCCGCTTGGACTTCACTCCTGCATTCGCTCACCTTTGCTTTTGAGAGAATCAATACCCTGTATTAAACCGTATAGGACTCCTGCAAAGTATTTTATGTATTCAATGTTTAGGTTGCAGGAGCACCATTTTTAGGGGTCCTCCATTTGGTAGGAGATTTAAACCTCTGTCTTTCTACAGGCTATTCCAGTCCATTGTTCGATGTTTTTTAATCTGACTCAGAACTGCTACTTTTAAGAATTTAGTCATACACTGAGCAGTAAATTGTAAAAGCATCAAAATATTTCAGTGAACAAGATATAGGTAAGATTTTTTTTGTACGTTGTAGACTCTATGTAAATCTACTTTTTGGGCCACTCTAAAATTTTAACTCGTTCACTGTTCAAATCATAAAAGTCACTTCGAAAAGTACTTAGTTGTTTGGAATTTTAAACTGTGACTGCGTTAGCTCTGTAAATGTACAGTACCCCAACGAAAATGTTAAGCACTTTAGTGCATTGTCATAGTAAACTTCAAACGGAACATCAAATGACACACATGACAATGACAATGACATTCACAATGACAAGGTTCTAAGTATGCTCAACATTTTTATTGGGTGACTGTACAGCCGCCATGCAATTAATACAGTGTCCAGTGGGACTAGACCAACGCGTTCTTAGAAGTTTTTTTTTTAAAAGGTTTTGTGATAAAAATGTAATAGATGTTCTAGCGACTTTTTTACCATTTCTCTATCTTCTTTTAATATTTATTGCACTGTTCTTCCATTGCCGTCGATTGTATGAGGATTACCAACAACACAGTGGAACAATGATACACATACTTATATGTGGCGCTATCTATGAAAAGGGACTTTATTGTCGACGGCGTTTCCGCCATTATTAAAGATGCTCCGATATAAATACAACGTCGCGTGACGCAGTGCGGCGTAAGTGCCATCAACACTAAGGTCCCTTATCAATCTTATCATAGATAACGTCACATATAAGTTTATTTATCGTTGTCTAGTACCCATAGTACAAGCCTAGAGCGTAGGACTATGTAGGTCAATTTGTATAAGATTGTTCCCGAATGTTTATTACCATTATTATTATAAATATCGTCTGCCGCCTCCGCGCTTTTTTTTTAGCGCGTGCCTTCTCAATTAGGCAGCCTTATACGTTCGTGAAGCCATGCTGCCAAATTGAATACACGCGCTGAAATGTGTTTTGTTCGCTATGACGGGACTACTTGAACTCGCCGCTTGGACATTCACTCCTGCGTTCGCTCACCTTTGCTTCTGAAAAAATCACTACCCTGAGCGTCAATTGTTGCTTTCACAGGACTCTGAAGACGAAAGCGGCGCACGCGCCAGGTCCCCGGTACGCTTCAATTCTGCCTACCACCCAGCTCCCCACAGGCGTAATAGCCACGAGCCGGTAAGTTCAAATTAAACCCAGCCCTTGCAGACCAAATAACTGGGACGGCTCGTTCTTTCAAAAATGTGTATGTGAGTGAGCGTGTGTGAGTACATTTGTTTATACAGTACTAAACCGATCAGGAGGTCAATCCTGGCACATTGCATAAGCATGAAGTTCTTGAATATTGATAATATCATCAGGAGCAAAGTAATGTTGTTTTTACTGTCCTAATCCTAAATCACTAATTCTTTTATGCCCGCTCTACACTCGCGCCGCGAACGCCCGCGAAAGCGCGAAACGCGAGTGTAGATGTTGTTCACGCCTTCGCGCTCGCGGTTCGCAGCGTTTCCCGTCCGGTGGCGGTTTTTTGGCCCGCGACAAAGGGTTTGCGAAGCGCGAACGCGAACGCATCCACACTCGCGCTGTGATCACAGTTGTGTGCGAGACGCAGTAGCAAGCGTAAGCGAGACGTAGTAGTCAAATGCGCGAACGTATATGCGAGAGGTTGCGAGTGTAGATGGCTTAATTTTTCGCGCCGTGTCCATGCGCGAACCGCGGCCGTGAATAACGGCCGCGATTCGCGGGCGAGTGTAGAGCCCGCATTAAAAGCAAAGGTGAGCGAACGCAGGAGTGAATATCCAAGCGGCGAGTTTACATAAGTAGTTCCGTCAAAGCGAACAAAACACATGTCAGCGCGTGTATTCAATTTGGCAGCATGGCTTCTCGAACGTATAAAGCTGCCTAATTGAGAATGCACGCGCTAAAATGTGTTTTGCTCGCTCTGACGGGACTACTTAAACTCGCCGCTTGGACATTCACTCCTGCATTCGCTCACCTTAGCTTTTGAGATAATCACTACCCTGTTTCTACAGGCGAACCGTGCAACTCGTCGGCCGATGCCCCCCGTCAGTCGCTGGCGTTTCAGCCCGCCTCACCCAAACTGGGTAATTCCACCGCGACCAGAATTCCAACCAAATTCAACACCACAGCCAGAAGCAACATCGGGCACGGGATCAACAACAACACTACCGGTAACGCTACCGCATAAAGCTCAAATTTAAACCGACCGGTGGGGCTATTGCCTAACGCACTCGCAATCGCAATCGTTTTCATTTTGAAAATCGAAGGCTTATCTGCATACAAAAGGAAAACAATTGTTCCACTTTGAAGTCGATTGCGATTGAGTGCGTTAGACAATAGCGACGCAGATCGTATGAAATTTGAAGTGTCAGCTAAAAGTGTCCATGATTGGTGCCGTCACCCTAACTAGAACATATTCAAAAATCGCGAAAATCGGACTTGATATAGGGCTGAGAAACGTTATCTAGGCCGGGGGCTAACCACAGAACAGAAAAAACAGTAGAAGTGTCATGTGGGCGTGTAACGTGTGGCATAGTTATGCGGAGTTCCGCGCAACCTACCATACTTTTGCCGCGATCGCTTATTTCGATATTTTGATATTTCTAAAATAGGAAATAAATCCAGAAGCATACCTTATTGTGCTATTTTGGAGTGTAAAATCGATAGCTGCACCAAAAACATTTTCCATGGTGGCGTGTTGTTTTTATGATAGTGTGAGTATTGGCGACAACAGGTCTGATACTAAGCGAAGCTCATGCCACTTCCACTGTTTTTTTTATTCCGTGGAACTAACTAAGGTTTTTTTTGACAGCTACGCGATCAAAGCTTCGGTTCACAACCCTCTTATTTGCCCCCTGATTCGAAAAAATCCAAAATAACTCCACGCATTGATTGTTTTCAAATCAGAAAGCATAATAAACCAATTAAAAATTAAAACATAGTTCTGGGCATATATGGGTTATGCATTTGTTTCTAACCTCATACTCTCGGTACACATACGTGCACCTTAGGGTCAAATCACACCGAGACGCGACGCGAGGCGACGCTGCGCGCACATTTTTAATAGAGCCACTCAAAATATACTTTATTTACTACATGAAAAGGTACACAGCGCAGCGCGACGCATCGCGACGCAGCGGTGCATCGTCGGCACGCGCGGCGTGCGAGAGCGGCGCTCCGCGAGGCGCAGCCTGAGGCCGCCGACGCGACTTGTCTCTTCTCTCTCTTGCAAATGGTAAACTGCAGGGGACGCGGCGAGTAGACACGTTCCGCTACACCGCGCGGCGTCTCGCTGCGTAGGGAGGCGTCGTGTTGCCGTCGATTTTACGATGCGTCTCGCGGCGTCGCGCTGCGTCGCGCGGCGCCACGCGAAGTCACTGGCCTCTTCCAGTATCGTCGCGTCGCGTCGCGTCTCGTCGCATCTCGGTGTGAACTGACCCTTACGTTTTATTAGTGTTAGTGTTACTAATAACGCCATCTAGCGACGACTAACCAAACTAAAATAGTCTTCTAAATTATATTGATCCACGTTTCAATTGTTTCAAGGTTCAAGTACCAACACCGAGTCGATGGTTATCATCCGTAGACCGTTGGCGCTTCAGCACGCCTCACCTCACGCCGTCATTGCCAGTGACTTTGGCAGCGCCATTGTCATCACAACCGTCACTATCACACCCACCATCGTATCCGCTCTCGATTCCACTGCCCTCCTCACCGCCACGGGAGCTACCTGCGCCATTGATCCCGCTAGAGCTGCCAACGGTGCTGCCGATACCGATGACGCCGCCGCCTGCGTCTACGCCATAAGAAATTCTTGCAGAGAACGCCTATTGCCTATGATTATACCAGTGATTTTATTACTTGTCTTTATTTCTGTGGTTTTCCAATAATATGTCATACCTATAGACTAGAGTAAACAAATTCAGGGCCTCTATTCTACGCGGACTGAATGAGACGGGCACAAGATCGCCATAAGTGGAAGAAGAGGGAAGAGGCCTACATCCAAGATTGGATCACCGAAAGGCCACCATGATGATGATGATGATGATGATGATGATGATGGTGGTGATGATGATGATGATGATGATGATGATGATGATGATGATGATGATGATGATGATGATGATGATGATGACGATGATGATGATGATTAGATTAGATTATAACAAAAATTTACCACTTTAAATCTTTATATTTCACAAACGGATCCCTTAATCGAATATTGTTTTTCCTTGCATTTGTCGATAATATATCCTTAAGTTAATTATTGTAGTGTCATAGTATGTAAGACGTTACATTTGTAGTAGCAATGTTACTAATGATAATTATTTAATAGTAGATTGTTCAACAAGGGACTAAAACAAGCCATAATGACACGAGATATTTAGCCACGCGAGCGAGCCAGCGAGCGAGAGTGGCTATAGTTCGAGTGTCATTATGGTTGTTTAGTCTCGCGTTAAACACTCTACTTTTCACTTTGAATGCGAGGAAAAAAAACAACGTTCAGTGCCGGATTAGCCACGTCCCTAGCAAGAGTAGCAAATGCTACGGGCCCCGCGCATCTAACCACTAAAATGCTAGTACTTACATCAGTATGCGTATGCGTGTACTCATATGCATCAGGGTTGACGATAAGATTAATAATTCAGTCGATATTCTCCACCAGAATAACCTAAAACAAACACCCACGCAAAATAGGTGCATATCTAAGTCGCTAAGTTGCGGAAAAAAGACCGCCACAACCTGTAACCTAAAACAAACCCAGGGGTCTCTTTATAGAATTTGCTACGGACCCCGACGGGCTTGCTCAATCAAGCACTGACAAAGTTCTATACACATTTACAATATTGATTATAAGAAAGTTTCTTACAAATTTGTTCCGCGGTTTTTTTCTTTTCTTTTATTATTTTGTGCCGCTTTAAATGCTTGCATATTTAGCCAACAGGTTCAACCTTGAAAACTATTTTAAAACTAATTGGACCAAGCATTAATTAAATGAATTCATCCTTAATATAATTAAATATATTAATATTCGTAATCATTAATCGTGTTTCACGAAATTAAATCATTTTTATTTGTATTTTTTCACAGTTGTCATTTTGAGGTTATTTCCACGAGCTAAAAATGGTCTATGCCACAGAATAAAAACTAGAGGCATAGAAACCGTACTAAATAGGCAGAAAATACATTATGGTTGACTTCCTTTTACTTATGGTTTTCATAGTGAGTTGGAAAGAGATCGTCACAAGGCGTGATTTGGACCTTTAAGCACCAGTGTGGAAGAAAGTAACGCCAAAGAAGACCGGTCGTTGATTTGACGTTTCTTCACCTTCTGATCATGACAGATTAAAGAAGAAAAGACACCTAGTTTTTGTTTCTTTTCCTCTTATCAAAATGTAATCTATAAAGTAGAGACAAGTAGCTGGTGCAACGTTTATCTTATTGCACGGCTTCTTTGCCTTTAGTCTTTATTCTGTGGTCTATACAAAAAGACTGAAAATAGCAATAAATCCTCCATTCACAAACACCGTGATTGGATGTTAAGGGGATTCCAAAGTAAATTAAAACAATTTTACTTTAATCCCTAGAGATTAAAAAGGAACTTTAGTCCCGATGTGCAGAGACTAAAGTAACATTTTAAGAGCATGAGAAGTGAAAAGATATATATGTGTTAATTTAAGTTATTCGGTCAGATTAAATGTGATTGACTATGTATGTGTTTATTTTACACCTACCTTTTAAATTCTACAAACTTCGTCCAATCTCGACGACGAAGCAGAGCCGAGGTTATTGGCGGTAAAAACCATAATATCTGACCAGAGCCCGTATTATGGTCGCCTTTATCGCGGTGGATAAAGCATCCGTCACTCTCGCACTTACATACTGATCAGAAAGTGACAGATGCTTTATCCACATCGATAACCACGACCACAATAGGCCCGCAGGGGCCCTTACCATAGCGGCGTTTAACGCGAGTCAAAGTTTAGATAAGGCATCCGTCACCTTCCGACATGTAAATAAGTACGACAGTGACGGACGCTTTATCCACATTTGACACACGATATAGACGCAACCATACTAGGGCCACAGAAGTGGGTAAAAATTAATGAGTAAAGGAGTCTCTACGTGAAGGTCCTTCATAACTGTATTCTGTTCTAATTTTATAATTAATGGCTTTCACTCCTGTTCAGGTGCATTTCGCCAATGTCAAGGTATTTATGGACACTCACAGGGACTTAATAGAGCAATACATATATACATACATTAAATCACGCCTGTTTCCCAGAGGGGTAGGCAGAGACCACTTCTTTCCACCTGCTACGATCTTGACAAATCTCTTTCGCTTCTTCCACATTCATACATCGAGTCATGCACGCACGTCGGTTTCGGGTACTTAAAATTCGGCCCTTTTCCAGTATTTCTCCGATTTGATTCGAAAAAGTACGCCTAGGGCGGCCCCTACCGACCCTTCCACTCACTTTAGCTCTGTAGGTATATTTCGTCAATCTTCTTAATAGAGCAATAAGTCCATGGATATCACACGATTCACACGTGAAGACAATTGTTCGGTAAAAGAGTATTTTCTCTAATGGAAGCACATGGGGTTAGCTCCACGCGCTTCTGTCAAGTCTCATAACTGTATTTGTTTGGGATTGGAATAGCTGTCAATTCATATGCAATTTGACGGAAGTATACGGTAAAGCATAGCTACTATTTACGTCCGAAGGGATTTAATAACTCTGCCGCATGTAGACAACCCAAGAAGGCTGAAATATTATCTAAATTCAATTGTGACTAATATCATAGTTGTATTTGTTGAAGCACACCGGTGCACGGGGTGGTTTGCGCGCACCTTTGAGAGGGATGGGAAGGCTGCGCGGGTATATACCCCCCGAGGGGGCCGGGGTGGAAGTGGAACCAGTCGCTTTCGGACCCGCTCCCGGTGCGGACGCGTCACTCCGGTACTTCCGTACAAACAAGTTAAAAACAAACTATATTAAAGCGGAAAAAATTCGTCGGTCTTAGGCAGGATTCGAACCTACATCTCCTCTGGCTCTCCGGGCCGGTGCAGGCGCATTACCAATTATGCCACCAAGACCCTACTTAAGATCCACGAAATTAGTAATCGCTTGCTTTTCATACTCGGAGATCTATGTTCGAATCCTGCCTAAGACGACGATTTTTTTTCGCTTTAATATAGTTTATAATTTCGTAAAGAGACGTTTCTTTTAAATTTAAAAAGGTAAAGACAGCCGCTTAACTACAGAAGCAGCAGTTAAGTGCTACAATTGCCTGAACTGCTCCCGGTAGATCATCGGTGCCGTATCTGGAGCATGGTAAGTGGTTGCTGATTGGTCGATTTGAATTTCTGCGGCGCGGCGATTGGTCGAAAGTTTTGTTTTCAGAAGTCTCGACCTGAGAAACATAAGGTCTGATGTGCGTTCTGTTAACTTTTCAGGAGAGCAGAAATAAAATTGCAAAATGTTTTTGCTTATATTTATTAAAGTATAAAAGATAGAGTCTCAAAAGTTATTGCGTTTTTTAAGAACTATTTGTACCTTTATTTCTTAAAAATTAAAAATACTGTAGTAGTGAAAATATATTAATGAAAACACATTTTATTAAAAAACAACGACTTCCGACTTTATGCTTGTAAAATTTGTTAAAGGCATAAGTTCTTATTTCACTTACGTCCCCCCGATCAGCTACCGGTGTATAGTTTGCACTTGTTTTTAGCGTTGATAGCGGCGATATGACTAACTTTTTTTAAAGAAAGTGCAATAGTAGGTCAACGGTATTCCAAAGGAGATTTTTTAAATGATTTTTTATTTTAGTTGTATCGTAAAAACAGTAAAACATACGAGCGTAAAATTTTGTATTATCTATCTATATATATAAAAGGCAAAACTGACTGACTGACATATCAACGCACAGCCGAAACTACTGTGCCTAGAAACTTGAAATTTGGTACAGGTGTGCCTTTCATGATGTAAGTGAGCACTAAGAAAGGATTTTCCGAAAATCGACCCCCAACGGGAAGAAATGGGGGGAGTAGCGGGAAACTAATTCTACGCGTACGAAGTCGCGGGCGTCCTCTAGTTTATTATAAAACAAACCCTAAAGAAAAATAACAAATAGTAAAAAAATGGTCAAGTGTCAGTTGGGCTCGCGCTGATATGATTCAAAATCGAATTCAAATTGAAATATAACGGTGCGCGAGTCCGACTGGTTTTTTTCCACTTTTTTAATACGTCTCTATTTCAAGGTCTCGAAGTCTAGAGGTTCTACTATTTCCGGTTTCCGGGTACGTTTAAAGGGGGTGGGTTAGGGAGAAGGAGGGGGGGGCGCATTCAACAAGTACCCGATTCAGTGGTGGCGGAAATGTTTTGCCAGTCTACGAGTTCATTGGCAATGGATTAAATTGAGGACTGTTTACAAATTTTGAACCATAATAGATGGCGGACTTTTTTTTTTTCAAAATGTGTGTTATTACGGTGAATTTACTAACAAACATATTTTTTTAAGTAAAATAATAAAGGGGTCCCAATACAAGAACCGTTTGTTTAACAATTTCTTTTTGTTGCGTCTTAAAAACGGTACAACACACAAGAGTCAAATTTGATATGATTATATACTTATTAACTCTGTAGTTAAACAACGAATACAAAACAAAATGGTCAAGTGTGAGTTGATCTCCCGCTGATTCGATTTGAAATCTAATTCAAACTAAAAGATTTAAAAAAAATTGAATTGAATACTTACTTTTTGTTTTATCTGACTGTCGCAGACAAAACAATACATCACTATGTCAAGGTCTCGAGGTCTCGAGGTCTTTACTCCTTCCCGAAACGTTTAAAGGGGGTGGAATAGGTGAATGGGGCGGGGGGAAGGGGGGGGGAGCTGGGGGCGCCAGCAACAAGTGCCCGATTCAGTGGCGGTGGATATCTTTCTCCACTTTACAAGTAAATAAACTGAGGTCTGATCAACAAATTTGGAACGGTTTGATAAAAGTTTCGATGGGTGGGTGCACAGAACAGAAAAATTATACGTTTACAACATGAGCAATGGCATGAGCTTCGCTTAGTATCAGACCTGTTGTCGTCAATACTCAAACTCTTCTGTGATAGAAACAACACGCCACCATGGAAAATGTTCTTGGTGCGGCTATCGTTTTTACACTCCAAAATAGCACAATAAGGCATGCTTTTGGATTTATTTCCTATTTTATAAATATCTAAATATCGAAATAACGAAATAAGCGATCGCGGCAAAAGTATGATAGGTTGCGCGGAACTCCGCATAACTATGCCACACGTTACACGCCCACTTGACACTTCCACTGTTTTTTTCTGTTCAGTGTTTAAACCAATCTCTAATGCAATGTTTTGTTCACTTTACATTCCCCGCCTTCGCTTGTTTGGCCGCGGACGCGAAGACAGCAGGCGGCTGCGCGGCTCGTAGTGCCTTTGTTAACTGGAGCGAAACGTTCATGCGCCGCTCCCCATGCCGCTGCCCTCGTGGCCGGTTTCATATAAATCTATGTATTGGAACGCGTCGCTACCCGCACCGCCGCCGCTGCCGCCCGCTGACTTCGCGTCCGCGGCCTTTGTGTCCATGTTGAGCGAAGATCATTTCTTGTGCAGGAGCAGTGCGGCGCGATTAACAATTTCCCCATGGCAGGGGTGGGGCGTTATGCCTGTAACCCTACAGTGCCCCCCAACACCTTCGGCCAAGGTGGCTATGGCTACGATATCAATAGACAGGTCAGTTTACGCTCCTCAAACCCACGCTTGCCACGAGAGCTAGTGCACATTAACCCCCTTACTTATAAGTAAACGTGGAATAAGCTTGGAATAGTTTATGCCATGCTTTGTCCTTATCTGTAATTGGGACATTTGCATCTGACAGAAAGTGACAAAGCATGGCATAAACTATTACAAGCTTATTCCACGTTTATAAGTAAGGGAGTATATGTCCCCGCCTATTATGAAACCACGATTAGAATGGGATTCGGAAGTACCGTTAGCACAACAGTATAATATGAATTAAGACCATATACATATAATATAAATTGTACATATTTCAGGTAGGACGTATTTACAATTGGTCATATTTCTGAGTGTTCGTAAATACAAATAGACATATTTTTTTCGACCGATATCATATTGGACAATTTTACCATTGGACATAATTCCATTTTAGACGCTATTCAGGATTGACAATTTTTTTTGTTGTATTTCAAATGGTATTTTTTCTGAACTGACGTATAATTTCAAGTGGACGATTTTCCATTTGAACCTAATGACAGTAAATCGTTCTCAATCCCATTCTAATGCTGCTTGATAATATTTCTGTGTGAGCTTCTGTGCTTGACGATTGTTGGCTGGCAGGACGCTGACGTTGCAAATGCTGAGTATAACCAACAAGATAACTCGACAAATTGGAGCAACCGCTTCAACCCTGGCGTCGGCTTCCTGGTCGGGCAGGGCTATTGGAACTGCGGAAACAATCGTGGTACCCAGGTAAGTTTAAGGTCACAGCTCATTAGAACCACTCGGCACCCGACCCGCACCGCCTCGCCTCGAGCGGTTATTATCTATATATATAAAAGGCAAACCTGACTGACTTATATATCAACGCACAGCCGAAACTACTGTAGGTACCTAGAAACTTGAAATTTGGTGCAGGGGTTCCTTTCATGATGTAAGTGAGCACTAAGAAAGGATTTTCCGAAAATCGACTCCCAACGGGAAGAAATGGGGGGAGTAGCGGGAAACTAATTCTACGCGTACGAAGTCGCGGGCGTCCTCTAGTTCTTTGGGCATGCGCTCACTACTTACATCAACTACTTATATAGCGTCATCGGATCGTCTCGCTCGCGAGGTGTCCACGCGCGGACGGCGATGTCCACTCGATGATAGCTCGTTGCTCGCATGCTTGCCTCACGTGAACCACGCGATCACAGCGCGCGGTTTACGCTGGTAGACTGCTCGGAAATTCGTTGACCACGCGAGGCCCACTCGTTGACCACGCAAGGCCCACTCGTTGACCACGCGAGGTTCACTGGTGACAATGCGGTGTCCACCCGAGGAACACCTGTCGACAGCGAGTGGACGCCGAGCGACGAGGCGGTGCTGGTCGGGCGCCGGGTGGCTCTAGTGAGCTGTGACCTACTCTCATATAATACAATTTCCAATTACCTACTTACACTTAACATGTTAAACAAACTACCAATACCATACCTTGACAGTGTTTTACTGTTAAAGTAAAAGTAACTTAGTACCTATCAGACCTGTTGTCGCCAATACTCAAACTAAGATAAAAACAACACGCCATCATTAGGTAGTCTAATGGCTTCTAGTTTCTTCCACATAATAAGTATCATAAGGTCAAGCGAAAAGGAACAGAAACCAAGTGTCTACCAGTCCACCGGATTTTTCATATCTATAGTGTGTGTCAATTGCCAAAGATGTAAACAAATTAGTACTGTTTGTCACATAACCTCAAATATTAATCAAGCGTGGTTTTATTTAAAATAACGTACAATAAATAGTTATTTAACTTAATATGAAAGTAAAGATCAAGTGTATAAGTCATTGCTAAGACCTCACTTGATCTTTAAAAGCATGTGATTATCGGGTAATAATGGTAAATTGGTTCGTTTGGTTGTGTTTACATCTTTGCCAATTTCAATTGGCATAGACTATTTGTAATATTTGTCTTGTGTTTAAGTATTTATGTGCTAAGTAAGGATTGTGGTTTACGCAGCCCGCCGTTGGTTCCACCAACGACGATCGACCCGGGATCCGGCGGGCTGAGGGATACCCCAACATCCCTTACCTTCGCTGCAAAGGATGTCCTTACTGCTGGGGTCAGTTTAGACAGGTTAGTCGGCGCTTATCAAACTCAAACATACAATCCCTTCTTTCATTTTCCGATACACACCCACGGACCTAAAAAAATACGGACGTAACGTTGCACTAAAAAAGTGTGAAGCATGCAAGGTCGGCACTTTTGTTCGTTATACATGACTTACCGCACGCACACAGATACATTTGGTAAAACACTACCAACTAAGCCAACGCGTCGTCTTGTTTCCTTTTAAACACTTTACCTGTCTAAGATAATCCACCGCGAGCCAAGCGAGGGCGCTATAATGATAGAGGTATTTATCCGTAGGAACAACAACAGCAGCAACAGCCGCTGCAGCAGCTACAGCAACAACAACAGCAGCTACAACAGCAGCAACAACAGCAGCAAGAGCAGCTGCAGCAGCAGCAACAACAGCAGCAAGAGCAGCTGCAACAGCACCAACAACAGCAACAACAGCAGCTGCAACAGCAGCTCCAACAGCAGCAGCAGTATATGGTTGACCCGGGCAACCCCCAGATGGGCGGAGCCCACGGGGTCCAAATGATGGGGGCCTACCAGCAGGTAACTAACTATACCCGATTTACTTTAACTACCTCGGCGAGCTCTACTGGCACGTGAGGGCTGTGCTGGTCCGCGCCGGCCAACCTGCTACGGACGCTGCAACACGCTAGGTGAGCCACTGTACCTGTTGGCTGCTGTACACACTCCGGGCAGCCGTACAACCAGCTGGCCTTGCTGCGCGCTCTACTGGCACGTGAGGGCCGTGCTGGTCCGCGCCCCGTTCCCCCCCGCGCCGGCTAACCTGCTGCGGACGCTGCAACACGCTTGTGAGCCACTGTACCTGTTGGCTGCTGTACACACTCCGGGCAGCCGTACAACCAGCTCGCCTTGCTGCGCGCTCTACTGGCACGTGAGGGCCGTGCTGGTCCGCGCCCCGTTCCCTCCCGCGCCAGCCAACCTGCTACGGACGCTGCAACACGCCAGGTGAGCCACTGTACCTGTTGGCTGCTGTACACACTCCGGGCAGCCGTACAACCAGCTGGCCTTGCTGCGCGCTATACTGGCACGTGAGGGCCGTGCTGGTCCGCGCCCCGTTCCTTCCCGCGCCAGCCAACCTGCTACGGACGCTGCAACACGCCAGGTGAGCCACTGTACCTGTTGGCTGCTGTACACACTCCGGGCAGCCGTACAACCAGCTGGCCTTGCTGCGCGCTATACTGGCACGTGAGGGCCGTGCTGGTCCGCGCCCCGTTCCTTCCCGCGCCAGCCAACCTGCTACGGACGCTGCAACACGCCAGGTGAGCCACTGTACCTGTTGGCTGCTGTACACACTCCGGGCAGCCGTACAACCAGCTGGCCTTGCTGCGCGCTCTACTGGCACGTGAGGGCCGTGCTGGTCCGCGCCCCGTTCCCTCCCGCGCCAGCCAACCTGCTACGGACGCTGCAACACGCCAGGTGAGCCATTGTACCTGTCGCAAACCAAATTGGCACACTGGGTCATAAAACGTTAGAGAGAGAACGCGTGCCTTGAACGTTCACTGCCTCATGATTGGGTCTCGTGGACGCGCGTAGGGATGTTGCCGATACCGATACTATCGATACCGAGTAAGTACTCGTTAAATAATACAATTCATTTTTATAGTAAATAATATAAATTTACTTAAAAAAAGATAACTTAAGCAAAATGTAATTTAAATGTCGAATTATATACTGTTAGGTACTTTTGCTTCACTTTTATTCTTTTTAAATGTGAATCAGTTTTAACATTCATATAAATTATATTATTATAGTTAGTAAAAAAATGAAAAAAGGTCTTTACTTCATCGATACAACGGATTTCACGCGCGCTTCTCCAAATATAAGCCCCGCCTCGGGGTTTTATGACCCAGTGTTTGTTTCCCTTCTTGCGACTTATTGTTTATCATTTACTTGTGACTTGGCTAGCGAAACGGATCGAGATCTCCTTAATATTTATTTTCAAATACTAAAAACAGAATAAAATAAATATTTAATCTCCATACAACAAACGTGATTTATTTGCCGTTTTTTGCTAATGTTGTATAGTTGATAGTACGGAACCCTTCGTGCGCGAGTCCAACTCGCATGGCAGCGCAAGCAAAGCAAAATGCTATAGCTGGGGATTTTTTCCGTAGGTTGGCCAACAGGAGTATCCGATGATGAACCTTGGCAGTTTACCTGCGAGCGACATCTGGAGCCAAATGACTCCATTCCAGCAGCAACTGATGCAGGAGCAGTTCCGTAACTGGCAGCAAATGCAGTTGCAGCAGCAGGTACTGTATTAGGGTTACCACTGAAAAAAACATGTGTCTAGTGACCTTATTTCTTAAGATGTTGGGTTAAATTTACTTTGACTATCAACTCGCGCATGTGACCTTTTCATTTTGCTTGTTGTTAAATTATCCATTACGGAATATACATGTTTTTTTCACAGTTTCAATAAACAAACAGTTGAGGAAAATAATTTTTTGAATAGCTATAAAAATAGCCAAGATATAAGCCACCAAGATTATGTTTAGGAACAGTAGGAGTTTATATGGCCCAATTGTTAGATGACGTCACAGTGCACATCGGATCTCTCCGTCTAATTAGCAGTTTACAATGATTGTATTTACCTGTATTTCATCAAAAAATCCATGCATATTCCCAATTGCTACTCCAGTGGGCTTTAGCATGCAAGAACACTAGAATACGTCAAACGCTAGTTAGTGTCAAATATGTCTATTCCATATTCTAACGTAAGGGTAAACGTTTAAGGTTTTAAATAAAATTGTACCTATTTTGTGCGAATTGAGTCCTTTTATTACTAAGCATCTTAAAGTGTGACGTTAATATCATATTTTCATATGAATGACATAAAATATGACACTAGATATCGCGTAGCATACTAAGCCCACTGGTGTAAATGAATTTAGGTAAAGAGGATATCTTCGCTGTGAAAGCGTTACAAACAAATATTCAAATATTAGTAGGTATAGATAAACCAACAAAAAAAAAATATTATTTTGAAATACGTAGGCTGGGCAGCAGCAGTATATGGCGTGGAACCCGAACATGTACCCCCGATACCAAGGACCTAGCGGCCCAATGGGCCCCTTCCAGCAGGTAAATAGCACTGAAGGGCATTAAAAACCAAATGGTTATTGACCTGAGGGGCTAGACAAGATGCATTACGCTAACTATCGTTTCTATTCGTTTCGTTTTTAAACCAATCACGTCAACCGTCGCCCCCACCAATCTGGTCCGTAATTTGCTCACTGCGCAGGTAGGTCGCTCTGAGGGCTCTGGTTTTTCGTCCATTTGGAAATCCAACGGACCGCGCTTAGTACTTACCTACTTTTGAAAACTACAGTTTTGACATTTACTGATTGATTTTGGGGCGGCGCTGCTCTATTCGGCTTATTGGAGCGGTCGTGAATGCCAAGTTTAGTTTCATCTTGTAAAACAATCCGGCCGCGAGCGAAACAAGGGCGTTAAAACACTAGGGTGTGTTTCCGTAGGTAGACCAACAGGGCCAACAGGCTATGGCGTCGGACCGAAATGGCTATCCCCAGTGGAGCGATGGCCAGGGCTCCTGGGAGCAGGGTGGTCCCTACCAGCAGGTAAATAGCACTGATAAATAATCAGAGCTCGGCAAGGGTGAGCTGTTTTCAGAGTTTGCATAACATGGACATACCTTGTCATTCAGTGGTAGACGTGGTGTAATTTAATAACTAATTAAATTATTTTATTTAGGCTGCTACGATTTTTACGTCACCATCAAGAAAATCAAGCAATGTGTTGAAAATTGAAAATATTGAAAAAATTATAATAGTTATTTATTACAATAACGAAGACAATTTAGAATAAATAAAAAAAACTTAGTACCTACTAGTTTTTTACATAATGTATTGTCATTATAGTTTAATTATACTTAATTAATAAAGTTTTATTTTCTTTTAATATTTATTTTTAAGGTGTATCTATATTCATATCTACACTTGACATTAATGAGGTATATAAAAATGGCTCACCCGTGCCGACCTCTGTAATTTTTTATTTCCAGTAATTCTATTATTTAGAAGCCTTAGTACCAATTTCACCAAACGATGTTAACCACTAACAGACGAACAGTCGATTAACATTGTTTTAACATCGTTTGGTGACATAATGTCAGTCCTGGTAATGAAAACTATTTAAAATAATTGTTATATATTAGATTAATGTATGAAAAAAAACTATTTTTAAAACAATAAATCAGCAAAATAATCCTTTGAATGACTTTTTTCTGGCCTTTATAAAATTAATTGTTTTGTGCTATGAATAACATATTTTTATGAACAGTTTTAGTATGACATTTTTTAAATTAGTAATAGGACTACTGGTAAAATAAGTTTCCCACTAGTTCCATAATGTGAAGGCTTATAACTACTTACTGGGAATAAAACATACAGCGTGTTTAGATCGTCAATATTTTATTTGTTGTTCGTCTTTCTGCAGGATGAGCAGGAACAGGAATCCGAGGAGGAACGCACCGTGCAGAGTCCGGAGCTCGGATCTTCTTCGCCCTGGCTGCGTAGGCGCCAGCTGATAACCCCAGGTTTTTATCTATAAACAAGCCTGCGACTCCGTCCGCGTAAAAAAATAAAACATAGCCTATGTTACTCGGGGATAATGTAGCATTCTAATGGTGAAGGAATTTTTGAAATCGATCCAGTAGTTTTCGAGTTTATTTGTTACAAACAAAAATACAAAATAAGTATTAGTATAATATGTGTGTAGATGACTACGGCTTCGCGGGTTTTGAGAAGATGGCGTTAATATTTACTTCAATATAAAAAATGTATATCAAAATATAAATACAGTTTAATAGCAATCAAGTACCTACGAATCTTCAGTAGCAGCACAATTAAATTGTTTTCAACATACATTAATTAAAATTACAGATTGAGTCAATTTTCTTTCGTGAATGTATTATTCTAAATGATACAAATCTTTATTACAACATAAGAACAGTTTTTTTATTGATAATGTAACTTTTTATACTAATGTTTTATAAATTTACCGTCACTATATTAGTTAACTCATTTATTACGTAACCTTTCTGCCAATAAACATTGTAAATTCTGGGGTCCTAGTGAAAATGGGTGTAAGTCTCCTGAGGATCAAGTGAAAAAGGGTGTAAGTCTAGTACACTCCTTTTATGTACATACCCTTCTGTAGAACGAGTTAAGTCGACTTATACCCTTTTTCACTAGGTACCCAGAATTATGACATTTGAATTTGACAGATAAGGACAAAACATTGTATAGCTATACCACCGTTACTCAACGTTTATTAGTAAGGGTGTAAATGTTTTACGTTTTGTTCTAGAACCCGGAGACGAAAGTCCCAAGAGCCGGTCGTGGCACACCCCGACGGAATGGGATGGAGGAGTGGGTAAGTGATACAATATGTTCGATCAGTCGCAAGACTTGTCGCCGCTTATGATTGCCTGGTACAATGAGGAGGCCCCAAAGAATTAAAAAAATAAAGTAAATTAGTTGTACCATGTTGTAGTCTTAAACCAGGGCTCAGATAACGGTTTATTTTTCGAAACGGTTTCGTCTTTAATACCTAAGAAACGATTTGTTTCGTTTTCGTTCGAACGGAACGTTACGTTAAGTACCAATTTCACCAAACGATGTTAACCACTTAACAGACGATTGGTATTTCACCAAACGATGTTAAATTTAATCAATGTTAATCGACTGTTAGTTCATACATTTTGACAGCTGTTAACGCTCTAATCGCCTGTTAAGTGGTTAACATCGTTTGGTGAAATTGGTACTTACTTCCGTACTTTTACTAATTTGACTATACTAATACCCCCCTTACTAATAAACGTTGAGTAGCGGTGGTATAGCTATACAATGTGTTGTCCTTATCTGTCAAATTCAAATGTCACAATGACAGATAAGGACAAAACATTGTATAGCTATACCACCATTACTCAACTTTTATTAGTAAGGGGGTTAGAATTTAAATACTGCTTGAATGTTTTTTTTTTTGAGAAATGTGATGATAGTAGTATTTTGTAGTGACGAGCTCCACGTTGACAAGCTCCGAACAGGAGCGTTGACAATCTGAAAATAGGTAGGTAATTCAAAGATTGATTTATTTGTCTTTTTTTTTTTGGGAGACTACTCCTTAGAACTGTGAAATCTTAGTACTTATGATGTACTTATGGGATGAAGTTGGGTTTATTAATTTCCTTATTTTATTTTACTTAATGTCGTTCGTTAGTGGTATTATTTTACTTCTAAAATTAGGCGTAATTCTCTATTTTTTCACATGCTAAGAGTAGAGTCAAATATTTATTGGTGTAACATTCGTTATCTTACGTTACATGTATATTTTTATATATTTTTGTCTGAACCCATATAAGCATAAACGGCGTCTGGTCTACTTTAGTCCTATCAGATAAAAACAACTTACTTATATACACACGAGCCTTGGACTATTGACCATAGGAAAGACAACTTTAGTGTTTCGAGTGGGTAACCCTTTTAGCTTGACAATCGAATCGTATTATATTCCACTTATATATATAATCCTGTTATATTGGTAGTAAGTTCAGCTGGTGTGTTTCAAGTCAGCGTTTCGGACTGCGACTCCGAAACCGGCGACGGAGCGTCGGAGCCCGAGATGACCGGGGCCGAGGCCCCCGAGAGCTTCGAAACTGGACCCGAGGCCTCCGAGAGCTTCGAAAGCGAAGCCGAGGCCCCCGAGAGCTTCGATACTGGGGTCGAGGCCCCCGAGAGCTTCGATACTGGGGCCGAGGCCCCCGAGAGCTTCAAAACCAGGACCAGGGCCCCCGAGAGCTTCGAAACCGGAGCTGGGGCCCCCGAGAGCTTCGAAACTGGGCCTCAACTGATCCAGCAGGTCATCGTCACAAGGGTCCGTGTGCTGATTACGGTGTGCAAGGCTTCATTCGTCAGCCAGCCGCGCCAGCAGCGCCAGCGCCACCAGCGCGAACTGTAGCTGGAGCAGGAGAACGTAAGCATGGCTACATATGGACAATATAGATCGCGTTCCCAAATTTATTAATTCCGCGTAGCAAACTATGCACGCACGTCGGTTTCGGGTAAATTATTTTAAATTTTTATTTTCTTTTTTATGACAATTGACAAATTATTTGAAATTTTTATTTTATTTTTTATTTTTTGATGCTAACAAATTGACAGTTACTTAATATTATTAAAATATCTTTTTTTCTTTGACTAATGTAACAGGCTGACATCATAATTATAAATAACTTTTAATATCTGAATTCTAATAATTTAATATTGATTTAAAATAATCAGCATTTATATTTAATAATTATTTTTTAGTAGGTAGTTAGTTAATTGTAATTGTGATGACATGTTTAAATTTAATTGGTTAATAACGTAGTTTATTGATTTGATTGCAGCGCCCTTACAGGGTTTATGTTTGGACTAAATATATTTTTTAAGATCATGTATACACGTAATGCAATAAATAAATGAGTATGAGTATGAGTATGAGTACTTAAGATTCGGCCCTTTTCCAATATTTCTCCGATTTGATTCCAAAAAGCCTAGGGCGGCCCGAACCTTCTACCCCTTTCCATTTTTTCGTATAAACCCTTTTCGCACTAAAACAAACATTGAACACCCATTCGGTATTTATAAATGTATTATTTTTAAAAAGCTAAGGGCCTGTTTCACAGTCGACAAGTCAATTTATCTGTCATTTAATGTTGGCTCTCTCCTTGTTTATTTTCAAGTGTAATACAGAGAAAGGGGTAAATTTATCTGTCAAATATGCTGTACTTGTCGTTTGTGAAACAGGCGGTTAATAATATTGACGTATGGTAATAGGTAATTATTTTTTTTAGAACCAATCAGCTGTATACTTCCCGAAACCCGAGCCTGACATACCTGACAGAATGGGGTGGTGACATGGTGAGTGATAGGCCATATTCGGTCAGTCATATGAATTGTCGCTGCTTATGATTGCCTGGTACATCCAGGGACTCAATTCTCGTGACTTCGAGATGATTTTTCATGCGAGATATGAGAATAGAGTGATATTAATTATTATCGAAAAAATGTATGCAGTTGACAGTTAATCTCGCATGAAAAATCATCTCGAAGTCACTAGAATTGTGTCACAGCTTGGCCTTTCAAAAAAAGGTCATTTCGACCCAAACGTATGGACCCAATTGGACGCGGTTTTTTCAATAATGTTTTTTTACAGGGTGACAACCACTTATGAGGAGTAACTCCATGGGGAATCCATCACCACCTACCTACCATATGTAGCCTTCATCGACGAATCGTCGAACCCAAAGTAGTCAAGGCTTTGGGACAAATAGTTTCTGAAAATAACTTTAAATTGTTATCGTTTTAATTCTTTGCTATTGTAAACCGTTTCGTTTTTGTGTCAATAAATTTATTTTCCTTTTTTTATACTCAAAAATTCTAACATCATTGTTAATAATAGGTAATTATACATATACCCCCTTACTAATAAACGTTGATTAACGGTGGTATAGCTATACAATGTTTTGTCCTTATCTGTCAAATCCAAATGTCACAATGACAGATAAGGCCAAAACATTGTATACCTATACCACCGTTACTCAACGTTTATTAGTAAGGGGGATAATAGATATGTTAAATATCTGTTATATATTTAAATATAAATCATAGTCATAATTATATTTCGATAATAAATACTAACTTTAAATAACATATAGTTTTTATTCTGCCTTTAAATTTATTGTGTAAGGTCGGACGAGGCTCTTTCTACAATCCATCCAATTAAATTCTTTCTAGTATATATAAACTAAGACACCTCCGGAGATCCTAGAGCTGGTGCTTACCTCTCCCAAAGGATTGGGCTAGCTATCCGGAGAGGTAACGCAGCCAGTGTCATAGGGACCATGCCGCGAGCGGACCTGCTAGAGGGGGTGTGGTTTGGGTACTTAGTTGTGTAGGTTGTAGCAATGAGAGCGAATTTTGCATTTGTGTTGAGTATTGTGTATGTAGTGTTACCTCACCTCCCCCTAAAAGCGACAGACTTTTGTGCTTAGGATATTGTATCAATGCGTGCTCCAGTTCTAAATCCTCTAAGATTTGGCATTATGCTTAATGGCACTAAGCGTTTTTGGTATTCTGAGAAACTGGTGTTTTCTGTGTAAAAAATAATAGTTGCGAAACACCAAATGGCACTTTGCGAAGTTGGTACTATGCCACGAAAGGTTATTTATTTTTTGCAAAATAAAAACTTCAAATTACAAAAAGTAAACATTTAATTCCAAAAAGACACAGGGTACACGTACTATGATGTGTTAATGACTCGTGCAGCGTAGAAAACAAAGATAGGTAACCACTAGTGAATGCAATTTAACCGGTTAATAACAGTTTTTGTATGAAAATAACCGGCTAAAACCGGTTAAAACCGGTTATTTGCATTCCCTAGAAAGCACTAACCACCATACTTAAAATATACAAGTTCTATGGTGGTTACCTATCTAATTTAGCCGTCTTAAACGCGAGACATTTCGAAAGTAATACAGTCACGAACTTTAATTTGGTACCCACCTTAGGTCCAAAGTCAATCTGACATTCTACAACAATAAGGTTGAGTTTCCTAGAAGTTACAAATGATTTGACATCTCTAATGACATCGACGACTTCAAGCATATTTTTCTTGAAATGGGTCCCAAATTAACGCTCGTGACCGTATATAGTACACGTAGTTATTACATTACAAAATTTTATTACACAGTAAGTTATTGTAGACTAGGCATAATTATGAATAATTTAGAATATTTCGTTTGGCTACTAAAGATTATAGCACAAGTTACACTTTAACATTATCAATAATTTTAGATAAGTGACTTACGAAATTCGTCATTTTATACAGAAAAGTCTCGAAGACCGTCATTATTAACAACGCGTACATAATTCGGTTTGACCGTATTTGCCAATATTGGCTCAACAGCTAGTCTAAACACGCCGCAAGAGCAGTAAATAGTTTCACAAGAGCACGAATGAATAAAAGAAGTGAACGATACATTTGAATATTAAAAAAAACAAGGGCTAGGCTGGGATGTCTGTCTCAGCGCTGGCAGTTTACAATTGTCAGTGACCTTCGTCTTGTTCCTTACATTCATACTGCGAACGTCACCGTTATCGGATATATATAGCGTTATGTATATCGTCTAGAGCGCCATTTTAGTCAAATACTTGCATTTTACAAGCTTCACTTTTGCATAGGGTTACCATATGTAAAAAAGGTAAATTCCCATTAGTTCATAAACTATTAACTAGAGCTATACGAAGCTAGTGGGAATAAAACTTAAAAAAAAACCGAACAGCCATAATATTTATCGATTATGAAATCGTTCGGATCCGTCGCGAGCCGAACGAATTAACAACTTTTTATCCGAGTCCCCTGTTTTCTTAAATTTTATTCTAGAATATTTACATTGAGAGTGTTTTTTTTAATGTAGTCCCATACATGTTGGTTTCACACTATCAAACTGTTTTAAGTCCCAAAACTAAGGGGAAGGATAAGTTTGTATTTAATTGTTTTGGCTGCGGTGTCCTCTCGCCTCGATAACAATTCGGAAGACAAAATTTGTCTTTCTAATCAAGAAAAATTGAACAGTGACTCAGTCTTTTTAATCAAGAAAAAATGAACAGTGACTCACAGTCTTTCTAATCAAGAAAAAATGAACAGTGACTCACAGTTACTTTGACAGGTGTCACTCTTTGACAGGAAACTATTTCAGATCAAAAAAGGAATGTCAGAACTGTCGCCTATAAAAATTAACCGTTTGCGGTGGTAAAACTGTCAAAATGCTATTTTTGAAAAATCGTGACTAATAATTTGACTGTTATAATTTTAATGTTAAAGCAAAAGTGTTGAATTTTAATTAATTTGAATGTTAAATAATGTTTTCTACACTTTAATTTAGTGACCAAACGTAAAAGTAAGAATAAGGAAAGTGACTAAAGTCGCCGTCAATAGAGTTTGTTAACTATGTAAACAAATTAGTACTGTTTGACACATAACCTCAAATATTCACCAAGCGTGTTTTTATTAAAAATAACGTATAATGAATAGTTATTTAATCTTAAACATAATATGAAAATAATGATTTAGTGTATAAATCGTTGCAAACACCTCGCTTGATCTTTAAAAGTACGTGATTATCGAGTAGATAATCATGGTGAATTGGTTCGTTTGGTTTTGTTTACATAGTTCGCAAATTTTATTGACGGCGACTTTATACACAGATTTAAGACCAAATTAGTCCGGTCATTTTAATGGTAATTTAAAATTTTGAGCTACAATTTCAAATGTAAATATACGGCTGTTGATGGGCCTGTTGAACCAAATGTATATTCGTTTTAAAACTCATTTTATTCGTGACGAAATATTGGACTTTATTGGTCTTACTGACAACTGTGTGTAGATTCTTTTTCTCTAAATTACTATTACACGAGGTCTAACAAATATGAACGTTATAATGCCAAACTACGAATCTATAAGTTTTATCTATCTATATATATAAAAGGCAAACATGACTTACTGACTTATATATCAACGCACAGCCGAAACTACTGTACCTAGAAACTTGAAATTTGGTACAGGGGTTCCTTTCATAATGTAAGTGAGCACTAAGAAAGGATTTTTAGAAATTCAACCCCTAAGGGGGTGAAATAGGGGGGAGTAGCGGGAAACTAATTCTAAGCGTACGAAGTCGTGGGCGTCCTCTAGTTTACATATAATCATATTGCCTTAGAGGCAAAACTTTTCAAAGGTTTTTCTAACTACAGTGGCAAAGTAATATTTTTATCGCAAACGGTAACATTTAACGTTATTCTACAAGCGGCAGTCAGGTTCGTTAGCACTTGAAGAATCCAAACGACTTAAGTGAAACCTATATAGTGGTTATATTTCAACGCTTAGTAAGCTAGTACCCTTAAATATTAAGGTCAGGAATAGTTTCTTATCTTATTTAATCACAGTTATATTTTTATATCACTTATTACTCCGTACCCTCCAGTGATGCCGTGAATAAAATATCTACATAATCAATACGATATAATTTCTATTACTCCATTATTATGTTTTTTCATTGTATTAAATTTAAAAATTGTAGTACAACAAAAATTGAACATTATTTCATACAAATTTCTGCAGGAAGAATCATGAAATTGAATTACAACACTATTTATTTACACTACATAAATCGTTGTGGCTCGCGAGCGTTTGAAACGCCCAGTCGGAGTGTTGCGAAGCAAAAAGACATCAAATATTTACATAATTTCTAGGATTCCTGCTAGAACCTTCGCTCATGTTCTTTATCGAATAGTAATTCAATGCCTCAATTATCACTTGAAAAAGTCACACGGGATAGGCGGTTTAAACGCTCACGAGGGTTAGCCAAATACACCTTGCTAAGAAAACGGGAACTATTATTTTTTCAAGTAGTTTAAACATTCTGTAAAGCAATGCGGTTTTATGCTACAAGATGAAAAATCTATTATTTACTTGGAAATTCTATACTATGAAACAAACAATAGATATAAGTATTTATTTGTTCACATTCTTGAATACGGCTCTAACTTGCGGGGGCGAAAATACGACAAATTGTCGTCTTAGGGAAGATTCGTTTTCAACCGTAGCGACCCTTGGGTCTTGCGGTTACTGCATAATAATCTGTTTTATATAAATTATATTTTCTAATCTGGTTTCTTTAGACTGTGTTCAAATTATTCGAAATAATGGTAAGTGCCCGTTTTCTTTGCAAAAGGGTTTATATATAGCCATCAAAATATAATGCTGAATTTTATAATACAGTGACCTCCATCGGGACAATGTTTGACAGAGTTCTTGTGTTCTACGAGCGTTGTAAATGTTTCAAAAATCCTTATGTACATCAGCCGCAAATCTAATGAAGTTTTGTCGACTAATTAGTTATTATAATTAAGTACATAAAGGTATAACAGATTTTTGAAAATTTGTTCTCCTTATCGTTATAATTTTGTGCGGAAACCAATGCTTAAAAAACTAAAAATAAACTTCAATGATCCTACAGCTTAAACAAAGTGTTAACAAAATCATTTATGTCCAATTTAATTGGAGAGATTAGCATTGCGAGTAAGTGAATATAGGCCAAAAACGTAAATATTTGAATTTGATCAGCTGCAAATAGATGACTTTGAATTATGCCATTTTAGAAACTGATTCAACATTTAAATGTGACAGGGTTATCGATCAATCTGCGCTCTCGTAAAATACAGGAACTATGCGAACTATTATTTAATACTTAAATAATTTTGACACAGAAACAGTAAAAACATAAAATCGATTAGTGGATTTAAAAACATTTGCTCATAAATGGTATATACATCAACGAATATATGATTACTTCGATAAGTAAGATATTTCCTCGTGGTGCCATTCCTTATATCCTTGGTGCGAATTCCCGGTCGCATATGTCTTGTCTGTGTGTTTCTTCTAAAACAATGTTTAGAGGTTAATTCAAAAATAAACTAAAACTAAGGGTGGTACCAGACCAATCGATCGATCGCCGATCGACGGCATCGATTGACGTCGATCGAAGTCGATCGATTGGTCTGGTAGGAACTATCGATCGACGGATATCGTTCGACTAACCAATCGATCGATTGCCGGTCAAAGTTGATCGACTGATCTGATAGCTTTAATTGATGAAGGAACTATCGATCGACGTTGACTAATCCATTCTGCCATCGATCGACGATTGATCGATTGGTCTGGTAGGAACTATCGATCGACGTCAACTAATCAATTCTACCATCGATCGATGCCGTCGATCGACGATCGATCGATCGATCTGATAACACCGTAAGGTCTGTTCATTCTTACTTGTCTTATATAACAAACAACTTTCTAACCTCAAAATGAACCTTTTTCGGCTAAAACAGCTCTTTTATCGTAAATAAAGTAAACGGAGTAAACAATTCGGACATTACTTGGCCAATGTATTGTCTGTGAATTTTTTTTAATTTAAAATTCCTGATTTAGCCAGAAAAAGGTTCTTTTTGAGGTTAGAAAGTTGTTTACTATATAAGACATGTAAGAATGAACAGACCCTACATAAAACGGGTAAAAAGAGAGACGCGATTTCGTGGCGAAAAGTTTTGACTATAGTTATTTTAGAGAATCACTTTAATTTGAAACACTCTGTAATTTTTGTCTTTAATATTATATTTTTATCTTGGACTGCTCTGAAATATTTATTCACTTCTTTAATAATATGCCCGACATATTTGTTCGGGTTAACACCGGGTTACATTTGTCATAACTGCAACGAACACACAACCACTTGCCGCAACTTACCAGCGCACACTGCGGATGTACACCGACATCTTTGCACATCAAAACATGCAAACTATTTGAGCGGACGGACTGTATAGACACAGGACTAGGGAATGCAATCTAACCGGTTAATAACAGTTTTTGTATGAAAATAACCGGTTAAAACCGGTTATTTGCATTCCCTACACAGGACTTACCGTTCCCGCTACTGGTCTGAGCGGTTGCGGTTTCCCGGCGGTTGCGGGGCGGCGGCGTCTTCAGTGGGCAGAGTCGCGCGGGTATCGCGCATCGCCTGGTTCGCTCGGAGGCAGCGTGTTCGGCGCGCTCCATAGCGACTTGAAACATACAAGTACTTACTACCACTAGACTTGGGTTAAGACGCTAACTCGACTTAGTAAGCGTCAGATTCATACGAAAACTGTCATTTTAACTCGAGTAAGGGCCGGTTTTATACCTGTCTTAATTTGCGTTTTATAACGGTCCGTTAGTATTTTTTCAGACGAGGCCCGATTATTGTAGTATATTGAATGCCGTAGAGTTAAAATGCCACTAATTTAATTTCTTTGAACGTCTTATTTATTTCGATCTTTTTTTTTATTGAAGTTTGAAAAGGTTCTCAATAAGACAGACCGAATAATTTTTTCAAGTCTATAGACAATTTTCGCTAGCCGCAAATAATCAAGAGATAAAAGGTAATATTATTTAAGTATCAAGTCTCATTTGCGGCAGACCTATGGTTTCATAACTAATGTCAAACTTTAAGATTCTTTACTTTATAAAACGCTGGGTGGTATAAGTTACTGACATTTGAAAAACCATTCGTTAAAATTATATTTACTGCCGTATATTTAGTCTCAGCTTTGTAAAACCGGCCCTTCGTGTCTTAGCTAATCTATCTGTAAATAGTAACTAGAAGAGACCGGAATTTTCATGGCACTCTTCAATAACGCTAGTGAGTTCTCATTTATCTACTTCCGATATACATATATATCGATACAATACAATACAGAACACAAAATTCAAAAGAAAATTAAAGGTAGAGGTAAAAAACAAGCGGTCTTATCACTAAAGAGCAATCTGTTCCAGATAACCTTTAGGTGGCTGAAAATTTGAACTTGACGTTATGAATTAAATGGGTGTCCCTCGGAATCCTTAACAACGTTTGTCATAAAACATCGTTTGTCCGAATTTTCATTTGGACTAAAGATGTTTTCTGATCGGTCAGGCAACTTTTTAAGTAATTATATCTGCGGTTCGGTTAGGTTAGGGTTGAATTATAATATAACATTTATAACAACACTAAAAAATCTTACAATTTAAGCGGAAATGGCTTTAGAATAAACGAAACTTCGGACAAACGATGCATTAGGACAAAAGACGCGGTTAGGGATTGCATAGGGGCACCGAATTAAATATAAAAAATCATGGAAATCAATACATCTCATAAAATCGTTTCCAAATAGGTACGGCTAACAATATCTATTACTAATCTATTTGTGCTTTTGCAATTTCATGCTTAAAATACTTTCTAGTGCTAACAAGTGTTTCTTTAGTTTCTTCATAAATACGAGTAAATAGGTCCTATTTTTTTTCATATTATCTGGATACCCCCGCATGACACGATAAGTTTCTAACAATCTATTTAGAAGTTTAGAAAAGTGAGGACACCAATGATAGACACCTTTAGCTGACAAGCACCAGTAATGGACACTTCACTCCTATTTCAAATTTCATACGGCCCTAAATTGATTGTTGCAAAACATATGAATAACCCTTATCTTCTGTAAAATAAGAATCAAGTGTCCATCATTGGTCCTTGTCCAGTACTGGTTCCGTCACCCTATATTGATATATACATTGAAAGTCGATAAATGAGAAGTGACTACTAGGGTATGCAATTTAACCGGTTATTAACAGTTTTTGTATGAAAATAACCGGTTAAAACCGGTAATAACCGGTTATTTGCATTCCCTAGTCACTACTACGAAATTTCCGGCCTCTGGTAACTACAGTGCTATTTACCTGCTGGGACGGGCCCACTTGCCCCCACGAGCCCGGGCCTCCGCTGAACAGGGAATAAGTGCCCGGATTCGGCGCCGGCGTCTCCTGCTGCTGCTCAACCTACAGATATTCAAGAACGTGTTTATTTAAAAAAAAACACGATTATAATTTTCCAACAAAAACTCATACGTAAGGCGATCGTCGTCATAATAAAAATACATCACCTTGCCAAGATGAGAAGTGAGGCCTATTTAATTTCTGTTGGTGGGCGGGGACATATTTGCCCAACGTCTTTTAAATAAGTTTATTTTCGTAAAAGTTATTCCACCTTAAGGTTTCAGAGACACGAGAAAAATCTGAAAAGAGACCTTTTAACCCTCTCACAGCTCGGGCTTTAATATGTTCATCAGAACATCTAAAGGAATAATTCTACCAAATTTCAAAACTACACCAATCATTTCAGCAGACTTGACCAATTAAGAAACAAGCATTTTTTTTTTGAGAACACCTTTGAACAAGTTTTAAGTTTTTCATCCTTAAAGCTGCGACCACACCGGTGCTTAAAATACGGTGACGGTACGGAATCGCAGTGACGCGTCGTATCAGCACCGTTTTTGACGCAAGCTCCACACACCAATGCTTAAAAAACGGTGACGGTACGGAATCGCAGTGACGCGTCGTATCCGTACCGTTTTTGACGCATGCCCTCCTCACCAATGCTTAACGGTGCGTATATTACGGTACGTCAAAAATGGCGCCATGTTGTTACTATGACCCCGTCTTTTGTTTAAGCAACGACACCGTTTTTTAAGCAGCGGTGTGGGGAGCGTGCGTCAAAAACGGTGCTGATACGACGCGTCACTGCGATTCCGTACCGTCACCGTTTTTTAAGCATTGGTGTGTGGAGCTTGCGTCAAAAACGGTGCTAATACGACGCGTCACTGCGATTCCGTACCGTCACCGTTTTTTAAGCATTGGTGTGGGCGTAACTTTAGTAAAATAAGCCACTTACCTCGGATTCGCTCTTTATGGAGAGGTCCAGGGGAATCACTCCTAGGGCTTCATCGATGGCCCTTTCCAGGCCCCCGTCGTCCGCCCTCCGACTGTCATACGTCGGGACGAACAAATCCAAATTGTTGGCTCTATTCATAGTCAGATCCAACCCTTGCTCCAACTGGGGCTGGTATCGCTCTTCGACAAAACCCCTGTTGTAAATGGGGAAGTTTTCATGCATGTTGGGGTAAGGTAGAGGGGGGTATGGGTTGTAATTGGGGGGTGGTATGTGGCGAGGCGGCAGCTGTTGGCCTATGGGCGACGGGCGACCGTAACTGGGGGATAGGTCTGGTCGTGCCATGGGAGGCAACTGATAGGGCGGCATGTATGGCAATTGATTGCCGTAGATGTGTTGTAACGCTTGAGTATGAGTTTGAGGGCTTGTCACTGGAGGGGGGTAGTTCTGCTTCCACCAGTTTCTAGGGGAGAAGTTGTCTGGCAGTGGTGGAGGCATTGTTAGTTGAGTTTCTAGTGGTCCGGCCTGGAGGGAGCTTTGTCTCGAAGACAAAGGAGGCGTTAGGGGATTGAGCCAGCTCGGAGGGGGGGCACCCATCATCTCGGAGTTTAATCTGAACTCATCGTCTCTAAATCTGTTGGTGTGCTGCTCGAGATATTTTTGAGCAGCAAATCTCGGTGGAAGGTCGTCTAAGAAACTTTTCTTGTCTGATCTATCTGGTTTCTGAACGCCATATTCAACACGCGCGTTTTGCTTTTGCAACGCAGCGGAACGCACGTCTATCTCTTTAGGGTTCACCACCGGGAGCCGAATGCCGTGGTCGTCGAGAGGTTTATGTTGGTAGTTAGGGTTGTAAGTTATTCCAGCGTTTTGGAGTCCATAGTTCTTGTTCACTCGGTGTTCATATGAGTGATGCCATTTCTGCGTTTCTCGCTTCTGACTTTGCGTTGGCGGTTGTATAACTTTAGGATCTTTGTACTGTACTTTTTCTGGGCGCTGGGTTTCGGGTGGAACGTCCACTAAATGTGGGTAGCCTGATTTGTCTTTGAGGGCTAGAATGCCGCCAGTCTTCCGCCCGACAGGTATGTCGGCTAGAGATTTTGGTTGCCGAGGTGGGTTAGGCTTGGGGCGGTCCATTGCGGTTCCAGTTGCTGAGGTGGAGGTCTCCGAAGTTACTGAGTCCATTTCAGTTTCTTCGGTGACGGGTGGCGGAGTTCTGAACTTTACCTGGACGAGGGAATTTAAATGAAAAATAGAACCATGCCTACGTAAATTTATTTTTTGCCATTATGAAGTCGGCTTTTTGTTTTTATTCTATAGAACTAATAACGACAAGATTTTTTACAATAGATTATTGCTGTCAAATATCTATCGATGTATAGCGATGTTCTTTTTCCCATACTTTCCGTGCGGTGTCTTTATCAACCCTAAGGCTGCGGCTCCACTGAGACGGAGATGAGCGGAGTGGAGCGGAGCTGTGCCAATATTAACCAATAGAATCTAAACTAACGTGCACAAGGCGCGCTCAACCGCATGCGCCTTCTATTGGTTAATATTGGCACAGCTCCGCTCATCTCCGCCTCACTGGACGCTGTCAACCTGTGGATAGTCAGTAGCAAGAAAGGTAAAGCTGGCAAGCCTGTGGTTTGACTTGCATGAACTGACCTGTTTGCAGGTTTCCTCTTGCTTGCGGAGGATGGCGGCCATAGCGATGTTGACGCGCGGCCGCCGGAAGCCGCGCCTATCTTCGCCGGCGGAGCCATCGGCCGCAGCGTCGGAATCCTGTGCATCCAACAATAGGCAATTAGCCATAGTCATCTATGTTATAATCCTATTAACTAAGTATATAAACTCTATGGGGATAAGATAAAATAGTATATTGTTGCAAAGGATAGAAAGTACGCGTTTTTCGGACGAGTCATATAGAGGGCCGAAACGTAGTTGAGGCCCTCTAGTGTACGAGTCCATAAATTGCACTTTCTACCGAGGCAGACATAGTGCTTTTCACAACTACTGAGAGGAAATAAAATAAATATTCATATTCACAACTCAAATTTTTATTCATGGAATATAGAATATAGATTTCTAGAAGAATCTTAAAAAATATACTAAAAAAAAAACGGGCAAATATTTTTAAAAACTTCGCTGATTCGTAATGATTCTAATTATGTAAGATACCACTGAAAAACGAATGAAATAAAACATGAAATTAATGATGTTTCGTGACATGGACACAAGGAAAAAATTACAAAAAAACAGATTTAAATGATCAATATCTCCGAAACTAGCAAAAATCACTGAATATACATAGGGGTTAAATGGACAGCTTTTTAGCTGCTCTATCAGCCCTAGACGAGACGGGACACCCTGTATATAGATTGTGCCAGACCTCGAAGATGACAATACCGAAGTCGAAACAGAGAACAAATCACACTAACCGATCACACAGAAACATTCCCACGATGACCACGATAATTGAATTGCACTTTGCATATCTATTCCGATAAAAAGGACTAAGAGAACGACATTTGAAACAACCACAAAATTATTGGAAAATAATTGTACACACATTAAAAACATGTATACAAATAAAATCTCTATCCTTAGAGCAAAGAATCGGCACCCTGAAACGAGACCAGCAAGATAGAAATAGACGAAGAATGTAAATGTGCATAAAGCGCAAAATATCCAACCCAATCCACCCACGAATGCAAATTGTAAGTCAAGACCGGTAAAAAGTGGAAAAAACCATAAGCACCCACGATCTAACTAGAATATATACGCCTTCAAGAATCCCTGACGCCTAACAAAGCGTTTCTGCTCAAGAACCACTGACGCCTTACAAAGCGTATCAAAGCTGCACTTACATATACCAACCTTTGCAAATATCTGTGGGCTATAAACGTTTTAATACTCACTAGTTGGACCACGGAATAGAAACAGTGTAAGTGGCATGAGCTTCGCTTAGTATCAGACCTGTTGTCGCCAATACTCAAACTGTCATAAAAATAACACGCCACCATGGAAAATGTTTTTGGTGCGGCTAATAGCACAAAAAGGCATGCTTCTGGATTTATTTCCTATTTTAGAAATACCTATCGAAATATCGAAATAAGTGATCGCGGCAAAAGTATGGTAGGTTGCGCGGAACTCCGCATAACTATGCCACACGTTACACGCCCACTTGACACTTCTACTGTTTTTTCTGTTCTGTGAGTTGGACGAGCCGAGAACGAACAAATGAAAATATTGCAACAAGAACTTAGTACCAGCGATTGGAGTGTAGCTTATAGTTATGACGTAACAACCCTAATGATATTCATTTATTTATGGAAAGTCAACATGACTTCTTTCTAGAACGTTAAACAATATTGTCTTTAACGTTTTGTCGTGTTGTTTGTAAGTCGGTCGCTATTACTGACAAGTAGGTAAATAAGAACTATCAAAAAAGGGCCTCTATTCCCGGCGGTAAAAACAATATCGTATTTGACCTGTTACGGTATTGTTTTGATGTCAGCCGCCATTACCGTCAAGAAAATAAGAGCTATCAAAACGTTGACAAAACGATAATAGATTAAAGACGATAAGGTTTTTAACGCCTAGAATACCGGCCCAGGTCAAAAGCAAAATTGCTTATCGCCGTAGAATAGAGGTCCCGTTGGCTTTCCATAAACAGATGGAGAATATAATATTGTTAAGAAATTGTGAATTTTATTGTTATTGCATAATAATTATACAGTGTGTAAATGGTATACGGGCGTTCCTTTTAACTGTGGTTAGTATAGCCCCTAATGAGCACATAGGTAAACACATATTCCTCCTCCACTTTCCCGGGAACCGTCGGTAATAACACCTAAGAAGTTAAATCTTATAATAGTTATTATAGACACGAATTCTGTATTTACGTGTTAAGTGTTAAGAAAAAATAAGTATTTTACTTTAATGTTCTGATACAACAGTACCAATTTCACCATACGATGTTAACCACTTAACAGATGATTAGAGCGTTAACAGCTGTCAAAATGTATGAACACAGTCGATTAACATTGATTAAATTTAACATCTTTTGGTGAAATTGGTACTTGGGCCTAGGCCCACTGGGTAGTGATTCTCTCAAAAGCAAAGGTGAGCGAACGCAGGAGTGATGTCCAAGCGGCGAGTTTAAGTAGTCCCGTCAAAGCGAACAAAACACATTTCAGCGCGTGTATTCAATTTGGCAGCATGGCTTTGGTTTATAAGACTGCCTAATTGAGAATGCACGCGCTAATATGTGTTTTGCTCGCTCTGACGGGACTACTTAAACTCGCCGCTTGGACTTCACTCCTCTATTCGCTCACCTTTGCTTTTGAAAGAATCACTACCCTGAACACTGTATGAATTGCATGGTGGCTGTACATTTGCAGAGCTAACGCGGTCACAGTTTAAACTACACTCAGAGACAGTAAGAGGAACGCAAAAAAAAACTAGACTAATAACGTATTTCATACGTTGTAAGTCAGATATTAATAACAGATTGGGACATATAAACAAAAGGGTTAATATTATTAATAATATTTTAAAATTGATGATGGTAATTGCTTTTGTAATATTTCATTTTTTTGTCATTTGGCTTAACTATATGCGATTTTTTGGTACATTTGAGTATGTGCTACATAATATTTTTTTTTAATAAATTATTATTTATTGTTATAATTATTAAAAATGCACAATTTAAAGAAAATAAAACAAACAATAGTAGCGCAGAAATCAAAAAAAAAAATATTCATCATATTTAAAGGGATAGTCAATTGTTTTAATTAATTTATGTTACCGTAATAATTAAAAAATAATAATGAATAAAAACCATGCTTTTTTTGTTATAAAATTGTTACTTCTTCCCGTTCCTCTAATTTTGTCCGTGAGTGTATAATCAACTACTTTTTGAAGTAACATTAAAGTAATTTTACACAAACTTCAATTAATTAGTTAAACGCGTCTTATTTACAACAAACATCTAAATCGTATAATTGCTATTGCACTTAAATCATCGCTACGGACGAACAATAAAATACTTAACTTAGAGCCTGTTTCACAATCGACAAGAAAATTTATTTGCCAGTTAATGTTAGCCCTCCCCCGTTTATGTTCAAGTGTAAGAAAAGGAAAGGGATAAATTTATGTGTCAGATATGCTTTACTTGGCGATTGTGAAACAGGCCCTTAATTAACCAATGAAAATAACCGTGTGGTTGCCGGGTTAGAATAGTGCCACTCCATGTCTTCCCGTGGATGGGAATAAAGGCTTGTAGTACTGTTATTTTCATGGATCATAGTTTTTGTGCAGTATCGCTTAATAGAAAGTTAAATAGGTTAAAATGTTTGCGAGAGGACGTTAGGATCTGATAAGGGGCCCGTTTCTCAAAAAGTATTAGTCTAATAATATTAGTGTTTTGTCTCATAAATACAACTAAAAAATGAGACAAAACACTAATATTATTAGACTAATACTTTTTGAGAAACGGGCCCAAGGTGGTTATAAAAGAATTTTCGCTATTAGTCGTTATACTAGATAAATGGGAAAAAATAAGATAAGTTTGTTTTAGTATCATAGAAAAATATTAGAAAAGTTTTTAGTCGCCTGTCAAAAAAATAAGTAAAGCGTCTCTTTTTCAGTTAGTTTCACAAATAAAATTCATTTTATTGACATTGGTGTATTTAAAAAAATATATATAATTCCTATAAGAATAAGAAGCTCCTTTTTTACACATTAGTGTTGATATCTGTTTTTCACCATTTAAAATATTTTATACGAAGAAAAAAAGTTTTTAGCGGTTTTTTTTTATTTATGCGTAAAAGTTTCAGTCATCTATTTATTTTATCTCTTGTTCTATTGTTAAAATAAAACCATCAAACAGATGAAACGGAAAAATATAGTTTAACATTATATTATTTAACTTTAAATACGGAAACAAAAGTGTATAAATAATTAAACTGTAAAAAGTTTAAAAAGCCATCGTTGAGTTTTTTTTAACACATAAGTTTCTATCCAAGTTAAGTACTTGTTCTTCGCAAATTAAAATATTTTATACGAATAAGGCTTTTAAGCGGTTTATTTCTGATATTTTCCCGTTAAAGTTTTTTTTTATAGCTACAAGAAAATAGTAACTTTAAATACTCCCGAAACAGAACCACTTGACCGTAAAACACTATTCAAACCCCAAGATTAAACAGCACACCAAAAACCAGAGCAGCACGACGAAACTTCCACAACGATGACCGCAACCAGCAACCACTTACCGACGATGACGACAACCACAACGAGAGCTAAAGCCAGCACGGCACCTTCCAGACACTCGTAGTAGAACGGCTCGGGATCGCTCAAGTCTTGCATTGCTCGTAACAAGCGCGTCCTCACCGCTAGAGGGTCCGAGCGCGACTGAACAAGCCAACCGAGGGTTTATATAACCGCGCAACCTCTATGCCGGGTTAAAATTGCGCAGAACAGTGAAACTTTTCCATCAACCGCACTAGTACCCTTAAATAAAAACAAAATTCACAAACAATACTTAAGGGATCCTTCACTGAGTAAACGCACTGCGTTCAATACAGCTTTGTGATTGGTTTTTCACCGACCTTTTGTTTACGAGACGATTTGAACCACCCTGTTCGTTCGTGAGCACTGTGAGTGTTTATTTATTTAATTTTTAGCTGGTTCGATTCCCGGGTGAACATGCGAATTTTAACAGAGTATTGTTACATTATTTAAATAAAATAATATTTTCTTTAAGTTAAATTATCCAACTTAAGGATTTAAGACCCCCTGGGGGGTCCATTTTTTTTCCACCCTTTATAGCCGTCTTACCTGTTCGTCATTGGTTGCCAGGGCCCTCTCCTCTCTCGCTCTCTCCAGCGAGCCTTGGGGCTTCAAGATTCCGACTCGTTTGTCTCGAACTGAGGACAAAAAAAAATACATAAAAAATTGTACATAAAAAAATGTACATAAAAGAAGTGTAGATAAAAATTGTACCTACATGAATTTTTTTACAAAACATGCACATAGAAATTGTACATAAAAGTGTGATTAAAAATTGTACCTGCAGGAAAAATGTACATAAAATGCACATTAAAAATGTACATAAAACGCACATAAACATTTACATAAAAGGGTGGATAAAAATTGTACCTACATAAAAAATGTTTATGTACATTATTTATGTACATGTACATGAACATAAAAAAAATATATGGAAAATATACTTAAAATGTCTTTTGAATAAAAAGGGATTAAAGTAAAAAAAAAAATATTACAATAATAGAGAATGAATACTTAAAATAATGTACATAAAAAAATGTAAATATCAGGGACATAAATTAATAAATAATTACCAGGGGACAGTCTCACACCAATTGACCTAGTCAGAAACTATGCTCTAGGCTTGTACTATGGGTACTGGACAACGATATAAATACTTATATAGAGAAATACATACTTAAATACATAAAAAAACACCCATGACTCAGGAACAAATATTCTCGCTCATCACACAAATATCTGCCCTTGGGATTTGAACCCAGGACCGCTATCTTCGTAGGCAGGGTCACTACCAACTAGGCCAACGCGTCGTCAATACAGTCCTCGTAATAATTGGATTGAGTTTGCCAGCTAGCTAGCCCGCTTAGAATGTATTTATTGCAATTCTCTTGAGAACACTGCCGTGTGATTGCCGGGTTAGAATAGTGCCACTCCATGTCTTCCCGTGGATGTCGTAAGAGGCGACCAAGGGAATAAAGGCGTGTGGTACTGTTAGGCGATGGGCTTGCAACCTGTCACTAATGCGCTGGTAAACATCTTAGCCTGATTGTGCAAAGTGTTGTTACTGAATTATTAACAAGTTTTTAGAGTTGTTGGTAGCTCGATAGCTCTGCGTAGCCCACTGTGGGAATGGAGGCGTAAAGGTATGTACATGTATGTATGTATGCTTGTATGTATGTATGTATGACATGTATGTATGTATGTAGGTATGTAGGTATGTATGTATGTGTCTTGAGAACAGGGTCTATTCAACACGGTATTAACCAAATAGTTTAAGACATGTTCTGGTTTTCTTTTTAATTCGACGCAATAACTGTCAAGTAAATAAGAACTATCATAACATTGGCCATACAGAAACAAGTCAAAAGCAATTTAGTATTACCGTGTAGAATCGTGATTCCAGGCCAAGTGAAGCTTACTTTTTAAAGTTTTGAGATTGAACTTATAACGACATTAACTTTAATTCTGCTACGGTTGGCGTAGCGGTGTAGTTGGCGTAGCGCTACGGGCTACGAATGTATCACGCCCGTTCTATAACTTTTATAAATCTATCACTACATAGTATAAAACAAAGTCGCTTCCCGCTGTCTGTCTGTCTGTCCCTATGTATGCTTAGATCTTTAAAACTACGCAACGGATTTTGATACGGTTTTTTTTAATAGATAAAGTGATTCAAGAGGAAGGTTTCTATGTATAATAAATGCTGGTTTTTTGAACGGGTGTTACAGAAAACTCAAATAAACCGAAGCGAAGCGAGGGCGGGTCGCTAGTATAATATAAAAGGCAAAATTGACTGACTTTATATATCAACGCACAGCCGAAACTACTGTACCTAGAAACTTGAAATTTGGTACATGGGTTCCTTTCATGATGTAAGTGAGCACTAAGAAAGGATTTTCCGAAAATCGACCCCCAACGGGAAGAAATGGAGGGAGTAGCGGGAAACTAATTCTACGCGTACGAAGTCGCGGGCGTCCTCTAGTACATTATAAACTATTATTTGGTTCGTTACTTTAATAGTTGGACTTACCTAACTGGATTCTTTATCCTAGGTATAAATATTCGTCAACAATTTCGAGATTAGTTTCCAATTTTGACAGGAGTGGATACGACTTGGACATTTGACATGATTTTCGTCTTGTTCATGTTCATTTTAAGACCCACTTGTAGAGAGACAGCTGAGGCCATCGAGCATTGTACAGTCAACAGCATAAATAAGTGATCATTTCTGTACCTTGTCGCTTTCAACCGTTTCACAATTTTGTATAACATTTCAAACACGACGTTAAAGTGACAAGGTACATTAAAAATCACTTATTTACTGTTGACTGTACCGAGGTCCTCCAGTATTAAGTACATTACTGTATTTCGCACCTTCAGAACAATAGTGACCTGATTCAGAAATTTTAAATAATGCTGCGACCACACCGGTGCTTAAAATTCGGTGACGGTACGGAATCGCAGTGACGCGTCATATCAGCACCGTTTTTGAAGCACGCTCCCCACGCCGCTGCTTAAAAAACGGTGTCGTTGCTTAAACAAAAGACAACAACAACATGGCGCCGTTTTTGACCTACCGTAATATACGCACCGTTAAGCAGCGGTATGCGGCGTCAAAAACGGTGCTGATACGACGCGTCACTGCGATTCCGTACCGTCACCGTATTTTAAGCACCGGTGTGGGCGTAACATTATGCGGTTAAAAAGCCTTCAAAATGCTACTCTGCAGCTAACTAATAACTGCATTGCTTTTATCGCATGGCTTCCTTTAGATAACTAAAGAGCTAAAGAGAATTTTATTCAATAGGGGCAAAACCAGGCCTATACGGTGGTTGATTAATTTCTTGAAAGCCGATTTTCTTCAGAGTTAGCTTCAGAACGAGGGCTTCGGAACGGCACGGTTAGTTATGCTTCGTAAATAAGTAGGTACTTCGTAAAAGCTCGCTCGGAGCGGAATAGAATTCGCGAGCGTTATAATTGTGTGTGTGTGTGTGTGTGTGTGTGTGTGTGTGTGCGTGTGCGTGTGCGTGTGCGTGTGCGTGTGCGTGTGCGTGTGTGTGTGTGTGTGTGGCACCGTAGCTCTTACACGGATGAACCGATTTGGATGCGGTTTTTGAAAGCAGGTTTCTGGCGGTGGTTCTTAGACATTTTATATCAAAATCGATTCAGCCGTTTTTGAAGTATTGAACTTTGAAATGTCAATGTCGGGGGTTTTCCAACTTTTTGTTGGTTAGGTTATTATTTAATGAACGCGAAGTCGAATAAAACAACTATTGGCTTTGCAAGCTTCCGAGTATGCAATTCGTTCGATAATTTACGTAAACTAATTATCTAATAGTAACACGTAAACGTTGCTAATTGGGGAGTTATTTGAGATTTTAATGGAAGTCTCCAATTTGGCATTTAGATGCCACATATACCGTTACTCTTCCCCCCAAATAATTAAAAGGGGATCGCATTATGCACTTCTGCGCTCGCTACGTGAGATGCCCTGGGGCCTCTATTCAACACGGTAAAAACAATATCGTTTTTGATCTGTTATCGGATTGTCACCGTTTTGATAGCTCTTATTTACTTGACAGTAATGGCGTCTGACGTCATAACAATACCATAACATGTCAACTACGATATCGTTTTTACCGTCGGAAATAGAGGCGCTGGACGATAAACATAAAAATCATTAAAAAAAAATGAAAAATGGGATTTGCACTATCTTTGTTTGTAGCGGTGGCTCGACGAAAGCAATAATTATTCAGAATGAATTTAACGCTCGCTATTTAATCATACTAGTTTAATTGCAATTAGTTATTGACGACGCGCTGGCCTAGTTGGTAGTGACCCTGCCTACGAAGCTAGCGGTCCTGGGTTCAAATCCCGGTAAGGGCAGTTTGTGTGATGAGCGCGAATATTTGTTTCTGAGTCATGGATGTTTTCTATGTATTTAAGTATATATTTATCTATATCAGTATGTTTATCGTTGTCTAGTACCCATAGTACAAGCCTAGAGCTTAGTTTGGGACTAGATCAATTGGTGTGACATTGTCCCCTGTTTTTTTTTTTATTATTTTCGATCCTTATATCCGGTGTCAATCAAAACATCCAAAAGCCCCCAAGGGCAATTTGTTCGTTCCTGTTACTTGTTAAGTGTAATAAACATCCTGTAGAAATTTCCCCTGCGCCTCTATTCCCGACGGTAAAAACGATATCGTAGTTGACCTGTTATGGTATTGATATGACGTCAGACGCCATTACTGTCAAGTAAATAAGAGCTATCAAAACGGTGACAGTACGATAACCGATCCAAAACGATATTGTTTTTACCGTGTTGAATAGAGGCCCTGATCATTAATGAGAGTAATTGGCAGCTTATCTATGTTTCGTCGCATTCATAACGTAATGAGTAATAAAAGAGTGCCAACAGTTGAGTGTGAGCCGATTTGTCGCCATGACAACCAGGCACGTTGATGTTCTATAATGATGCCATAACACCTTTCATTCTGTGAGGATCAAATATTTATTGAGTCAAGGCATTTAAAGCATAACCGTAGAGAAACGTAAAGTGGGAGTACATGTAAGTATGTAATTATTTCATTAAGGGCCACATTCACCAAAAAATTAACGCTGGGTTAAGACACTAACTCGAGTTAGGGCCCAGTTCACCAACCAATTTAACAGACATAATAAAATCAAATACAATAAAATATTTTTCCATTATTATTTAGTTAAGAATCAATGTAATTTTATTGACCGCAGCTAGTGTAACTACTTTTTAAATTCTGGGCCAATTTTGATGATTTTTATGTCAATCGAATTGTCCTAATCTTGTGTGTCACTAAAGATATGGCAGTAATCAAATTTCAATATGGCGGCAGCCAGACGCCATAATGTAAAAAAGAAAAAAAAATAAGTCGATGAACTATGACAAGTAAGATACCATAGAATTGGTATTTAAAAATCATCTTTATGTTGCTTTTATCATTTTTCATTTCGAATGATCATTTAGGAATTATAACGATTGTTAATTAATTAGGTATGCGTTTGAATCGAGTCTGCCGTAGACCCCATGATATAGAAAAAACAGTGGAAGTGGCATGAGCTTCGCTTAGTATCAGACCTGTTGTCGCCAATACTCAAACTATCATAAAAACAACACGCCACCATGGAAAATGTTTTTGGTGCGGCTATCGTGTTTACATTCCCAAATAGCAAAATAAGGCATGCTTCTGGATTTATTTCCTATTTTAGAAATATCAAAATATCGAAATATCGAAATAAGCGATCGCGGCAAAAGTATGGTAGGTTGCGCGGAACTCCGCATAACTATGCCACACGTTACACGCCCACTTGACACTTCTACTGTTTTTTCTGTTCTGTGGTAGACCCTCATGAAATTATGAATACTTATAGATTATTAAAAAACTTCATTACCTACGTGGAAGCAGCTTAGCTAGAAACCAAAACCCATCAAAGAGAAACTGTAGGGAGAAAATTAAATGCTTTTTCTTTACAGTTTCACTTTGACGTCGTTGCCGTAAGCTTATTGAATCTAGGAAATTAGTTGCCATATTGCTATCAAAGCTTACAGTAAGACGTAAAAAATGGTATGTCGACGACAAATATTATATTACGAACGAGACGGATTGATTTTTAACTCATCCGGTGGGAAAAACTAAAATGTGGCCTTTTTTGTTTAAAAAAAACTCGTGAGATTTTAGTGCGTTACTGCCCTCGGTGAATAAAAAACTATTAATGTTCATTGCCCAAAAATAACACAACTGTTACAAAAAGATACTTATGCCGTAAAGCATTCTCTGCCAGTTAACCTTTGGGTAAAACTGAGTCAGTTGTGGCAGTGCACGTATGTATGTATGTTAACACTCTATCGTACAAAAGAAAGAGATAAACAACACAACGAAAATATAACAAAATATACAAATGCGAACTTACCCCTTATTAAGGCATTTGAAAAAACGAACGCCATAAGGAGGGCGACTGCCACAAATATTAAACATAGCAAATTATACAAAAAAGGATACTTTTTAATCGAAATGGGGAATGGGGGTTTTTAATGGGGATCATTCTGCCTTCCTAAATAAAAAAGACGTATGCGCAATTTGTTAGTCAAAGTAAATTTAACCCCCCATCTTAACAAATAAGGTCACTAATACATACGCGGTTCTATGAGACTTACGCCCTTTTTTATAAGGATTTATTTATTAATGTCCAGTGATCGGAATTCACGTTGCGTCAGGTAATAGAGTAGAAATCTTAATATGGATATGAATTTGACCAAAATCCCGGGATCTGGTTCAACAAGAAAATGCTATTGAGAGTTGTGATATTTATAATATAAATAAGCATTAGGATAGATAGATAAATGTGAAAAGTAATTGATTGGAAAAAGAAAATATTGACAAAATAGTTATGTTATTTAAATTTCATATAAACATAATTTTTACTAGTGTTGTAATTATATTTTTTTCCTCGTTGTGTATTTCAGAATTACGGTCCCATTTACTATTGTTAAAATAAACGATCAGAATTTGTTAGGAGGAAAAAAAATGATAATGAGTGAAGAACTGAAGGTTCAAAAATCCTTTTAAAATAAAGAATAATTTATTTATGAACTCGATTGTACAGTATAGTTCATAAATATTAAATATGTGTAGGTACCTTGTCTATTTAATGTCATGTTTAAACTGCCATACATGAATTGTCACAGCGATTAAAGTGACAAGGTACTGACACTTCACATATTTCTAAACTCGATTGTACAACGAGTATGTCATTTTGTTCTCGTCTAGAGAGGATCAAAGGGAAGCCATGTTCGATTCGCTTTTGAGGTTTAATTAATTTTAGCGAACGTATGTCATCGTTGCACGGCTGCACAAATACTAGCGCCCGGCCATCGCTTTAGGGTGCGGCTCCACTGAGGCGGAGATGAGCGGAGTGGAGCGGAGCTGTGCCAATATTAACCAATAAAAAAGATAAAAGATGTTTATTCAGTAAGTAGGCCGCACGGGCACTTTTACACGTCAAAAATCTACCAGCGCTTCGCAAGAGACCACTGCTGAGAAGAAACGCCGCAAAAAACTCAACAGTCAGTCGTTTTTTAAACATTGCTTATGATATGATATTATACAAAGAAAAAAACACTTAACCTAGCATTAGCTAAAAGAATGAATGTAACAAAAAATATGTATATTATATATATATCATTCGTAGTTGAGCAGGAAAATGTGTCAAAACTCAAAATTTCTACAAGAACTCATAAATAGTAAATATAAAAAAATTATAAAAATTTATAAAAATTATACTTACCTATGACGGTGCAAAACAACACATAAAAAGGTTCGATACCACCCCAACCTCCAATAGAATCTAAACTAACGTGCACAAGGCGCGCTCGACGTGATCGCATGCGCCTTCTATTGGTTGATATTGGCACAGCTCCGCTCCGCTCGTCTCTCGTGTATTGATTACATTCGGGGACGAGTGGTCATAGCGTTGATTTGAATGGGTATAATTGGATTGTACCCGTGTAGAAAACAGTGCAATACAAACACATCGTCAAAGGTTTATTAACTTTCAGAGGGAGATAGAATACAAATACCACTACCATGGGACTCTTTAAGACTGCGCCGAGCAAACGTCGACCGTCCAGTGGCGCCCTCATCACTATTATTGTGTTTTCTAATTAACTAAAGAATTTCCTTGCAATCGGACGATGCGTTTTTGTAGCGCAAGTATAAACACAATTTATGGGATACGTAACAAACTTTGATAACAATTACCCTATGAGTAGTCAGCTTAACGGGAAAAGGTGGCCACTTTTTTCCGTTAAGTTGATAACTCAAAGGTCAATTGTTATTAAACTATGTGATATGTCCTATAAGTTGTGTTTTCATTTGTAGTACAAAAATGCACCGTCCGATTTCAAGAAAATACTTTATTTTATTAGAAAACACAATAATAGTGATGAGGGCGTCACTGTACATCCGGCGTACGCTCGGCGTAGTCTTAAAAATTGGAATACTAGTGGAAGTATTTTTTTACACGACTGCCCAAAAAAAAAGGAGTGTAATGTTTTCTGGGTTCATGTACGGTCACGAGCGTTAATTTGTGACCCATTTCAAGAAAAATATGCTTGAAGTCGTCAATGTCATTAGAGATGTCAAGTCATTTGTAACTTTTAGGAAACTCAACCTTATTGTTGTAGAGTGTCAGATTGACTTTGGACCTAAGGTGGGTACCAAATTAAATCTCGTGATTGTATGGACGATGTTTTGTTCCACCATAACTTCTAAACGCCTGAGCCGATTTAGATGTGTGTGGTATCGTTAGAATCCTTTCACCATACCGGGTGACCTAGGATATATAAACTGTTAAAATTGAAATAAAAATCATGGAAAAATGACAATTATTATTAAATAGGTATATCGACGACAATAAAAAAAATGCAGTCGCGTTTTTAAAGCTTACTTTTCTTTTAGATATTAATACATATTGTTGGAAAGAGGTTCTAGCTTGTAATATATAAATTACAAGCGTTTGATAAAAGCACGCCATGAGCTTACAGTGATTTTAAAATTACCACATACAAATAACATTGTCACTTACTCGAAATTTAATAAAAGTCTTATCCATCTTGTGCTTTCGTCACCATATTGCATCCATAGCTTGTAGCGCTACAGCGTCTTTACCCCGTAGCTCTACGCTGACCGTAGCCCGTAGCGCTACGGAGACCGTAAACCGTAGCGCTACGGCAGTCGTAGCACGTAGTAAAAATCAATAAATCAATATCTGCGCCTCTATTCCCGACGGTAAAAACCATATCGTAGTTGACCTGTTACGGTATTGTTTTGATGTCAACCGCGAATTGTTTAGTGAATGTTTTTCGTAAAACGACAAGTCAAAACATAGTACTTACACGTGGAATGTTATTTTAGAGTGTTTGTTTTCTTTGTCTGAAGGGTTGTGGTACCCATTAACAACGCAAACCGTCATTATAAATAAAAATCCGGGAGCTGTTGACGCTGTGTGACGTGATTGCGACTGACAGGCGGCGATCGCCGAGTACACCATTATGGTGTAGTTTAAGTCTGACGGGTTAGGTGCGCGGACTAGGTTTCTATGTGTTATTATTCTAAGTTAGGTCACTATTGTTCTGTAGGTGCGAATTATCAAAAGTCAATTACTATTTTTAAAATAAAATGTAATGGGCAACCCTTTTTTTCAGAGCTGGTATCTCGGGGTTTAACCTTTTTATATTTTAACAATATAGTTTAAACAGAGGTATAAGCTGAGCCGTCTTTGTTCGGTGAGAACGCGTTCCAATTTCCGCCTACCGTTTATTTAATATCTCAGATTAAATATATTACAAACGATTACATTAAATGTGTTGTATGAAAATTTTATACGAATCACAAGTTAAGGCATTGTGCCAGTCAATCACGAATTTTCCAGTATTAAGTATAAGAGCTGACAAAAATGCTCCATCTTTTGTAATAAATGCCTACTTCACCATATTTTTTTCTACAGTCATTACTTATGTTGAAAAGTGAGGTGTAGGGCCCGGAATTTTGGGGGTGGCTATTGACAAGTTGTAGGGAGAGAACATCGCTGTTTATCGACGTTATCGACAAATAGTTTTTTTTATTGATTTATGCCTTTATTAATCTCAATTACTGTCAAGGAAATAAGAGCTATCAAAACTTTGACAGATCAAAGACGATATGGTTTTTAGCGCCTAGAATACCGGGCCAGGGGACAATGTCACACCAATTGACCTAGTCCCAAACTAAGCGGGTGCGCCAAAGTTCATATAAAATTGCAACTCCGATTATTAGAACTCCGAATTTTTTTCTCATACCATTTTACATCATAATGATCACTCTTCACACTCTTCATAATATTTTTTAATACTAATGATCGGAACTCATACTCATCTGAACTTATAACGCCAATATTCATGGAACCGTACACTTTTCAGAATTTCTTAAATATCTTACGTGTAGATAAAATTAGGTTAGGTTAGGTTAGATTTATAACAATCCTCAAAAAGTAAAAGTTTCTTAAAAAAATGCATTATGAGTTGCGATAATTATGACTTAAAAAAGTATGAACAAAAAAGTGTAAGCAAAATTTTTCGAAGAAATGATGAGTATAGACACAAATCGTTATTTGTATAAAAAATCTAAAGACCAATTTTATATGAGCCAATATGGACCCCAACTAAGCTCTAGGCTTGTATTATGGGTACTAGACACCGATATAAATACTAATACATAGAGAAATATATACTTAAAAACAGAAAACATCCAAGACTCAGGAACAAATATTCGCGCGTCACACAAACTGCCCTTACCGGGATTTGAACCTAATAATACAAACTGCCTATTCCGACCCCTGATAATAACTCACAAATCACAAAGCTTAAATCATTCATTCATTTCAAGAATCGCCCAGAATAAACACAAGAAAAGAAAAAATGAAGAAAAGACGACGCGCTAGCCTAGTTGGTAGTCACCCTGCCTACGAAGCTAGCGGTCCTGGGTTCAAATCCCGGTAAGGGCAGATATTTGTGTGATGAGCGCGAATATTTGTTCCTGAGTCATGGATGTTTTCTATGTATTAATATTTCTCTATATCAGTATTTATATCGCTGTCTAGTACCTTATAGTACAAGCCTAGAGCTTACACTGAAAAAAATAATTGGTCGATTCCAACAAGATTATGACTGTTGTGCATAAACGCCTTGATTCCATGCGAGACTGACAAGACGTTAGATACATCAACTAAGACGTTAGTTGAATCACTCAAGAAATTACTGTTGTTACTATCAGGCTTTGGTTGATATAAATAATATCTTAACTATTGTATTTTTTTTTGTCAACTAAGAGAAAGTCTCTCTTTGTTGGCTCTCATTTTTTAACCCCCGACGCAAAAAAGAGGGGTGTTATAAGTTTGACGTGTGAGTGTGTGTGTGTGTGTGTGTGTGTGTGTCTGTGGCACCGTAGCTCTTAAACGGATGAACCGATTTGGATGCGGTTTTTTTTATTTGAAAGCAGGTTTTCTAGCGGTGGTTCTTAGACATTTTATATCGAAATCGGTTCAGCCGTTTTTGAAGTATTGAACTTTGAAATGTCAGTGTCGGGGGTTTTCCAACTTTTTGTTGGTTAGGTTTTTGCAGTGAATATCGGACCTCTCTAATCGCAGTCTATTAGCAGTTTGAAATGCTTGTATCATCCGTATTTCTTGGCCGATTTTACAGTCTAGTAAACAAGATCTATCGTCTCCTTAACAACACGATATGTCAATACGATCAATATCAGGCTTGCACGTTAAAGCGTTTCCAGACGGACGGAATTCTATAGGAAGTGATTTTCACCCGAGCGAGCGAATAAAAAATGAAAATTCCCGGTCCCAGGTTCGATTCACGGTATAGGCGAATATTTGTGAGATGGGCGCGAGCTATGTAATTGAGTCTTGGATGTTTTCTAAGTTCTAAGTATTTATGTCATATATAAAACTAGAGGACGCCCGCGACTTCGTACGCGTAGAATTAGTTTCCCGCTACTCCCCCCATTTCTTCCCGTTGGTAGATTTTCGGAAAATCCTTTCTTAGTGCTCACTTACATCATGAAAGGAACCCCTGTACCAAATTTCAAGTTTCTAGCTACAGTAGTTTCGGCTTTGCGTTGAGATATAAGTCAGTCAGGGCCTCTATTCAACACGGTAAAAACAATATCGTGTTTGGCCTGTTATCGTATTGTCACCGTTTTGATAGCTCTTATTTACTTGACAGTAATGGCGTCTGTCGTCATAACAATACCATAACAGGTCAACTACGATATCGTTTGTACCGTCGGGAATAGAGGCGCAGGTCAAAACATTGTATAGCTATACCACCGTTACTCAACGTTTATTAGTAAGGGGCTTAGTATTAGGTCCTGTTTCACAATCGTCAAGTAAAGCATATCTGACACATAAATTTAGCCCTTTCCTTTTCTTACACTTGAACATAGACAAGGAGAGAGCTAACTTTAACTGGTATATAAATTTACTTGTCGATTGTGAAACAGGCCCTTAAAGTATTTATCTAATGTATAATGTAATTCTCGTGTCACAGTGTTAGTAACAAAACTCCTCCGCAACGGCTCGACCGATTCTTACGAAATTTTGTGTATACTGGGTAGTTCTGAGAATAGGTCGTAAAGTATATTTTATAAGGATTGTATGAAAAAAAATTGCATTCGGGCGGAGCCGGGAGCGGACAGCTAGTTTCTGTATCTAAGTTTATCGTTGTCTAGTACCCATAGTACAAAACTAGAGCTTAGTTAGGGTCTAGATCAATTGGTGTGAGATAGTTCCCAGGCTGCCTAATATGGCTGCGTTTATCACGTGACAAAATGTAGATAAGGCATCCGTCACCTTCTTACACGTAAATAAGTACGAGAGTGACGGATGCTTTATCCACATTTGACACGCGATATAGACGTAGCCATACTAGACCCGCTGATATTTATACCCTTACGAAAGCAGTATATCTTCTGCAGCGAAGTAGAATAATTGAAGAATTGAAAATAAATAAATTCGCTTGGTCTTTATTTTGTAGTATGATTTTAACCATTTAGTTGCATTTTAATGTTCCAGTCCTTTACAATACTATAATAGTAAGTTGACATAACTGAAGATTTGACATCGTTCCGCTGTACAGTCGAGATCAAAAATGTGTACACTTTTGTACCTTGTCACATTAATCGCTGTAACAATTCATACTGTAGTTTAAACATGACATTAAATAGACGAGGTACTAAAGTGTACATATTTATGAACTCGACTATACAGCAATAGTTTTATGCAAGGCTTACCAAAAATGAAATTGCATCTAAATGCAGCTAAAATACCCGATTAATAACCCTTTCATGATTAAAGCCCCGCGTTCAACTTCAAAGGCATCCTGATAGACTGACGAGATAGCCTGTCTCTCGCATGTTTCCCAGTAATCAAACAGGATGCATAACAATGGCATAAGGAACAATGTACCGAAGATTGAAACTGTTGTCTAGAATATTCGATTAAACTCAATAACGTACATGGCCAAAATGTTAACACGGTCACACGTACAGTCAACAGCATAAATAAGTGATCATTTATGTACCTTGTCACTTTAACGTCGTGTTGGAAATGTTATACAAAATTGTGAAACGATTGAAAGCGACAACGTACATAAAGGGTCGGGTCCCGTTGGCCTTACTTGCATTTAGCCTTAGCAAGCAAAACGGCTCAGTAGTACACTGACCAAGTATGCAAAATGACTTGGTTATATAATTCCATAGTTACAAAATTGTCTTAGTTTCAAGAAGACTTACTTAGCAAAACGTCTAGGTCGTGAAATGCACCAGTAAGCAGAATGACTCAATTGTGTTAGGTCTTGATTGTATTATCTTGATATGTGAAGATTATCGAGACCATTTGCCTATTAGAACATTATGAAATTAAGTCATTTTACAGCCAAGTCATTCCGTCTATACTATGCCTTATAGCAATGAGGGCGTTTTACAGACCAAGGCATTTTGCTACCCGGACAAAATAAAACTAAGGTGCTCTGCTCGCCAAGGCTAAATGCAAGTAAGGCCAACGGGACCCGACCCATATATGTTGTTGACTGTACATTGCTCGTTTTTAGTGAAGTGCTATTACTGAAACTGACTGTAACCCGGGCATGTATTCATCTGGCCGGCTACGCGTCGCTTTTGTCGTTTACTTTCTCAACCTCTTATCTGATCGAACATTTTGATAGGAAAAGTAGTCTTTATCAACCTTGGAACACGAGTGTTTTTTCTATCGAACTATTCGATCAGATAAGAGTTGACGATATTCTAATACAAAGACCAAAGCAATCTGAAACTAGCGACTTAACTAGGCCTCTATCTACTGGGTATCGAATTGTTTTTAACTAATTAATATTAATTAAAAAGTAAGGCCTACTTACTGAATAAACATCTTTTTAGGGTTCCGTACCTCAAAAGGAAAAAACGGAACCCTTATAGGATCACTTTGTTGTCCGTCTGTCTGTCTGTCAAGACCCTTTATCTCGGGACCGCGTGGAGGTATCGAGTTAAAATTTAAACCATATACTCAAGTCTGCAGTCCCTTGAAGCTGTGAAAAAAAAACTTCTAAATTAACGTAAATAAAGGATACGGCCGTTTATACCCCTAAAAACGTATATTTCGACACTCTCAAGGGAATCAAAATTTATAGGGTATTTTCCGTTGACCTAGAACTATGAAATTTGGCAAGTAACACCGTCTTTTACTACAAGTATAGGCAAAAAAATCTGAAAACCCACAATTTTTAATTGAATCCAAAAAAATCTGGGTCTTTGTGCCAGGAACGGCGGCGGTGCAAATTTTGAATTGAGTTAACCGTGTCATGTGCGGAACCCTCGGTGGGCTAGTCCGACTCGCCTTGTCCGGTTTTTTTATATATTTTTATGCTTACACTACTTGTTACAAATAAACACACCTCATTTATTTACATACATTGAGGGCAAAATCATAATTAATAGCTGCTTAAAGAGTGTGTTTTTATTTCGGTCGCAGGTGTTACCAACTAAGCTGCCGACCAAGTCACCAAACTCTGCCTCACGTGCGTCAGAAACGAAATTGGAAAACTTCCGTAGAAAAGGTAACAAGAATTTCAAAGCAACATAGCAAAGGTTTCATTTCAACGCCAAGAAATGTCGCAAACATATAACGATTGCCACACCGACCAACGAAAATAACCTTTACAAACTTTCGAAACATTGGAAACCTTGTAAAAAGCGTACCAATTGAACTTGATTTGTGAGGGTTTTATAGGAATAACTTCGAGAAGGACGAAGAAACGTGTTGCGCCGACACGAAATGATTGGTGTAATGTAAGGGTACAATACAATCATGACAAAAGGATAAAAAAGATAAAAGATGTTTATTCAGTAAGTAGGCCGCACGGGCACTTTTACACGTCAAAAATCTACCAGCGCTTCGCAAGAGACCACTGCTGAGAAGAAACGCCGCAAGAAACTCAACAGTCAGTCGTTTTTTAAATATTGCTTATGATAAATGATATTATACAACGAAAAGAAAAAACTTAACCTAGCATTATATAAAACAATTAATGTAACAAACAATATGAATATATATATCATGCGTAGTTGAGCAGGAAAATGTGTCTAAACTCAAAATTTCTACAATAAGTAGTAAATATAAAAAATAAATAAAAATTATACTTACCTATGACGGTGCAAAACAACACATAAAAAGTTTCGATACATTCTCCTACAGAAACCGTGTCCCCTAGACAATACACAATGTTTTACATATTTGTATGATTAAGTTATTATTAAGATATTTAGGACGATTGACGATGTCAATATAGTTCTGGGCCTATATTCCCGGCGGTAAAAACCATATCGTATTTGACCTGTTACGGTATTGTTTTGACGTCAGCCGCCATTACTGTCAAGTAAATAAGAGCTATCAAAACGTTGACAATACGATAACTGATCAAAGACGATATGGTTTTTAGCACCTAGAATACCGGAGGGCTTATTGTCTAACGCACTCGCAATCGCAACCGGCTTCAAAGTGGAGCAATTGTTTTCATTTTGTATGCAGACAAGCCTTCGATTTTCAAAATAATCGCTCTTAAAAAAGTGCCTGACCTCTCTTATTTTACTCACTAAGGCCGCAATGGGCATATATTAGGTTAGAAATACAACTGTCATCGCATTGTCAAAGTTATCATAGATTATTTAATAAATAGTAACGGTGGCCGAGTTAAAAACAAAACCATAACAAAACCAAACCAAGATGGCCCCTGCAACATTTTAATTATGTTCAAGCCAGACGCAACATGCCCGGGGCTGCTGGCGCACGGCAGCTCCCCGTGTAATTCAATACTTCCCTTTTAGTGAATTTTAATTAAAGCACTCTGCCTGCAAGTAAAAACGTGGCAGTTTCTGATTTGTTTTTGCTACTGTTACGAGGAAAATTTAATACACAGATTTAATTACTACTTAATTTTAAAACCCTTAGATCGCTAGTGTAAATTATAAATAATAATAAAAGATAATAGTTATTTATGTAACTGGTACATAATGAAGCTTCTTAAGTTACGAGGGCTGAGGTTAGAGCGCGAGCTTGCGAGCTGTTATTACCATGGCAACGCTCATTATAGAATTGTTTTCCCGCTTCGGTTACGCTATAGGTGGTATACTGATATCATTAACGATATAAATATTAGCGGTTTATAGTACGCGAGTAGAAAAAAAAAGATATAAATGGCTATCCGAGTATAAATGTAAATGAACTCGACTGTACATGTTGACCGCCGGGGTTCAAACTCGGTACCTTACGATCACGAGTCAATTCCCTAGCCTATCGACCTTCTCTAAAACTTGTAATAGACAGCCGGTTTTAAAAGTTTCTAGTTACTAAATTAAACATGTTTTCAACCACCAGCTCCCGTGCGGTTACCTAATGACTCGCAGACAATTATTACGCAAACGTATCGTTTCGCAGAATTTTCATTTCGTAGAAAGCTAATTCCTGCTGAAACCTTATCATTTCCAGATTAATTTTTGGTGGTCACAGATCTAACCTAACCTAACCTACGTAACCCATGCTTAAAATAATCTGAAAACAATAAGATTTCAGCAGAAATTAGCTTTCTACGAAATGAAAATTCTGCGAAACGATACGTTTGCGTAATAATTGTCGGCGAGTCATTATATCACGCTCCCGTGCAGTCTTCGGATTGAATTTACTCTAGTTAAATCATAATTAAATGGAAATAAGGAAGTCTCCCCTTCTCCTCCGTCCCTCTCCTCGAAGTCTTCCTGTTTACACAAGCTACATCGATTTTCTATCAACTCAGAAATGCAACTTCGTTTTATTGGATACTAGCTGCCCGCCAGCGGCTTCGCCCCGCTGCAAATTTCCGACCTTCCCGTTGGATTTTTATATTTTTTCCTACATATAAACGTTATCCTGACAATAATGAACACAACAAAAAAGAAATCAGCCAAATCGGTTCAGCCGTTCTCGAGTTTTGCGCTTAGCAACACATTTAGTGATTATTTTTTATTTATATAGATAGACTAGCGCGACGGGCATCCAGGGATTTAAGCTGCGACCACACCGGTGCTTAAAATACGGTGACGGTACGGAATCGCAGTGACGCGTCGTATTAGCACCGTTTTTGACGCACGCTCCCCACACCGCTGCTTAAAAAACGGTGTCGTTGCTTAAACAAAAGACGGGGTCATAGTAACAACATGGCGCCGTTTTTGACGTACCGTAATATACGCACCGTTAAGCAGCTGTGTGGGGAGCGTGCGTCAAAAACGGTGCTGATACGACGCGTCACTGCGATTCCGTACCGTCACCGTTTTTTAAGCATTGGGGTGTGGAGCTTGCGTCAAAAACGGTGCTGATACGACGCGTCACTGCGATTCCGTACCGTCACCGTATTTTAAGCACCGGTGTGGGCGTAACTTTAAATTTAATGTTTCTATTACGTTTTCGAAACTACAATGAAATTATAATTTTGGAATTCCTGTTAAAACACAAACCGGTGGAAGATACGGGTTATTAATTTATTTTGACACAATCAATTTATAACCTTATGGACTTTAAATAGAAAGTTAAGTGTCCATTATTGGTGCCTTCAGCTAATAGTGTCCCATCATAAACAAACACGGCAAACAACTCCGCCACACAGGGCGTTTGAGAACTGTTCCTCGTCGCATGGCACTTGCAGGTAAAACCCGCGCGTCATCGGTCCCACGTACTACGAGCGTCTACCCGCCGAACCCAAACGCGAACCATCTGACGAAACGTTTAGGCGCCGGCTTAGGAATCTTTTGTTGGATAACCCAGTTTATTCGATAAATGAGTATATGGAACTTGACTTATAAAATAAGATTGACTTTTAATTTTTTAAATTTTTATTGTACTTTATATTTGTGTTGACTTTTACTATTTTTATTATTATAATTTAATTCTATTTCCGGCGACCTCAATGTAACTGCATATGATTTGACATGTAATGTAATTTATACTGTGTTATATTGAGTAATAAAATCTGAATCATTGGTTCCATCGTCCTATCTGTTCTGCGAGCGATGTGGCCCGCCCAATGCCTCTTAGTCTTTTTCAATTCCAATTGGTAGATCAAATTCTGCTTTGGTATCATATAATATTTCCAACAAAAACCTTCAGTAATTGGAAATGTTTATTTGATTGGAGACTCAGTTCAATTTATAAAATACTTCAAAGAATTAAATATTTAAGATCGCCTCCGTTTTCCCGGCAACGCTGTGGGTGGGAGGGAGGTAGGGAGAACCCCTCTCTATTCAACAAGTGCATTCAATCCTAGATATCAGAGCTTCCGACAAATTGAAGGAAACTCTCTGAGGGTGTTTACATGGTGTTTAATATTATTTATATTTCTCGCAGACTTTGGTTACGCCGCAAATATATAAAACTAGAGGACGCCCGCGACTTCGTACGCGTAGAATTAGTTTCCCGCTACTCCCCCCCCCATTTCTTCCCGTTAGGGGTCGATTTTCGGAAAATCCTTTCTTATTGCTCACTTACATCATGTACCAAATTTCAAGTTTCTAGGCACAGTAGTTTCGGCTGTGCGTTGATATATAAGTCAGTCAGGTTTGCCTTTTATATATGTAGATGTGATAAACGATGTCAAACAAGGTGATGGGGCGATATTTAGAGGTTGCACAAAGGGCTAAGTTTGTATGAACATAATTGTCTTTTCTAGCGGCCCCGGATGATTTACTTATAATGGATTAGAGGACTTTTAAATGCACATAAATATATAAATATATATTTTAACAAAAACTGTGAAATAACCAAATCCGCCAAGTTAAAGCAAATTGAACCCCCTAGCTTAAGTAATAAGGTCACTAATACATTCGCGATGATATGAGACATACGCCCTTTTTTTAAATGAAGACAATTTCCTCTCATCTTTCTGTTATTCGTTTTATTTATCCGATATCCGCTCTGTTCTATTTCAATTTTAATCCTCTACTCGTGCAACTTTACAAGTATTTTTATCTGTTATTATCGGGTTTATTTAGAGAAAGGATTATACTCATTAAGTTATTTTGTTTTCTGTTGACTGCTTTTAAAAGGAAAAAGTAAAGGGCTTAACAACCCTTTTTTTAATTGAGCCCTTAACTATGTACACTATTTCTGCTACACTATATGATGACGTGGAGAGCGAAAATAATAAAGTCCTTGCATGTGTTTCAATCGATACAGGTTATTGACGAAACCTAAGTGTTAATGTTCTACTTACATTATTTAACTGATAGAGGTTATCCGATTTGGCGGGCAGCAGGTTCAAATCGATCAACACTTACCTGAAACAAAACAAATGCTTGTTAGCTAACAAGTATATATGAGTCGTCGCTTTACTTTCTAAACCTCTTTCTGATCGAATAGTTATATAGAAAAAAACAATCATGACATACATTTAAATATTTTTTCTATTACTAAAATGGTTTTACCTATCAATTTTATTTTTTTCGAAAGGACATTAAATAAGGCAAATAACTGCCGCACTTAGAGACGTCAATTAAATTTAATGCTTGTGCAATAGGTCTTCGAGTCAGACTCGCCCTTGACCGGTTTTTCAACTGGCGCATGCTGTAACAACTGTCAACAAGTATTAGAGTTTTAATACTATAACACTAGAAAAGCCCCTGCGCGTGCCCTTTGTCGGGTTATATTTGAGGCAATGCAAAATATAGCAAAGTGCACAGCAAACAAACGTCTGAATAAAATCTATTTTTGTTTAATCCCCTGAAATACTGGACGGGATATCGTTACACTAACACAACAACAAAAAGCATTGCCATACCATTTTTAACAATGTATGAAAATTTCTAAATCAGTTCGAATCGACCCCAGTAGTTAGATTAAAAAAATATGTTAAAATGAATTAATTATATTAAAATTAAGAAATGACCTTCATTTGACCCCTTAGTGACGGTCCGAATTGCGCTATATCAATCTCTTTTGTGGTTTTACATAAAACATATAAAAACCTTTCCAATATTTTGTTTTATAAGTCCAATTTGGATATCTAGCTGACACCTACGTATGAAGACAGCTGCGCCTCTATTCCCGACGGTTATAACGATATCGTAGTTGACCTGTTATGGTATTGTTATGACGTCAGCCGCCATTACTGTCAAGAAAATAAGAGCTATCAAAACGGTGATAATACGATAACAGCGCCTCTATTCAACACGGTAAAAACAATATCGTTTTTGTCCTGTTATCGTATTGTCACCGTTTTGATAGCTCTTATTTACTTGACAGTAATGGCGGCTGACGTCATAACAATACCTTAACAGGTAAACTACGATATTGTTTATACCGTCTAGAATAAAGGCGCTGTTGTCATGTCAAATTTAATCGTTTACAATTTGACTGTAATTCTTATGATGAATTAATATATTAATGAGACCCGGCTACGTTTAAGGGAAGAAAAACATTATCGCATTTGGTATGGAAATTTTTAGCTTCACAATCTTCTTACTTTTTATTGTTCTCTGCCAGCTTTTTCACCTGATAAGACAAGACATTGACCTTCTGTCTTATTTGGCTGAAGTAACTAAGCCTAGGTCTTAGTGTTCAAGTGCTTTAAAAACTGGTATAGGTAAAAACGAGCGTTGCCCATGATTTCCGAAAATCAAATTTGATTGGTTGTAGAATTTCCCATTCCCATTTTTTCCCGATCTTATTTTTATTCAATTTACGCCCTACTACCACAGTTTTACTAACAATACAAAATAATAAAGCCTCTACCATTAATTCCACTCGAGAACATAAAATGAAAACACATTTGCGGAGAGAAAAGTTTCTATAATTCCTAAACAAAGATTTTGCGCAAGCAAGAGCCTTACTCGTAAAGAGGAATTTCTAAAGAAATATTGCAATGCATTCTCGCATAGCCAGTGAGACTCTCAACGTTATAAACACCTGGCTCCCTATTTGCAAGAAAAGTAAAAAACTCATTGAAATAATAATTTTATTATACCTTTTTCGCATAGGTAATTATAAACATCGGTGTCAACTTTCATGGCAAAGTACGGGTTGCAGAAAAACAAATACAAACAAATACATCTAGTATTTAGAACCTTTATTTTTTACTAGAGGACGCCCGCAAATTCGTACGCGTAGGATTAGTTTCCCGCTACTCCCCCCATTTCTTCCCGTTGGGGACCGATTTTCTTAACCCTTAGCTCTCTGAATCGGACATGTGTTGCATTTCAACCCTTTATCAATGTGTGATTCTATCCATCAGTTTACACCTAAAGTCTGTTCCTATTCGGACTGCCAATGACAATAACAAGTATACCTGACTGTAACTGTCTTTAGATAGAGGATGAAATAGCGATGAGAATAATGTTAACTCTAATTAGTTTATTAAAAAGGTTCATCATCATCATTATATAATTATGCTGGGTGAGACAGAGACGAAAACCTAGTTTGTTTTTTTTCTTAATTAATGGCTTTCACTCCTTGTTTTAACAAGGTGTATTTCGCCAGTATCGAGTTTTAGACAATCGCCATGAACTTATTAGAGAAACAAGTCCATGGATATTACACGCGAGGACAATTGTTCGGTTAAAGAGATTTACTCTGGTGGACTAAACAGAAGCACATGGGGTTAGCTCCACGCGCTTCTGTCAAGTCCGAAAACCTAGCTTATCAATCAAATCTATCAAAACTTCTTCTACATTTTCATGTCAAATATATTTCGAAAAAAATAAACGTATGTGTCAAGCACCAGTCAGTGTCATCGTCTTTTACCAAAAGTACTTTTCATCAAAAAATACAAGGTTAAATAGAGATTACTAGACAATGATTAAGTGTATAAATAAATAATATGACTATGCTCAACCTTCAAAAGTACGCGAATATGGAGTTATAATGGTAAATTGATTTGTATACAAGAGTGACGGAACGAATGGGAACAGACTTTACCCACTCCTGTATGCATTCCACCCTTTCACACTTATGCGTTTCTCCCCCCACCACCAAGCTTCCGGGAAGCTCCAGCGCCACCCGAGGGGAGATTTCACCCACTGAGGGGGGGTATCGCCCACGGTGGAAACCCAAGCTATAATCCGTCAATGAATGCCCAACACTATTTACAACGCGCCGCAGTAAGTCTTGCAAAACTAAAACCGGACACGTTCAAGTCGGATTCGCCCACCGAGGGTTCCGCACATGACACGGTCAACTCAATTCAAAAAGCACGATTCCTGCCGCAAATTCGTTTTTTTTTTTCTTCATCTTATTTTTAATATTTTCCCATAACTATGATAGAATAATGTTATATAACTCTCCTAGATTATTTGAACTCAATGGCTAAAAACTAATGTCACATTATTTATTTGTAGGCCTCAATAGTCCTGGATAAGGCCGAAAAAACCACCCTAAAATTTGGTTACAGAGCTGGAGATAAAAATACCACTGCAATGATAACTTATTAATCCTTTAAATCATAATGATAAATCAAGGTTTCATTTTTAATAACAATATTTTTTATTAGTGTAAAAGAACTTTCTCCACACCGCTCCAAAGTATTACAAAACGAACTCTTATTTTTGCCGTCTTGTAAAATTGTTCATACAGAGGTTTTTTGTTTAGCTGTCGCAGAAAAACAAATGAATAATGTAAAAAAAAATTTTCTCTAATTTAATTTTGATTAGTGCCGTGGTATATTCCACATTAAAAGAATATCATTAAGTGGATGGTTCATACTGATTCTCAAAACTTATTGATCACCCCTCGTAAACGAGCTTTTTAAAGCCGGGGAAGCAGCTAAAACTGTCTATTCGTTCGACTAACAATATAAAATGAGTTGTGTTTGGTGCATTTGTTAATTAGTCCGGCGCAGACAGACTAGAATGACCACAGAACAGAAAAAAACAGTAGAAGTGTCAAGTGGACGTGTAACGTGTGGCATAGTTTTGCGGAATTCCGCATAACCTACCACACATTTGCCGTGATCGCTTATTTCGATGTTTCGATATTTCGATATTTCTAAATTAGGAAATAAATCCAGAGGCATGCCTTATTGTGCTATTTTGGAGTGTAAAAACGATAGCTGCACCAAAAACATTTGTTTTTTTTACGATAGTTTGAGTAATTGGCGACAACAGGTCTGATACTAAGCGAAGCTCATGCCACTTCCACTGTTTTTTCTATTCCGTGAGAATGACCGATGAGAGGGAAACATTAATTTGGGAAGGGGTGCTTTGAGTTATTTAGATTTTATAGATGTATATAGGTCTCTTTGAACATGAAGGCAAAGGAAGGGTTTGCGGGGGTCATAATACGAGAGAGAAATAACAGGGCCTCTATTCAACACGGTAAAAACAATATCGTTTTTGATCTGTTATTGTATTGTAACCGTTTTGATAGCTCTTATTTATTTGACAGTAATGGCGTCTGACGTCATAACAATACCATAACCCGTCTTTGTATATACAGGGTGTCCCAAAAGTACCACGCCACAGTGACACCGGAGGTAGGTCAGCTCAAGAGGAACCTAACCAGCCTAACATGACCTCAGTAAAATATGACTTTATTTTTTTCAAATTGCTAGACCAATTTAATTTTAATTTGCAATTGGTCTAGCAATTTGAAAAAAATAAAATCATATTTTACTGAGGTCATGTTAGGCTGGTTAGGTTCCTCTTGAGCTGACCTACCTCCGGTGTCACTGTGGCGTGGTACTTTTGGGACACCCTGTATTATAGTTACAGACTTGTCCATACTGACCGATCTAAATGTGCCACCCTGTATAAAAAAGAAGATACTGAGTGACTGGCTGACTGATCGATCAACGACGACGACGACGACGCGCTAGCCTAGTTGGTAGTGACCCTGCCTACGAAGCTAGCGGTCCTGGGTTCAAATCCCGGTAAGGGCAGATATTTGTGTGATGAGCACGAGTATTTGTTTCCGAGTCTTGGATGTTTTCTATGTATTTAAGTATTTATTTCTCTATATAAGTATTTATATCGTTGTCTAGTACTAATAGTACAAGCCTAGAGCTTAGTTTGGGGCTAGGTCAATTTGTGTGAAATCGTCCCTTGATATTTATTTATTTTTATTTTAACGTACAGTTAAAACCTACGGACTTGAAATTTGGTAGATTATTCCTTGGGTATCCTAGGGGTGTACTAAGAAGGGATTTTGGGAAACTCCTCCGTAACGGGGTAAAATTGAGGGAGGAGCGGGAAAATAATTATTTGCGTACAAAGTCGCGGGCATTTAGTAGTTATATAAACTGGTTATACCTGGTATAATCCTGTTCCGCATTATACTCTATTACTATTCAGATTCCGGTTATCTTTCTTTTTAAACATCATGTAAAGCCCTTTGAGCCTCGTCCAGATGTTTGTGACGCGGAAACAGCGCTTTCTTTGCCACTTTGTGTGGATAATCTTACAAAGTAAGTCGTTTCTTTTAGCGCCCGTTCAAAATAATACAAGTCTCCCAAGGTTCAAATGAAACGGTACAAATCTAGTATCCTACTATAATATTATAAATGCGAAAGTTACACTCTTATCTAGTGTACTTATACCCTTTTAGCTAACTCGACTTTTATCGGCTTTTCCAGAAAAGGGCCGAATTTTAAGTACCCGAAACCGACGTGTTTGCATGATTCGATGTATGAATGTGGACAAAGCGAAAGAGATTTGTCAAGCAGGTGGAAAGAAGTGGTAGCTGCCTACCCCTCTGGGAAACAGGCGTGATTTAATGTATGTATGTAAAATGTTCACATTTTATATTTTTTTGTTACTATTTTTTTATGCTTATTTCAAATCAAATAGGGTTTGAATTCACGACTTTTTTAATATTTCCAATTTAAGGATTAAAAAAGGTAGCTGTAGTGAGGCAATGGCTAAGATACGCGTCATATTCGGGTGCTGTTTGTGGGGTCGTCGTTTCACGCTTGGAAGGACTGGTTTTCCAGTCACTTATCAAGTTTATCAAAGTCATTGCTTTTGACGTGGAAGCGTTAAGGCGTAAAAGATGTTTAAAATATTGTCAACTCGTTAATACCTCACCTCAGCAGACTGTTTATCTATATATATAAAAGGCAAACCTGACTGACTTATATATCAACGCACAGCCGAAACTACTGTAGCTAGAAACTTGAAATTTGGTACAGGGGTTCCTTTCATGATGTAAGTGAGCACTAAGAAAGGATTTTCCGAAAATCTACCCCCAACGGGAGGAAATGGGGGGCTAATTCTACTAACTAATTCTACGCGTACGAATTTAGGATCATGTTCGATTTACGAAATTGCTTGATTACGAAGTAATTATGAATTAGTATGTATATTTTTGCAAATTCCGATGATAACTTCAATTTACTCCGTTAAAAAACGAATACACAAAGCAAACATTAATCAAATATTGCATCGGGCAGCTCGTTGCCGGGGAACCTAGGCTAGCTAAGGTCTATAAATAGGATTCCCGGGCAGGCCACCCAACCCACCCCAAAGCCGATACGGGGGGGGGGGGGAGGTATGCGCATTGGAGTTGCACACTGATGCATTTCATTGGCTTTGAAACGTTTGGAGCACAGCAGAAAACAGAAAACAGAAAACAGAAAACCTGTGCGTTTCATGTTTTTAATTATATTATAGCGGGACGCCATTCAGAATGGCTGTAACAAGAAGCATATTCCGACTTGATTTTTGTCGTTTCGTGTCACGTCCGTTGAAAATGCCTGCAGTGCATGTTGATGCCTTTAGTGATCTCTTTTCGAAGCTGGCCTGATTTAATTACAAGGCTGGCCAATTAATACCACCGCGTCCGATTCAATGCACAAGTTTAATTGATTTAGTGTCATTATACTCCTGGCAATGAAAGATTGTGGATGGAAAATTTGACAGCAGAAATTTTGACTACGGAACTTTGTTTAGACTAGTTAGGAGATAAACATACTAAAAGTCCCCACCCCTCGGAGGTGAGCCCGAGGGAGCGGGGCACAAAGGTTCCGTTTTTTTGTTTTTGTTTACATCTTGAAAACAATGCGTCATAGGAAATGTTGCTGTATCGCATTATTGAAGTTGATAAAATTATCTACAACTTTGATTCTATACATTTTTTACCTATTTTCAATCGTTGTCTAGATATGAGCTCCGAAAAACGGTCGATTTTCGAAGTGTTTTTAGCTAGGGTATGACTGCACGACACCTTGCGCTTGTGATTGATTATGCGCTGACACTTGGCACACTTGACTCTTAGCTGGTCCTGAGTAGATTCAGACCGGGAGTCATATCAATTTCTGCTTTCAACTTTTCCATCCACACCTCCCTTTTGAGCATTCATTTACCAAGCTATTAGGTACGAATGGAAAATCGTCCACGTGAAATAACCATTCTGAAATTCGGTCAAAAGTAATACCTATAGTATCCAAAAGTAAATTTAGTGAAAATGTAATTGTGCTGAAAAGTATTTATAATTATAACCAAATTTATTTTCATTGTAAATTAAGTCCAAATGGAATTTTGTCCATTATAAATTATGAGCAAAATGAAATACGCACAAGTGAATGTAGTCTAATATGAATTAAGACCATATAAATCTAGATATATAAAAGGCAAAGGTTTGCCTTTTATATATCTAGATTTATATGGTCTTAATTCATATTAGACTACAGACTACATTTAAGGATTAAAAAAGATAGCTGTAGTGAGACAATGGCTAAGATAGGTACGCGTCATACTCGTGAATGGGTGCTGTTTGTGGGGTCGTCGTTTCACGCTTGGAAGGACTTGTTTTTCAGTCACTTATCAAGTTTATCAAAGTCATTGCTTTTGACGTGGAAGCGTTGAGGCGTAAAAGATGTTTAACATATTGTCAACCCGTTAATAGCTCACCTCAGCAGACTGTTTATCTATATATATAAAAGGCAAACCTGACTGACTTATATATCAACGCACAGCCGAAACTACTGTACCTAGAAACTTGAAATTTGGTACAGGGGTTCCTTTCATGATGTAAGTGAGCACTAAGAAAGGATTTTCCGAAAATCGATCCCCAACGGGAAGAAATGGGGGGGGGGTTTATTTGGTGTACAATAAAGTGTTTTGTATTGTATTGAATTGTATGACAGGACTTTTTATTTCTATATATTTTCACCAGAGGACGCCCGCGACTTCGTACGCGTAGAATTAATTTCCCGCTACTCCCCCCATTTCTTCCCGTTGGGGGTTGATTTTCAGAAAATCCTTTCTTAGTGCTCACTTACATCATGAAAGGAACCCCTGTACCAAATTTCAAGTTTCTAGGTATAGTAGTTTCGGCTGTGCGTTGATATATAAGTCAGTAAGTCAGGTTTGCCTTTTATATATATAGATAAGGCACCCTAGCCAGGATGGAAGTGTAGTGAATTGTAAACTTAATTAGTTACTCTAACCCTAGTGTTTGCTTGGCACATGCGTGCGTGTGGCACATCCCGGGATTAACCGACTAGGTAATACACGGTGATCAAAGGCCGAACCGGCGCAGCGTGCCATGATTGGATGTCAAATGTAATAACTTAGGCTAGGATTTTGGGGACATACCGTGGTTCTAGAAACCATGGGAGTATCCCACTTTCATTTTGGCCATCAGTATAAGTTATATTTCAAAATTCATATCCATAACTTATATTTGTTTTTAACGCTTTCATAGCGGCTATTCAGCACTAAAATTCATTTAAAATGGTTTAGCTATACAGGGTGTTCGGCTGAAGGTTGGACAAACTTCAGGGACTAACTCTGTAGGTCATACTCATCAACTTTTATCATGGGACCAACATCGAAATCGCGAAAGAAAAACAGCTGTTCCATACATTTCGGCTGTTTATCTCTCAAAATTTGAGAACAGCTGTTTTTTTTTTCGCTATTTGTACGTTGGTCCCATAATAAAAGTTGATGAGTATGACCTACAGAGTTAGTCCCTAAAGTTTGTCGAACCTTCTGCCGAGCACCCTGTATATAAAAAAGTGTATTTTCAAATATGACAATACTGAAAGTCAAAAACAAGGTTGTATACCTATATAATAATTAGGAAATAGCGGCTCAATGGATTCTTAAATCACAAAACCATCAAAAGCCCCCAACCCTACACTACAAGGCACACGTCCAAAATGACCAGGGGTAAAATTAATCCTGGTTACTTCGTATGCAGATCGAAATAAGTAGCTGGGATTAAAAGTACCTAGTGCTAATAATATGTTGAAGGGTTCGATTGGAGATGTACCTAGACTTAACTACAAGAATAATAAGTATGATATGAAGTAGTGTGTTTGTGTATACTCGAAAATCTAATTCAAGATCAAAATCCTAACCTCAACGGGCGCACATTCGCAGTGATTACTGCATTTTTGTTTAAGTGTAGGTATTTTCATCAATAAAACTTACCCTAATATTACTGGTTACACGAGTTCTCATTCATGTTTTTATGAAATAATGTTAAAATAACTAAATAATCAAGATGGGAACTGTCAGATTTTAGTCTTTAATTAGATTTTTGAGTATAGTCGAAGCTTAGATGAAGACCGCAGGTTTGAATGGATTGTGTGTAACATGACAAGTTTATAAAAGGCGTAAAGTAAAGTGAAAAACATTTGTTGCATCGACCACAGTATGTATATACGTATTATTAAGGATGATTTCCACCAAACGGCTCGCATTCCATCGGATCGGAAAGGATACGGACGGACGCGGCGACAGCCGATCGCGTCTATTAAAATTATTATTGTCTATTTATGACGGAACCGATCGCGCGTCGCAGCATACTTTCAGCTACGATCGCGTGTCGCGGAAGACGCCCGCGGTCAAGTTGCTGTGCGCGGCTTGCTAATATAGACTTTAAATACTGTGAACATGATTTGATATCGTTTAAAGACCATAAAATTATTTCCGTTCCGATCCGTTGCGGGCTTTTTTTTCCCGATTATAATAAATTACCGTTATATATTTTCCATTATTTGGATAATCTAAAACCACTATTACTGTACCATAACATAATTCATGCTTTTTCGGTACAAGGATAAATATTTCTAAAAACAAGTTATCATTGACAAGTAATGGATTTTAAAACTGAAACAGCTCTTCGCGGCCAGCAATCCTTAACAAAAAACACATTAAGCTTACTTTCATCCAACTGTTGTCACAAACGTAATGTGTAGTACAGTCACGAGATTTAATTTAGTACCCAACTTAGGTCCAAAGTCAATCTGACATTCTAAAACAATAAGGTTGAGTTACCTAAAATTTACAAATGACTTGACATTACTAATGACATTGACCACAGAACAGAAAAAACAGTAGAAGTGTCAAGTGGGCGTGTAACGTGTGGCATAGTTATGCGGAGTTCCGCATAACCTACCATACTTTTGCCGCGATCGCTTATTTTGATATTTCGATATTTCGATATTTCTCAAATAGGAAATAAATCCTGAAGCATGCCTTATTGTGCTATTTAGGAGTGTAAAAACGATAGCCGCACCAAAAACATTTTCCATGGTGGCGTGTTGTTTTTATGATAGTTTGAGTATTGGCGACAACAGGTCTGATACTAAGCGAAGCTCATGCCACTTCCACTGTTTTTTTCTATTCCGTGACATTGACGACTTCAAGCATATTTTTCTTGAAATCCCAAATTAACGCTCGTGACCGTACTAACCCTAGTATTTTCAATGGATTTGCTCCACTGATAACGAGGCGAGGTCTGCTAATTACTACAACGTTGCGTTTGACCGGCGACAATCATCAAAGGGCTTAGAGGGTGCACCGCGTCTGCAGCAGTAATTAACGCGACGCTACTTGCAGTGCTAGATCAAAACAGTCACTTAATCCTTGTTAGTTTTGTTTCAAGTTTATTGGAGTTGTATTAAGGTTGATTTTGAATTACAGTTGTATTTTGAGTTACTACTGTTTTGATCTAGCAGTGCGTCTGTCGCCACTGTTTTGCCACTCAAACGTATTATAGCTTCTCTACGAGTGTATATCATAGTTTCGACTACGTACTCTCGGAAAATCATGCTATCGAATGTTCGTTGGCTCGTCTGTTACTGGATCGAATATTTGCTAGGTCGAAAAGCGTAGAAACAATAAATCGTCAAATCGAAATTGAGATTTCGATTGTCATCCCATAGAAAATCTCAGACACGAATGTTCATTGGCTCGACTGTTACTGGATCGAATATTCGCTGGGTACGAAAAGCGTAGAAACGATAAATCGTCAAATCGAAACTGAGGTTTAATAACCATAACCATATAATTCTAGATTACGTTTTGTCGATTGTACATATTTCGGCCACAAGTATTTCGATCCAGCGAATATTCATTACAATAACAGTCGAGCCAATGAATTTTCGATACACCACTGATCGAAACTATACAATTCTAGATTACGTTTTGACGATTGTACATGTTTCGGCCACATATTTTCGATGTAGCGAATATTCATTAGTTCATTACAATAACAGTCGAGCCAACGAACATTCGATAGCATGATATTCCGAGAGTACGTAGTCGAAACTATGATATACACTCCTTCTCTACACTATAGATAAATACAGACGATTACAGGCAAGCACGATAGTGTAGCGGACATACTCGGCTGTATTCGCCGATCATCGTCTATGATCGCCGATGATCGTGAGCAACACAATCTACGTCCACCTTGTACGCTTGCCGTTCGAAAAACTACTACGGGCGATAGTGCAGATGCTCGCACGATGATCATGCCTGCTTATTCAACCTTATTGCACTTAAAATATGTGTACAGGGTATTGATTCTCTCAAAAGCAAAGGTGAGCGAATGCAGGAGTGAAGTCCAAGCGGCGAGTTTAAGTTGTCCCGTCAGAGCGAGCAAAACACATAGCGCGTGCATTCTCAATTAGGCAGCCTTATACGTTCGAGAAGCCATGCTGCCAATTTGAATACACGCGCTGAAATGTGTTTTGTTCGCTTTAACGGGACTACTTAAACTTGCCGCTTGGACATCACTCCTGCGTTCGCTCACCTGTGCTTTTGAAAGAATCACTACCCAGGTCGATTCACAAGAGTTGGCACGAATGGATTGAACGAAAGTAATGTCACCTATCATTGTGTGAGTGCCGTCCTGTGAACCGATGTTCGAATTTCAAACCGAAAACCTGTCATTATTTTACACACTTGTATACTTTCGTTCACTCGTTCAATCCATTCGTGCCAACTCTTGTGAATCTAGCTGTACGTCGTTTTCGGCGTCTATTCCACTATTTCCCCAACAATATTCGTATGACTCGGCCACGTTTACTGACAAGTTAATAACGGGTATCATAATTCACAGCGTTAATAATATGTTAACAATAGGGACAAAGACAATATGGAAAGGGAACCTTTGTACAGATCTGTCACGCACGAATCGACACCATAACCGACAAAGGCTATTGTTTTTCATCGGTGATTAGGTTACCTTATCTTACAGATGGGCCCACAGAACAGAAAACACAATAGAAGTGTCAAGTGGGCGTGTGAGTGAAAATCCACCTGCGACGGGAAGAAATGGCGGGAGTAGCGGGAACGTAATTCTACGCGTACGAAGCCGCGGGCGTCCTCTAGTTATACATGAAAACCTTCCTCTTGAATCACTCTATCTATTAAAAAAAAACCGCATCAAAATCCGTTGCGTAGTTTTTAAGATATAAGCATACATAGGGACAGACAGACAGACAGCGGGAAGCGACTTTGTTTTATACTATGTAGTGATACGGTAAAATTCACGAGAATCAACATCCCTCTTGTGCAGGAATGACGCAAGCCTTTTTAATTATGCAGCCGCCACCGAGTTCCGGTGTTACACACATTGAATGGCCGAAAACGTGACCGCACTTAACACGTGTATTGTTTGTGATGCAATAATCCAAGCCAGGCTAGTTGACATTCAAACCGCGAGTTGAATGAACGGAATGAAACGGAGCGGAGTATATTTATTTTTAAGGTTCTGTACTAGTATAAACTAACTGAAACTGGAAATGTCTTCACCGTAATACTGCCCTTCTAAGAAAATAAGCAGTATCCCAAATTCAAGAATCAAGGCAGTTTTATCTCTCCACTGTTAGTAATAAGGTTGATATTGGTACAGAAGTTTTATCTGAGATACTGCCTTTTGGCTTAGGTGAGCAGAATAGATCCATATCCATAGGAGAACCGTTTAAAAACGTAAAAATTTACGTTTAAAAAGTAAAATTACTGCCTAGAATAGAAGCGCTGTGCGGAACTGGCGGTGTGTAAGTCCGACTCGCACTTGGCAGGTTTTTCTCTGTATGACGTCGGCGCGCAACAATATCGTTCATTACTATAGTATACAAGCGCGTCAGCTCTCGCGTATCTAGGGGTACTGATTTTTGATTGTTTTCGACTGGGTACGATCTCATATAGAGTTGTGGACAATTTTGTATGGACATAATTTTTATTGAATAGGGAATATTAATTATTTCATTCACAGTTTCAATAAAATTAGCTTGATGAATGACGTTCTTCCACCGAGCGCTTTACGATTAGAGAATGCAAATAACCGGTTATAACCGGTTTTAACCGGTTATTTTCATACAAATATGGTTAATAACTGGTTAAATTGCATTCCCTATTTACTATGAAACTGTGGAACGAACTCCCTTCGGCGTTATTTCCAACCAGATATGACATGGTTGCCTTCAAGAAAAGAGAAGAAGAAGAAAAACATTTATTCGTGACAAACATAAACAAGAACAGATAAAAACGTACGAAAAGAAAATAGCCACGAAATGGTCCCAACTCAGCGTAATGCTGGCTTTAAAGTCCTGAGGGCTTATTGTCTAACGCAATCGCAATCACGATCGTTTTCATTTTGAAAATCGAAAGCTTGTCTGCATACAAAAAGAAAACAATTGCTCCACTTTGAGGCAGGTTGCGATTGCGAGTGCGTTAGACAATAAGCCCTCTGGTTAGAGGTGAGACGTATATACTGGAATAGGTTTTTAAGTAACGTAAAAATAAACAATAAACATGGGCGCAACTATAAGCATTATTTAAGTATCTTATTGAACATATTTGTACCGATGATGCTGTAAAAATATATTAATGAGGGCGCTGGTACGCGTACAGTCAGCAGCAGAAGTAGCTACGCAACCGAAGAGGTAAAATGATCTGGACTCGACTCTATTGTCAAGAGAATACGTCGTGTCTAGATCATCATCAAACACCGGATTGACGGGGGCAAAAATGTACCAGTGCTAGTGATTCATTAAATGTCGACTAAGTTTATCGATATCGATAAAAAGTAATTTTAAATCATCATTACCATAAGTAATGGCCAAGTTTGAATACCTTTTAATTATGTGCAAACCTCTTTTATTTATACTTATTGCAACTATAAACAACCTATCTAAACTATCTGACATTGACTTCGGACTCGAATTATTTTTGACAACCATTGAAATTACATTGAATAATAAATTCATTCAGTACAACAATATTCTTTAGCATTCCGACAAATTGAGAACCTTTTTTGTTTTTTTAAGTCGGTTAAAAATGACTCGAAAAAAAAGATCGTTTATCTTCATGGAAAGCTGATCATTCAGATATAGAAGATAAAGGTACGACTTACTTTTGCAAAACATGAAAGATCCATATGTCACGAAAAAAGTTGTCGATAAACTTAGTCGATTTTTAATTAATCACTAGCACTGGTACATTTTTGCTCCCGTCAATCCGGTGTATGATCATCATGTTATTCTGCTTAGCTACTTTTGATGCTGACTGTACGTAAGAAGGGTCGCGTGGGATGGATTAAAGCCCCCTGAGAGGGGGGGGGGGGGGACAAGGTTGTCCGCGCCCGTCTAGACGCGTGATTACAGGCGAGTTAACTTTATTTTGTACATTTAAAAACATCTAATTACGACTCTGTTAAGTGGAGCCTGGTAAACATTAATGGTGTTATTATAAAAACTTAAACGACCGCTTGTATATACGACTAGCGACCCGCCCTCGCTTCGGTTTATTTGAGTTTTCTGTCCACCCGCAGAATAAACCAGCATTTATCTATCTATCTATATATATAAAAGGCAAAACTGACTGACTGACATATCAATGCACAGCCGAAACTACTGTACCTAGAAACTTGAAATTTGGTACAGGGGTTCCTTTCATGATGTAAGTGAGCACTAAGAAAGGATTTTCCGAAAATCGACCCGCAACGGGAAGAAACGGGGGGAGTAGCGGGAAACTATTCTACGCGTACGAAGTCGCGGGCGTCCTCTAGTTTTATATAAATCTCAATGATATGAATATTAAAAGTGAAAGTTATTATCCATATTTATAATAAAATTAAATATTGCAATTAAATAAACGAATGAGTATGAGTATGAGTAAGAGTTACATTTTAATGTTAGTGTCCACTCCACAGCTCTCTTTCGTCTTACCGTGCTATGACAACTCCGAACCCAGAGGCCCTACTTTGAAATCCATAATGCGAACTTCGTCTATTGCTATCCCTTTTGCTCTCGACGCGTCACTAATTCGCAAGAAAGTGATGGGGCGATCCGAAGTTCGAATTTCTGTTTTCAAACTAGAGCCCCTGGTGATGAGCCGAATTTGTTTCCGAGTCTTGGATGTTTTATATCTATTTAAGTATTTATTTATACAGGGTGTTTGGCAGTCGGGTGTAGGGGTTTTAAGGGATGATAGAGCAGCTCATAAGCTATCGATTTAACCCCCCATGTATATAAAGCAATTGTTATTAGCAGAGGCCGGAATTTTCGTAGCATTTTTGAGCTGTCATAGGGACTTCTCGTCTATCGACTTCCAATATACATAATTTATATCGATAAATACAGAATACAATATTTAAAATATGATTACTAGTAGAAGTAAACAGCATGCAGTCTTATCACGAATGAGCCATCTCTTCGAGATAACCTTTGGGTACCAACTTTATGGAAATTTTAAATAGGAATTTAAATAATAATATTTTATTGTTTCTTATAAGTAGATCATTTGTGGACTTCTTCTGCCTTTTAATTTTTTTTTCGAAACAAATTGCAACAAGAATTGCTATCGATTGTTTTCATTGTAAACCTATATTTTACATTTTGAACTAGTCAAAAGTTATCTGAGAGAGATCGCTCCTTAGCGATAAAACCGCCTGTTGTTTACCTCTACTTTTAATCTTCTTTAATATGTTGCGTTCTATAATATATCGATAAAATATGTTATCGGAAGCGAGAAGTCCCTATGACAGCTCAAAAGTGCTACGAAAATTCCGGCCTCTGGTTATTAGTGACCCGTAATATAATCACTAACCTTTTTCTCTGAAGTCTGCCTCCGATATGACAATAGGAGCGGGCAGCGGAGCGTCGTCCTCGCTGTCCAGCTCGTCGTCGGGGCCGCGCGGCGCCGCTGCCGCCTGTAGTTCCGCTAACGCTTGTGTCAGCTGTTCACCACCGTGGCATAGCGCTTCGAATGTATCCACTGAGCCTTCCGTGCTGTTGGAAAGGAATTGATTAAATATTTAAAAAACTAGAGGACTGTCACACAAATTGAGCTAGTCCCAAACTAAGCTCTAGGCTTGTACTATGGGTACTAGACAACGATGAACTTACTTATATTGAGAAATATACACGGTGGGAACGAGTAACCCGCCAAATTTTAACCATCGATTCTAGAGCCTATTTGTAGTATATAATGTGGTATAACATGTAGTCCAATAAAGCATAGTTTCCGAGATTTTTATTATTTAAAAAAATATTCCATAGTTAATTTAATTTGAACTTTGTCACCTATTGCTAAAGCAATATTTCCTAAGAAATTGATTAAATTAATTTATGATGTACGTTGATGATTATTACTTACACCATGAATCTTTCTTGGCAAATAATGCTTTAGGTTAAGGTGACAGAGTTCAAATTAAATCAATTATGAAATTGTTTTTTAAATAATGAAAATCTCGGAAATTATGCGTTATTGGACTACATGTCATACCACATTATATACTACAAATAGGCCCTAGAATCGATGATTAAAATTTGGCGGGTTACTCGTTCCCACCCTGTATAACAAAACATACAAGACTTAGGAACAAATACTCACGCTCATCATACAAATATCCACCCTAACCGGGATTTGAACCCAGGACTGCTAGCTTCGTGGGCAGGGTTACTACCAACTGAGCTAACGTGTCGTCAATTTATGAGGGTTAGGACTTTTAATTTCAATATGATTCTAGAATCCATGGAGTCGCTATTTCCTAATAATTATACAGGTTGTTAAAAAAATGCGAATAAATGGTGCAATATACAACTTATTCAGGCCCAATAAGGAGGTCCAGGAGACCAGGCTGGTTCAAAAAAAAATGCCAGAATTCATTATTTCAAATCAAATAATTAAAATAAAACATGAATAAAACCGCCATATTTTTACTTTCAATCTTGACTGTTTCTTTGTTCTGTGAGTTGATATCTGGTGCAAATAATTACTCGAAAAAAGCCCAGACCATAGTAAAGTTTAAAAAAGACGTTATTAAAACCAAAAAGCCCAACAACGCATCGCTTTAAAAAAACGATGATACGACGGATATGGAGAGATCCAATACAGCATGTAACACGACGGCCATATAAACTCCATGTTAAATACTACTTTTCTAGAAAGAATTCAGAACAAATATTTTTTGGCTTATATCTTGGTTATTTTTATAGCTATTAATATTGTTTTCTCAATTGTTTTAACATGAATCAGCTTTTATTGAAGCTGTGAAAAAAAACAAGATTATTCCCTATTGCAGTATAGTCTGTGCCAATTGAAACTGGCAAAGATGTAAACACAACCAAACGAACCAATTCACCATGATTACTCGATAATCACGTGCTTTTAAAGATCAAGTGAGGTCTTAGCAATGATTTATAAATTTGATCTTTACTTTTACATTAAATTTAAGATTAAATAACTGTTAAATATACGTTATTTTAAATAAAAAGACGCTTGATGAATATTTGAGGTTATGTGTCAAACAGTACTAACTTGTTTACATCTTTGGCAATTTCAATTGACACAAACTATCACGGAATAGAAAAAACCAGACCTGTTGTCGCCAATACTCAAACTATCATAAAAACAACACGCCACCATGGAAAATTTTTTTGGTGCGGCTATCGTTTTTACATTCCAAAATAGCACAATAAGGCATGCTTTTGGATTTATTTCCTATTTTAGAAATATCGAAATATCGATATAAGCGATCGCGGCAAAAGTATGGTAGGTTGCGCGGAACTCCGCATAACTATGACACACGTTACACGCCCACTTGACACTTTTACTGTTTTTTCTGTTCTGTGCAAACTTTAAGGGTCTTCTAAACGGGCCATATTTTCACTGCAATATGTGGCCGGCAACTATTGGTGTCCCTTTCTTACTCGTATGTTAGAGTGAGACACCAATAGTTGCCAGCCACATGTTGCAGTGAAAATATGGCCCGTTTAGAAGCCCTATAGACCAATACTCACGTATACGCGAAGTGCTCCGGCCTCAACTCGGCCAGCCGCTTGCCTAGCTTGATGAGGCGGTGCGCGCGCACCCCGGCTTCTATCTCCGGGTCGTTGTTGAGGCACGCCGGCGATACCACAGATGGTGGTCTGAAACATTTTTTTTTTAATTCACACTCTATGTTAACGGAAAATTAACATGTTTTCATTTATTTATCTACACACATTTCGTTCCTACTTTAGAAAAAACTCGTATCAGATATTTCGAGATGTATGCGTTTGAACTTAATTCTCTTCATGCATAAGTTTAAAATCGTACGTCAAGAAATATGAGATACGAGAATTTTTCAAAGCAATGACGATATCATAAGTCCTATTTTACGCATTCAAAACCCGTAGGCAATGAACAGCATTACCTGTGGTAGTAGGTGACAGCGATGACAGCTGTTAATTTTGGAAGATGTTCCAAATTTGGATCTCATTACCTTACAATATTCGATAACGCAATGAAATTACGTTCCAGCTGTCATCGCCGTCACCTACTACCACAGGTAATGCTGGTCATTTGCCTTTTGGCTTCTGAACCCATCTTAGAGTACTTATAATATGTGTACTTTGTAAATCTGATTCCAAATGTGTAGTGTACATTAGTGAAAACTTCGTTGGCTTGTGAGCTGCCCATTCTTGTCATAATACTTCATGTACTTACTATTATTGTATGCTGTTTGTTTTACTCAATAAAGAAAATAAATAAATACAAAAATAAATACCTTAGTATGTGTGGTGTGAAACTGACTGATAGAGTAAGGAATGAAGAAGTCAGAGAGAAATGTGGACTAAAAGAAGATGTAGTGACTAAGATTGAAAAGGGTATGCTTCGATGGTTCGGTCATTTGGAAAGGATGGATGAAAGATTGACGAAAGAGATAACAGAGCTAAAGTGAGCGGAAGGGTCGGAAGGGGCCGCCCTAGGAGTACTTTTTCAAATCGGAGAAATACTGGAAAAGGGCCGAATTTTAAGTACCCGAAAGCGACGTGCGTGCATGACTCGATGTATGAATGTGGAAGAAGCGAAAGAGATTTGTCAAGATCGTAGCAGGTGGAAAGAAGTGGTCTCTGCCTACCCCTCTGGGAAACAGGCGTGATTTAATGTATGTATGTATGTATGTAAACAAAGGGACTCACGCAACATCTGTATCAGTTCCCTTATCGCCGTCGACATCCGGGAACCGCCTCCCATAGGTCTCCCAGGTGGCGTGGTTGGCGAACTTGAGGTCCTTAAATGACTCCTCAAGCGGTTGGAAACCATGGAGCTCTTCATCTTCAGGCAGCGGGACAGAATTGTCTGCGAACAAGCGGATGTGATAAACACGAGTAAGGTCCGAGCGAGACCGTTTTTTTAATCTCGGCCGAGACCGAGACACGGAAAAATGGGTATTTCTTCTATGTTTGCGTAGTTTTAACTAAAAAAAAACCCCGTTGATAATGAAAAAAAAGGTTTTATTATGGTTTTAACAAACTTAATACTCAAAATTGAAAAAAATATTGTACGACAAAAAAAGCAATTTTTCGGCATTGTACCCTGTCAAATTATGCTGTATTTCATTCAAAATCGAAAGGAAAGGCCGCTCCACCGCGGTAAACCGCGCGCCAAAATTTAAATCAATTTCCGCGGAGTCTCGAAAAATACCCTATAAATTTTGATTCCCTTGAGAGTGTCTAAATATATGTTATTAGCGGCATAGACGGCCGTATCTTTTTTTTACATTAACTTAGAAGTTAGATTTTTTTACAGCTTTAAGGGACTGTAGACTTGAGTATATGGTTTAAATTTCAACTCGATACCTCCACGCGTTCCCGAGGTAAAGGGTCTAGACATACAGACAGAGGGACAGACGGACAACAAAGTGACCCTATAAGGGTTCCGTTTTTTCCCTTTTGAGGTACGGAACCCTAAAAACGCGTTTTATTTCGTCACGGCGTAATATGTGAATGAAGACATCTTTCTACATGCATACAAAGACTGTTCATTTATTAATGCTTTTAAAGTCAATAACCTCCTTTTCGGTTCGCGCAGTCAGGTAATAAAATACTTTATCCGCGAACGGACGAGTATAGTGGCGCCCTCTTTCATTTACATAGATGTCGAAAGTTTACAACAATTTTGATAACAGCGCCATCTATCGTAACGCCAAAATGCACCACGCATAGTAACCCAACGTCAAAGAGAAGCTTAGTAACGAGTACGTACGTTTCCTAAGAGATGGCGCTGTAATTAAAATGAAACAAACGAGCTTCCCTATTCATAACTGATATCGATCGAATGTGTCCAGTCATACGGGCGCGTTTGGTGTTGACTGAATGTTTCGCCTTACGTCATTTTTAAAATAATAACGCTTGCTTCGAAACATTCCAAGAGAGGGCGTTGTAATAAATTTTATTACAAAAGAACTTTGAAGCGTTTGGTACAGTCAACAGCATAAATAAGTGATCATTTATGTACCTTGTCGCTTTCAATCGTTCCAAAATTTTGTATAACATTTCAAACACGACGTTAAAGTGACAAGGTACATAAATGATCACTTTTTGTGCTGTTGACTGTACAAGTTCGAATGTTACAACTAGCGTCATTAAAAAAATACGCTAGCTTCGAAATGTTCCAAAAGAGGGCGGTGTATACTATACATTCCAATACAAATGAAGCTAGAAGCGTTTGGCTCAGGAGGGCCTCTATTCTACTGCGTGAAACAATATTGCCATTGACGTTTCATAATGTTTTAACTCGGCCGCAATTACTGTCAAGTAAATAAGAGCTATATTAACGTTGGCGATACTATAACACGTTAAAAGCAATATTGTTATAACGTGTTGAATAGAGGCTTGCCAATTTTTGCATTTACAAGTTACAACTGCTTTAAAACTGCTGCTAAACTTTTGAGTTATTGCCACAGCGGAGAACCTGAGAATCTAGGGTAGATAGATAGAAAGAGACCGGTTTTGGCCATCTTTACACCGTTTTTGGCCAGTCTAAATTTTAACTAATATCTAAAGCATTATGAAATTGCAAACATATTTCTACATTTTATCTTTAGAATAGAGGTCGCCCGCGACTTTGTACGCGTAGAAATAGTTTCTCGCTACTGCCCCCATTTCTTCCCGTTGGGGGTCGATTTTCGGAAAATCCTTTCTTAGTGCTCACTTACATCATGGAAGGAACCCCTGTACCAAATTTCAAGATTCTAGGTACAGTAGTTTCTGCTGTGCGTTGATATATAAGTCAGTCAGGTTTGCCTTTTATATATATAGATTAATCTTCAGTCTTAACTATAGTACCGGCCAATAATATATCACCTTCATCTCACACGATTACATACATATATGACTTACCAAAATTTACAACCAATCAAGAACTAGTTGACCAATTGTATTGCTATTATTCAATTCGTTTGCTGATTAAATAAGGTTTAAAATAGTATATAATAAATGTTTGTACATATCGTAGTTTAAAAAATCTCGTAAATTTTGTATGAACGCGTTGACAATGGTTTTTTAAAAACAAAAAAGAGGATGTTCTCAATTCATCGCGTTTGTATTTTTAATACAATTATTATATCTGTGCATTTTGACAGCTATGTCAATGCCGTTGTACTCGTCGCGTAAACAATCAATATGCATTGCCGGCAGCACATACACTCGCTAAAGCCATATCGCTAGGAGCTTGCTTTTGCGTAAATTTGCGTCAGTGTACAGTCGGTCATAAATATATACGTTCCCAAGACGCCAAAAATATATACACGCCTACATGCCACTGACCATAAGGCTCATGTACATATAATACAGGGTGTCCCAGAAACCGACGTCAACCCGCCTAGGGCTGATAGAGCAGCTAAAAAGCTATCGATTTAACCCCTATGTATATTCAGCGATTTTTGCTAGTTTCGGAGATATTGATCATTTTAATCTGTTTTTTTTTTTTAATTTTCCTTTATGTCCATGTCGCTTAAAATCATTAATTTCATGTTTTATTTCATAAGTCTTCAGTGTGATCTTACATAATTAGAATCATTACAAATCAGCGAAGTTTTTAAACCTAATTGTCCTTTTTTTAGTATTTTTTTAAAAAGTAGTTTCCCCATACTATGTGACAGCTGTGTATGAAAAAAACAATTTAAAAAAAATACAAAAAAAACTGGCAAACACTAAGAAAGCCAATAGCGACTAAGAAAATGGTAGTAGGTAGTTTACAAATATATGACGATCGCTTATGCAAATCAGAATAAAGCTGCAATGGCATAATTAGTACTTAAATGTAACAAAACGCAAGCTTCGAAAATATCAGGACAGAGGAGGGTTCTATAATAGAAAAGTATCGTAACTTTTTTAGAAGAAACTCGTATCTCATATTTCGTGACGTACGGTTTTAAACTTAATTCTAATTAAGTTTTAAATCTTACGTCACGAAATATGAGATACGAGGTTTTTTCAAAGCATTGACGGTCTCTATAAACAGGTAACGACTGTACATACATAACCAGTACAGTCAGAAACAAAAATGCATAGCCACAGGCCAGAGCATAAAAAGCTTTGCTTGATTTTCGCATAAATTAACGAGGTGTATTGACTTTTAAAGTACCCGTTTTCTTTTGTGATATTACAACTTGGCAAGTAATACTTAATTTATATTAAATCACAGATCGTCAAATTTACAGACCTTGCATGTTTCCCACCTGTCATTTTAATTAAATTTCAAGAAAAAGCACATTTTTTTATACAAACCCTGAAGACAACATAGTCCCGTGCGTTACCAACTATGCTAGGGTGATGGAACCAGTAATGGACAAGGACCAATAATGGACACTTGCTTCTTATTTTACAGGAGATAAGGGTTATTTAGCAACAATTAATTTAGGACCGTAGGATCTTTGAATTAAAAGTAAAGTGTCCATTATTGGTGCCTGTCAGCTTAATATGTCAAACACTGGTGCCATCAACTTAATTAACTATTTTTAAATAATTAAATTGAAACTTTATCCTAATTGTCTTATTCAATACGCATGGCCACATATTAAAACTAATTTGTAGTTTTGCTAACAAAAAGAGAAACATGTCGTAAAGTGAGAAGTAAAAGTTGATAATAATAGTAATGATAATAATAATAATAATAATAATAATAACACACAAATTATCAATATATACTCGAAAATCTAATTAAAGACCAAAATCTGACAGTTCTTATCTTGATTATTTAGTTATTTTAACATTATTTCATAAAAACATGAATGAGAACTCGTGTAACCAGTAATATTAGGGTAAGTTTTATTGATAAAAATACCTACACTAACACCCTCATTCACAAACGTCACTATGAGGTCTCACAGTGCTCACGAACGCACAGGGTGGTTCAAATCGTCTCATAAACAAAAGGTCGGTCAAAAAGGACCAATCACACAGCTGTATTGAACGCAGTGCGTTTACTCAGTGAAGGATCCCTTAAGTATTGTTTGTGATTACGGGTGTTAAACCAAAATGCAGTAATCACAGCGAATGTGCGCCCGTTGAAGTTAGGTTAGGTTAGGTTAGGTTAGGTTAGGTTATTTTGGTCTTGAATTAGATTTTCGAGTATAGAATAGATTCGGCTAGGTACTTACATTTCTCAGAACTGTCCCCCTTCAGTTTGTTGAGTGTGTGAGCGAGAGCGTGCCATATTTGCGGTCTCGCTTGGAACGGGGCGGAGTCCAGAAGCTGCGGGTACAGGGCAGCCCATTGTAGGTATACTTTCACTGTAAACCAATAACTCAGTATGACTAGATGGTTCTAGAAAAATGTTTTAGTTCAAACTATTTGAAGACACAAGCTTCTTAAAAAAATATAATCTGGAATTATATCTTTAACTGACTTAATATATATATATATATATAAGGCAAACCTCACTGACTTATATATCAACGCACAGCCGAAACTACTGTACCTAGAAACTTGAAATTTGGTACAGGGGTTCCTTTCATGATGTAAGTGAGCACTAAGAAAGGATTTTCCGAAAATCGACCCCCAACGGGAAGAAATGGGGGGATTAGCGGGAAACGAATTCGCGTACGAAGTCGCGGGCGTCCTCTAGTCCAAAATAAAATGAGAACTTTTTTTTGCTATAACTAGCTTTATTAACATCTAATTCCATTTTCTTAATGCATAATTCATTTGGCATAAATTAAGAGACATCTATGAACATAATGAGCAATGATATCAATTGAGACCTCAGAAAAACCACTGAAATCTCACTTTTATTACTCGTGCGCAGGGACCGGACCCGCTTACCGTAACCAGGGTTTTTGAACGGGTTTTTATTAAGCTGGTTTCTAAAAACCCCCCTGTTTCGGTAACCCTCTAATCAGCTTACCCGCTATAAAGGCTATCGCTTCGATTGAATTAATTCGGCTTACCGCTTACCGGTATCAATAAGCCGCGAAGGGGTTACCCCTTGTTGCGCTGATTGAACCTGTCAAGATATTTTAGTTCTTACACATACCACGTCGCGTGCGGTGCGAGAAAAGAGGGGATGGAACGGGTTACCGTAACCCGAACGATAAGCGGTTAGTTCGAAAACATATCTGATTCGGTAAGCGGTTATCGGTTGTTACGGATCGGGTTACCCGGCTTGAATGGGCTATCGTAATGAACGGGTAAGCCGGTGAAAGGCTTACCGAAACGTTTGGGTTATCGTATGAAGGGGATATCGATTCGAACGGCTTAAGCAAACGAACGGGTTTTCCGGTCCCTGCCCGTGCGAGTACAGTGGGCGTTAAAGGGTTAAGGTGACTCACGTGCGGGCAGCGCGCGGCTCGGCGGCTGGTCAGCTGTGTGCGCCGGCAGCGTCAGCGCCAACAAGGCGCCGGCAGCAAGAGCTTCGCTCAACGCTGCTCCAGTAGCCTCGGCAGCGCTGAGCGCGTTCGAACTGAGCGTCAAGTCTTCCGTTGCGGAGTGGACGAGCCAAATAATGACGCACGTCATCTGGAAATAGGAGGTTTAGATTAGAGATAAGGTCGCCGTCTGACAGATGTACATGATAAAACGACATATTTTATCGATTCGCTTAAGATAACCAGTGGGCTGGAAAATATCATCATCTCGGTCCTTTGAAAACAAGGTTTAAAGAGTGACCCAATAGACACCACCATGGCAACGAGCTACAACAAAGTAGATTGACCCATGTAAGGTCGCCGCCAATAGAACTTGCAAAAGATGTAAGCAAAACCAAACGAACCAATTCACCATGATTACTCACGTACTTTTAAAGATCAAGTGAGGTCTTTGCAACGGTTTATACACTAGATAATTATTTTCATATTAAGTTTAAGATGAAATAACTATTCATTATACGTTATTTTTAATAAAAACACGCTTGGTGAATATTTCAGGTTATGTGTCAAACAGTACTAATTTGTTTACATAGTTAGCGAATCGATAAAATATGTCGTTTTATCATATACATGTGTCAGATGGTAAAATGCTTGCTGAAATATATCCTTCTAATAATAATAAAAATATAATAAGACACTATGACCTGAGGGCCTATCATTGTAACTTTTATCGTCATGACAAACCATTTATGTCACGAATTCATCGACAAATAATCACTGTCGACTTATTTTATCGATTGGCGTAAGATAACGCATATGTTACAAAATCTCATTTAGTATTAACCCTGACAACTGATGTTTGTTTGTTTATAACACCCCTATTTTGTCAGGGGTTCTAACAGTAGTGAATTATATTACCTTTATAAGCGTCATGGACTCAAAGCAGTCGGTGGCGACGAGTGCGGTGAGCGACGTGTTCAGCGTGTTCACTAACGTCCCGGCAAACTCCAAACTGTATGCAATTTAAGTTGTATTACAATAAGTTTCTATTAGGAATTTCACCGAGGTGGTTCTCGGGCTCTTGACGCATAATGCCCTAAATCTGGAAAATGTTTAAAACGCAGAATGACCTAAACGCATAATGTCCTAAACGCAGAATGACCTAAACGCATAATGTCCTAAACGACACAATATGTAGATTAACAGAATCTCCGGGCCTGCTACAAAACTAACATAACCTAAACCTACCTCATATTTATCTCGTTCGACTGTAGTTTGTGTTATTTAGGCGGATATGCATGTGTGTCATTTTGCGGCTAGGACATTTTGCGTCTAGGACATTTTGCGTCTAAGGCGTTTTGCGACTAGGACATTTTGCGTCTAGGGCGTTTTGCGTCCATAAGATAGGCCATTATGCGTCTGACCTGTTCTCGGCACTCGTGGAGGTAAAAATAAGATGTGTGGTTAATGTGAAAGCACGCTGCATACGGAGTTGGCCGCACAAGTATTGGAACCACAGAACAGAAAAAACAGTAGAAGTGTCAAGTGGGCGTGTAACGTGTGGCATAGTTATGCGGAGTTCCGCATAACCTACCATACTTTTGCCGCGATCGCTTATTTCGATATTTAAATATTTCTAAAATAGGAAATAAATCCAGAAGCATGCCTTATTGTGCTATTTTGGAGTGTTAAAACGATAGCCGCACCAATAACATTTTCCATGGTGGCGTGTTGTTTTTATGATAGTTTGAGTATTGGCGACAACAGGTCTGATACTAAGCGAAGCTCATGCCACTTCCACTGTTTTTTCTATTCCTTGATAGGAACCAACTGGCCTAGTATGGCTGCGTCTATATCGCATGTCAAATCTGGATAAAGCATCCGTCACTCTCGTACTTACTTACGTGTCAGAACGTGACGGATGCCTTATCCACACTTTGTCACGCGATAAACGCAGCCATATTAGGCCCCCAGAGCTGGAACCGGAGGTGTAATACTCGGGAGTTCCAACTTATCACTCCGTGACATTCCTAGATTCTAGTACCTACGGTCTAATGTAATGCCAGTGTTTTTAAAAGATTACTAACTAGTTGGCTAAATATACCAATATCTTTTTAAAAGACAGCGGTCCACTGAAAATATCATGGTCTATTCAAATGACCACGGTCTACTCAAAAGACCACGGTCTACTCAAAAGACCACGGTATACTCAAAAGACCACGGTCTACTCAAAAGACCACGGTCTACTGAAAAGACCACGGTCTACTGAAAAGACCACGGTCTACTAGACACAACAATCTACAAAAAACTCCGCAGTCTACTGAAAAGTTGGTGGTCTACTGGAAAGAACATAATACTCACTCTTCCAACGTGTGTATAAGGCACATGGCGCGCATTAGCTCTGTGACGTGTGTATGCGCGTCCAGCCGCGACGCCGGCGCGGCCTGCGCGGGCACCGATCGACGCACGCCCGGTAAGACCGGCTGATCGCGCACGTTGTGGCTGCGTAAGAGAAAAAACGCTGTCAAAATCAGGGCTTGGAAACGGTTTTTCCCGGTTTCTACAGTAATGTACTATAATATACTACTGGGCCATAAAACCCCGAGGTGGGGAGTAAATTTAGAGAGGCGCGCGTGCCTTTTTTAGTTTTTTAAGTATATCATATTTTTTGTACGGAAAATTGATTCACAAATAAAAATAATAAAATCGGCTGCCCGGAGTGTGTCCAGCAGCCAACAGGTACAGTGGCTCACCTGGCGTGTTGCAGCGTCCGTAGCAGGTTGGCTGGCGCGGGAGGGAACGGGGCGCGGACCAGCACGGCCCTCACGTGCCAGTAGAGCGCGCCGAGCCGGCGACCGCGGCGGCGTGCCAGCAACGCCAGCTGGTTGTACGGCTGCCCGGAATGTGTTGAGACTACTAGGGCGTGCCTGGAATTAATAGTACATTACTGCAGCGCTCCGGAAATTATATAAACGCGTAGAATACTTCCCGAGTAGCGGGAAACTAATTCTACACAAAAGCATCCTCCATAACATTTGTTTGAATAAACTATAGTCCATACCAATTGACTTGTCTTATTTAGTAAACAATTTTATAACCTCAAAATGCATTATTTTTGGCTAAAATGGCCGTTTCTGCTGAATAAAGCAATCAAAAACCACATTTAGCACCTCATCTTCCTGATTTTACATCATGGATGGTTTTTTTTATGACGAATTGTTATTTTAGGCGAAAAGGGAACATTTTGAGGTTATAAAAGTGTTTACTAAATAAGACAAGTTAATTGGTATGGACTATAGACATTTTCGCACCTGCTTTATAACTCACCTGTAGAAGGTATAAGCGACCCTGGGTTGTTGTCTATAGCGTGCCAAATCGCCTAGATGCACCAGGCAGTGTTGGCAGATGTAGCGGGCCGCGGCCGGGGGGGGGAGGCGAGCGCTCGCGCCTGGCCCGTGGGGCCGCCAGCCTTCTACCCAGCCTAGCAGTGACGCGCGCCGCCTGGAAATACATTATTTTTCACGCCACTGCTCGGAAATGTGGCGAAAGATGGTCTGTTCTTAGTCCCCAAATCAGCAGGCCTTCTATGAATTTAAACTGGACAGCAATAACATTGTTGGTCTGTTCCATTGAGCAAGTCGACCAAATCGGTCCGCTGATTACTGATTCGACCAATTAGAACACGACTTGTGCTGCATATGAAATTAAATTGGCCAATGAGAAGTAGTTTTTAACCGACTTCAAAAAAGGAGGAGGTTCTCAATTCGACTGTATGTTCTTTTTTTTTTTTATGTTTGTTACCTCAGAACTTTCGACTGGGTGAACCGATTTTGAAGATTCTTTTTTTGTTTGAAAGCTGGTGCTTCCCATTTGGTCCCATTCTTATCATAATGAAGATTTGATGATGGAGTCTATGAGGAATCGACGGAACTCTTCAAAATTTATAGGCACACCTATAGCGATTTTGGTATTTTTCATTGTAACTCGTGTATTTGCTCTTGGAAAACACTATTTGGTAAAGTGGAACTGATGATGAAAACCACAGATGTCCACCGGAACTCCTAAACGGTATATATTTCAAGGGTGGCGACAAGATATTTCGATTAAGATAGTTGAGCGACTATGACGAAGCATATGTATGTTTAAGTATTTGACTATGACTTTCCCACGGCGTTGCTTGCGGCGAGATTGAATTTCAATGTTCTATAGTTTCTTATTAATTCCTATTAATTAAAGTGGGACTACATAATATAACAGTATAATTATGATCACTAAAAAGTGTAAAATAAAATAAAAGTTTAAAAAAACAAAAAAACCGCCTTCAAAAAGCAAAAAATAACTTCATTTAAAATGGTAGGTAATAGGTCAGTCCAACTGAAGTCGGCGTCCAACAATATTTTAACCAAAAGCAGACTTCAGTTGGACTGACCTATTACCTACCATTTTGAATGAAGTTATTTTTTGCCTTTTGAAGGCGGTTTTTTTGTTTTTTTTAACTTTTATTTTTATGTTTTAATATTATAATATTCATCCCTTCACGGATAGGCAAAGGAATCAGATTCCATACAGCCATATAATGTTTGTTTTTAACTATCTGAAATATAGTCGTCAGTTTAAAAAACGCCTTTGAATGACTGGCCACTAGAAAGGGTATCGTTAAAAAAAAAAAAAAAATTGGCGGGAGAGCGTAAAAATTTTAGTGTGTTTAATTTACGATGCGATAATTTTCGGTAATAAATTCAATATTTTTTTATTTCCTTGCAGTAGTCGTGCAAAACACTGTGTTAAGCCTCGGCCGAAAGTGCAATAGATGGACTCGTACGTTTGAGGGCCGACGCGTATCGAACTAACTAATTGTATTTTCGCGAAAAGTGCTTTTCATCAAAAAATACGATATCAAATAGAGATTACTACCTCAAAATGGACATGAAGAAAATAATTAATTGTATAAATAAATAATATGACCGTGCTCAAACATCAAAAGTTATTATGGAGTAACAATGGTAAATTTATTTGTTTGTATGAGTGACGGAACAAAAAGGTCCCGACTATAAGAAGTTATACTTGTTAACAACTGTATGAACAAAAGACGGGTGGACACTTTTTCCCAGTGAGTGTAACTGCCCCACTCAGAGACGTCAATTTAATTTAATGCTTGATTAAAGTTGCTGCCGTCACTAGCAATAGATTAAGATAACACGTCACTAAACAAGCATTAATTTTAATTGACGTCTCTGAGTAGGGCAGTAAGTCAGTTTGTTACCTAAAGGGCAGATCCAGTTTGAAAGCGGTGCATATCTGGTGCAGCAGGCAGAGGTAGAAGCCAGCCGCCGCCTGCAGCACCCACGCTAGCATCGCCTGCGCGTCGCCGCGGAGAGGATTCTGTAAGGACACACATCTTTAGAGCTTTATTAAACAACTAGAGGACGCCCGCGACTTCGTACGCGTAGAATTAGTTCCCCGCTACTCCCCCCATTTTTTCCCGTTGGAGGTCGATTTTCGGAAGATCCTTTCTTAGTGCTCACTTACATCATGAAAGGAACCCCTGTACCAAATTTCAAGTTTCTAGGTACAGTAGCTTCGGCTGTGCGTTGATATATAAGTCAGTCAGGTTTGCCTTTTATATATATAGATAGATTCATAGATTAGCTTCTGCCAGCGACTTCGTCCGCGTAGAATTCGTATTATGATGATCCCACGGGAACCATTCATTTTTCCAGGATAAAAGTAGCCTATTACTCGGGGATAATGTAGCATTCTAATGTTGAATGCCTCGGGCGCTTGCTATCTACACTAATATTTAGGATTAGTATTTTGGTGGCAAAACGTGGTTCTAGAATCCATGGAGTCGCAATTTCCTAATTATTATTTTGGCCTTTAGATTTGTATTTCTAAATAAACTAAATACATTTTTAGTTCAGTTTATCCATACCTACTAATATTTGTTTGCTTGTTACGCTTTCACAGCGGAGATATCCTCCGTACAAAAAATAATTTTAACTCGTTTAGCGATTTAATGAAAGATGTAATTTTGTTATATGACAATACTGAAGGTCAAAATCAAGGTATGTATTATAATAATCAGGAAACAGCGACTCCATAGATCCTAAAACCACGGTTTGCCACCAAAAGTACTAGTTACAAGGTTCCTATGTTATAAGTCGAGTCCAGAATTTCAGAAAAAAACTGAAACAATTTATAAAGTCGCCGTGAATAGGACTTGTGAACGATGTAAACAAATTAGTACTGTACACAACCTCAAATATTCCCCAAGCGTGTTTTTATTAAAAAATAACGTATAATGAATAGTTATTTCATCTTAAACTTAATATTAAAATAATGATCTAGTGTATAAATCATTGCAAAGACCTCACTTGATCTTTAAAAGTAAGTGATTATCGAGTAATCATGGTGAATTGGTTCGTTTGGTTTTGTTTACATCTTTTGCAAGTTCTATTGACGGTGACTTTACGAATAGATTTTACCTATACTTCATGCGAAAAGCATAACGAAGCTATCAAATACAACAGTCTTCGAGATGTTAACAAAAATAATTAGTTTCTGCTACTCGACGAGAGATGGCGATAGCTGTACTCATTTTCGATATGGTATTATATTAACACATTTTTTACGGGATCGAGTGGCGCTAGCACCATCTACAATACGAATTAAAGTAAAACATAATTCTGGCGCGTTACACGGCAAAATGTTCATAGGAATTAAAACACATTGATTGTTAACGAATGTGATTCAGCTATTTGACGACAGATGGCGCCAGCTGTACTCATATCCGATATGGGATTGAAGTATTATTTAAACTCATAATTGAGAAATAGTTCTAATGAACCATATTAAACGACTCTCGGTGCGTGAGTCCGACTCGCACTTGACCAGTATTTTATTAAGTTTTTTTTTTCTAAATTATTGTCAAACATGCCTGGTTAATCTAATAAGAGGTTAGTTAAGCAATAAGAACTCAAAAAGTCAAATTCCTCCCTCAAATTTAACTAGACAACCTTAAATACCATTTCTTAAAGGGGCTTCTAAATGGGCCATATTTTCACTGCAATATGTGGCTGGCAACTATTGGTGACTTTCTCTAACATACGAGTTAGAGAGGGACACCGTTACTTGCCGGCCACATATTGCGGTGAAAATATGGCCCGTTTAGAAGCCCCTTAATGTGATGTAACAAATGACCATACTGACTGGTAAAAATATTTTTTTTTCTTTTGTGTAATCAATAGTTAGGTTAGTAATAATTAGGAAATAGCGACTCCATGTATTCTAGAACCACAATATGCCACCAAAATCCTAACCCTACCAATAAAATAATACAGGAATAAAGTAATTCCTACAACACAAAGCACTTTTATTTTGCGTAAATAGTAAGCAAAATTGATGACATTTTTAATTCATCATGTACATTCTGTGGTAATACCAACCTTCCGATCCTTGGAGATCGTCTGCAGCGCCTCAATCTGCTGCTTGAACCCCACATTCCAGAGATCCTGCTCCACTTTCTTGTCGAGAGCATAATCCAAGTCCAGAACTAACACTTTTTGATAGATCTGAAAAATTAAAACAAATGAGATCAACCTTCTGAACGGCACATTATTATTAAACATCGGTATCAACATTCAACTTTCATGGCACCCGGTAAGGATAGCAAAAAAATAAATACATTCGAATATTTAATGAATAGTAACGTTTATATTCTGTGGGATTTTTAAATTTAATTATGCTGCTGTTTACTGTTCCTATATAAATACTGTACTTATACATAAAGAGGTTTATTATCTGAATAATGTCATATAACCTTAAGACTCATTTTGCATTAAAAGTAATATATGCCAAATAGGATACAAATGTCAATTTAATTGTCAAACCAAATAAATTTTTGGTGTTAGTTAGTTGGTGTGAAAAGGTCATTTGGTCATTTAAAATGGATATAATTATAACAGACGTCAAATGTTGACAGCAAAATCCATGGAACAAGTTTTAGTAATTTATTCAAACCTTTAATACATATTTAGCGTCTTTGATTTTATTTATAAAAAATAATCGTTCTAAATACTAGATGTATTTGTTTGTATTTGTTTTTCTGCAAACCGTACTCTGCCATGAAAGTTGAACGTTGATACCGATGTTTTATTATTATTGTCTTTTCCAATCACAGTACTCAGGAGTCCTGGACCTTTGGAAGGCGTACATGGAGCCGAAGCCAACACGTAGAGGCCTTTTAGACAAGTTTAACTGAGTAAAGTGATGGGACACCAACCGGCGATTGTCCCGGAGTTCAAAATATATGTATTCTCCCACGGATAACCACCGGTTAGTATAAGACTATTTAAGAAGGATGTGAACACTAATGATGGACTTTACAAATGAAATGATATACAGTGGTGGCCACATAATTAGGAACGCTTGCATTTTTCCCATACAATTGCCTACAAATATGACTTTCCAATTTTGACAACCAATCAAAAGGTTCTAAACCTATTTTATTTTTAGTAACACTTATCGTTAACTTAAAAACTAAAGTTTAAATGTTTGTACAATTCACTGCTGTTAAATACGAATATTTCATTTTATACGGATTTAAAAATTTAGTGCTGACGCGTCTATACAAAGTTTTACAACTTTGTATGAACGCCAAAAAAATACATATTCAAATCCTTATAAAATGAAATATTCGTTTTTAACAGCGATAAATTGTGCATACATTGATACCTTAGTTTACTAGTTAACGATAAGTGTTATTTAAAATTGGTTAAGAACTTTATGATTGGTTGTCAAAATTGAAAAGTCATATTTGTAGGCAATCATTATGGGAAAAATGCAAGCGTTCCTAATTATGTGGCCACCACTGAAGATTGGTAAACACTATTATTAATGAAACTATGGCACCTGCCAGGCCAATGCTAATTACTTAATTGAAATGGCAGGCAGTGGCTTGCCAACTCAATGCAATGGGCCTCCTGAAATCGCATGTGCATAGCAGCAAAGAGGCGACAGTCCCAGAGAGACCAAGGGTGGAGAGGTGCTTCCACACTTAAAACAACCGTAAGGTACCCACTCGCCACTTATACAACATATCCGCCCTTAGTGCATATAGCTCCTGCAACTCCACAATAAAGACAAGCCTAAGGTGTTTTTTATTACTTTATTAACCTTTTGTAACTGCTGTTGGGAGGGCCAGAGGCTGCGTTCCTGTAGCATGGACGTGTCACTTTTGAATTTTAATATATTTTGCTTGAGCTCCTCTGCCTCTCTGTAATGTTACAAGACAACATTTTTAGTTACAACATCACACAGCATGCAAATAATTTATTTAACCAGTAAGTTAAACTTAAATTAGTAAATGGGTGGATCAACTTTTTGTTGATATTCTGTCCCGTAAGCCAGGAGACAACAGTGATAGAATTTCTTAGAAAAAAAGTATATAGTATATTTAGTATATATAGTATATTTCTAGCACGCTCAGGAGAAAACCCGTAAAATAATAGGATTTTAATTGACAAATTTAGTGAACTTATATCCAGGGGTCGGATTTTTCATCGCATGGTGAGATGAAAGAAAACTGTGGAGTCGATATTAAAGCTAAATTTTAATTCATATTCATACTCATACTCACCAATTTTCTTAGTCCCGTAATACTTTTGTCCCTTGTGCAGGTTGACAGATCGAAAATGTTAATCGAAAATTAATCTTACTGAATGTAATTAAAATTATTTGTGTAGTATGATTTGGGAAGTGTTAAGCCTTTTGCTTGGTAAAGGGTTACATTTACCCTGTAACTATATCAAATTAGTTAATCTTTTGTTTGGTTCAGACTACTTTGTTGCGGTAAAAAAAAGTAATATTTTATTTTATTTTTATTTACGATATAATTTATTTCTACTCATATGACTTATTTTATTTATAATTTAATTTCGTTCTTAATTAAATGAATGAGTATGAATATGAATTAAAATTTAGCTTTAATATCGACTCCACAGTTTTCTTTCATCTCACCATGCGATGAAAAATCCGACCCCTGCTTATATCCTTTGACCCAAGAGACGTCACCATGGCAACGAGATACAACAAAAAGTTGATTGACCCAAATAATACAAAGAAACCTAGTCCACGCACCAGTTCTCTGCCTTTCGGCAAATTGTATCATTTCCCAACCGTTTCATTTGCCAACCTGCTTTTTTTTCTGTAACTGTAAATATTTAAGGACTTTTTTAAAACTAACCTAATCTATAGGGTTGTACATGATGGTACTGAAATAAATCCTGAAATATTTACAATTACAGAAAAAAAAAGCGGGTTGGCAAGATCTAGTTTAAGGGGTGCTTTTTGTTTTTAGAACAAATAATGAACAAAAAAAAGGATTGAATAATATAAAATTATTGTTAAAAAAGCTTATACGCTTACAACAGGCATTATAGTTGAGTCAATTTAGGATTAACAAATGGTGGAAAAGAGGGGAGGATATGTAAAGGCTAATAAAAAAATACAGCATAATGTAACAGCTCATATAAACGTACATTACACTTATTTCTGACTATCTATAAATAATATGTCCATACAACCCTTGCCATGACGTTCAGAAATAAAAATAATCACCTCTCTTCCTATGCTCTGCTTGAGAGTATGTTAAGTCTGAGGCTCTACTTTGAAATCCGTAATCCGAACTTCGGATCGCCCCGTCACTTTCTTGCGAATTAGTGACGCGTCGAGAGCAAAAGGGATAGCAATAGAAGAAGTTCAGATTACGGATTTCAAAGTAGAGCCTCTGTTCCTATTCGGACTGCCAATGACAATAACAAGTATACCTGACTGTAATTGTCTTTAGATAGAGGATGAAATAGCGATGAGAATAATGTTAACTCTAATTAGTTTATTAAAAAGGTTCATCATCATCATTATATAATTATGCTGGGTGCGACAGAGACGAAAACCTAGCTTATCAATCAAATCTATCAAAACTTCTTCTACATTTTCATGTAAAATATATTTCGAAAAAATTAAATGTATGTGTCAAGCACCAGTCAGTGTCGTCTTTTACCAAAAGCACTTTTCATCAAAAATGCAAGGTTAAATAGAGATTAATAGCTCAAAATAAACATAAAGACAATGATTAAGTGTATAAATGAATAATATGACTATGCTCAACCTTCAAAAGTACGCGAATATGTGAGTGACAGAATGAATAGGAACAGACTCTATGTAGGTAAACACTATGTACAAAAGAAAAACAGAAACAGTACAATTCATATTAAAAAAAAATACAAAGGCAAACTCATTCAGGATCTATTCCAGCTAACCCTTGAGAGTATAAAGTGTTAAAAATAACAAAATACGGCTGTCACAGTTATCATCTTATTTTAACCAAATATATTATGAATTGACTATTTAACAAATGACTCAGGAATCATCAACAACTCTTGAACTCGTGGATCGACATTGAAATTAAATTAGAACAGTCATTGCTTTAAAATAAGGACGTTAATATCGTTAATACTCAACCTCAATTCTCAAGTATCAAGTTTTAAATCATAGGGTCTCAATGGTTGTAAACAAAATAATAAGTGAGTGATCAGTCATTGATTACTCTAGTGCCCTGTCAGCCCTATCACATTAACATCCGGTGCAATTAGAAAATATCTAACGAGAGAAAGTATGAAGGTTGAAAAGTACAAAAACAAAACTACTTAAAATCGTGTTGATTACAATAATAAGTGATAATGAGTATAATTTGTAACCAAACTACAATATGTAAACAATGTTTAGATATCGGAATTAAAAAATAGGGTCATTAGAAGTAAATAGCGTAACAATGCAAAGTAATTCCACTTATCTACGAGATGTACCCAATGACTGAGAATTTTAGGTTACAAAGTAACCAATTTTAAGCTTAATACGTACCTAATCATTTGCACAGCAGCGTTCAAAACCATTTTGATGGAGGCTCAAAGCCTCTGTATTAGTCACAGCATCAGAAAATAAAACGAATAAGTAACGCGGAATGGTGGAAGAAAAATTCTAAAAACAATCGAGCCCCATGCACTAACGTCAAACTGTCCTGTCAAAAACGTGAGGCGTTTTTTTGATTATGATTGAAAAGAAGCGTGAACTTTATAATTACTGAAACGTTCGCACGCAAATAGAACAATTATTTCAATCATTAATATTTCAACGCGCGTGCCATGCATTTATTAACGCGTTGAAATTGAATTATAATGAGCTATGCCTAAATCGTTCACACGGATTATTGATTTTTGAACGCGGCGTAATTTTATGACACACTGCTCAATTTCTGGCGCGACGCTATTTTTAAATCGTTATCACACTATACTACGGGTTTTCACGAGTGATTTTTTAACGCACATTAGTCTTGATAGACCCGCAGGATATATTTCAATACCCCCATATTATTTTTTGCGATCTTGAATCACTACACGATCATCCTATACTCGAGCTCCGAACTTTTCTCTGAACCTCAACGAAATGATGATGTCAGACAATCAATAATTATGTCATTTCAAACATTGTTGCAACCGGTAAGGTATAAAATGAACGTCATGCCATTATTGCACTGGCTGACGTAATGTCATCTCTTTTCATTTAGGAAGATACAGTTAAGTTAAAAACAGATGTTATTATGTTTTAGTGCAGTGGTCTTCTCTTGGGAAGTGCTGCTATATTTTTGACATGTAAAAGTCCCCGCGTTAGGCCCTCCCTCTGGCCCCTAAAATTGCGCTTACCTAATCGCTACTTCTTCCTATTTTAGACTATGCTGACGTGTGCTACCTGTTTGGATCTTACGGAGGAGTATGCATTCGGTTCATATTTGGGCTACGCAAATATGACCATGTTTCCAATTTTCATCCTCAGCTTTGATAGCTCCCAATCCCAATTCGTTTTCGCCGGCATTATCAATTCTCAAATAATGTAGGTACCTATCTAATGCGGGCTACACACGACAACGATTATCTTAGCGATTTAACTGCGCAGTTCGGTTTGTGCAGTTTTATCTAACGTGTGTATGACAATAATCTGCAACGATTTGTCATACACACGATCGATAAATCTGCGCAAATCGGTTTGCACAGATTAATCGCTACGATATATCGTTACATGTGTAGCAAGCATTAGTTTACTTACTTATTCAATTTTTTTGTCTTATTTTATTGCGGTTACCCAACCACTATGTTAAAATTAGATTTATAACGAGTGACAGAGGCCCGAGGCCTGTTTCACGAAGCTACATGTTACAAATTACAAGCGGAAGTCTCTTTCTAACTAGAAAATAACTAAATTAAACTAAAATTGTAACTTGTAGCTTTTTAAAACGTGCCCCAGACTAGGAATCCGGCGCATTGCTGCTCATAAAAAAAACTTATTGATCCGATCGCTACCAACTTGACATGATCAATTGATCACCCATGGGTCACCCGCGGCTAATATAAAGATTGGCAACGGGTGCTGCATCAATCAATAGGTGTCAATCATATAAACATTGTCATTCGCAAATGAATGTTTCGGGGATTCTTTTGATATGAAGAGTAAAAATATTACCTATTTTAAGGGTTACTACCGCCATCTATATGCTAAGTTTTGAACTATGGAAATTAGAACTAGAAAGAAAAATACCAATAAAGTGCGTTTATCCCTCACGTTGACAGTGACATTTATGTTTAGAAACTACTTATTTATTTGGTTTTAATAACAAAATCACGCGAGTTAAGTCCAAAAGAAACGAAATATACTTAATTCTATTCATAAAACGCAGTTTCTTCAATTATTACTATTAATTTCAAAACTTTATCACTAAGCGAGAATAAGACAATCTAAAATAAGGCAAATTAGAATGGTTTATGGTCTTATATGTTAAATCGTTAGCGTTTTTCGGGTTAGCAACGCCATCTATCTAGTTTCCTTGAAGTTAGTTGTAACTCCCTGCTGACTAAATATCGTTGCTGACGCATTATTTATTTTACGTGTATTGAATTTAAGTAGCAAATGCAATGCCCTGAAGCCCCTCGTTGGGCGTCATTGTTTGACCAACCAAAAAGACCACTTCCTTCGCCTTTGCATTTGTTTTTTATATTGTCTTTATTTTGTATTTCTTTTCTTATTTTGTTGTTGAATAATAATGAGTATACATACATATATTTGCTTTTCGTTTCGTCACCCATATAAACAAATTAATTTACCATTATTTCTCCATAATCACGTACTTTTTAAGTTAGAGCGTGGACATATTATTTATTTATACACTTAATAATTTCTGGCTGACGACTATGTTCGTCCCCGTTTAATAAAAACACAAATTTAATATAACAAGTTTAATTTCCTACAAAAAACTAAATAATACAAGAACCATTCTAAAGCTACTTTACAAGAGCTGGCACTTATGAATCTCAAACATTTGTATGTATAACAATATTATATACAGGCTGTATAAAATATGAGCTTATGACTAAGAAAAACTGTTCACAAAATGTAGCACCCTATGTATGAGTTCAATATTCCATTGGTGATTAGGTCCAGTTTTCGAGAAACTACCTACACTACAGTAATGTAGGGTGCAGACTCGTCGAGACGACGTCTAGACGCCCGTTATCTCCCTCTACGACTGTAAAGTTCATCGCAATTGCACTTTTTTACAGTCTAAAAGCCGATGACACGGGGCTCAATGTAATCGAGGCTTTAGCGAGCAACCTGTATATTAGAATAAAGAGGGTGCTCCTATCCAGTCAACCTTGCAGACTCAGGGTTGACCAGCTCCTTGCACTCATCTAAAACGTTTTTACAGGCTTCCATATTGTTCACAATGTGTTCTAACTGCCAGTGTTTCCGCAATAATGCTAGATCAACTCCAAACTTGCCGTGCCTGAGACATTGCACCCCGGTGCAGTGAGCTGACGTCTTCAGTTGCACTCCTAAGTCGTAACACAAGGCCCAGAAGTATTTGTCGTAGGCGTTTATTCCTTGTATTTCTGAAGAAAAAAAAAACAATATTTATATTAAAAGAAAAGCACTTAAAATAGTGTCCAAAAAATCAACGTCATCTTACGATATTTTTGATAACAATGATAACTTATTCAATATGAAGCACGCCTAGTATACATACCTAGGGTGAAGTCCGGCGGCTCGAAGTGGACACACTTGATCCCGTACAGCACAGGCAGTTTCCCATCTGTGGGTCTGATCGGACCCTCGGACGCCAAGTCGTACAGCGTCTGTGAGTCCATGTGGAGACCTGTCATCCTGTAATCGAGAAAAAAAAGGAATGTCAAGTGCGCCCCTAGCTTTGTAATAAACGTTAAGTGACGGCAGCGGAGCGTCGCGCGACGGATACAAACGCGTAGAAACCGCCTCATCGCCACCGCGGCTCGCGGCATGCTTCCCATGATCCCATGATAAATAAACGCGGTGAAAGAGACAGTAAACCAACGAGTGTACCTATATCATAGTTTCGACTACGTACTCTCGGAATATCATGCTATCAAATGTTCGTTAGCTCGACTGTTATTGTAATGAATATTCGCTGGATCGAAATACTTGTAGCCGAAATATGTACAAAGGACAAAACGTAATCTAGAATTATATGGTTATGGTTATTAAACCTCAATTTCGATTTGACGATTTATCGTTTCTATGCTTTTTGTACCCAGCGAATATTCGATCCAGTAACAGTCGAGCCAATGAACATTCGTGTCTCAGATTTTCTTTGGGATGACAATCGAAATCTCAATTTCGATTTGACGATTTATTATTTCTACGCTTTTCGACCCAGCGAATATTCGATCCAGTAACAGTCGAGCCAATGAACATTCGATAGCATGATATTCCGAGAGTACGTAGTCGAAACTATGATATACACTCGAAACCAACATCCCTCCGCAGACCAGTGGAGAGATCGTGTTGATTACTTCTATTTGTATAGTACTTCTGTCTGTCTTTAGAATAATAAAAAATCGGTTATACAGAATTTTTCATCCACCTTCGTCGGCCATTGCAAATTGCAATAGAGAGAACCCTGCTTTATTCCACCTAGATGGTAAAACAGAGCGAAAAGCGACATCTAGCGGCGAGAGGTAGCAGCACTGGAATCTTATTGGTTAATTCCTAGTTGGTGCCGCCTCTCACCACTAGATGTCGCAATCAGTCAGTTGGTATCGTATGTATTAGTTTAGCGTGGAGTATCCTCCTTCCCTTTGTGCTATGTGTAGTATTTTAGTTTCGTCCTTATTTATTACAATTATTACCCATTCTTGCAACTCTTCTTGGAGTTGTTGGTAAGTCTGTAGCTCTGCCTACCCCACTCTGGGAATGAAGGCGTGACTTTATATATGTATATGTATGTACTTGCAACTCTGGTCTTATCTTATCTTATCTTACAGATGGGCCCCTTTCGGATACACTTCGACCCTCTAGGATCTTTTGTGCAATTACCCTCTTACACACTCAGCTGTTCGAATGTGCAGGTAAGAGGTTTCCTCACGATGTTTTTCCTTCACCGTAGGAGCGTCGGATAATGCACTTAAATTAGAAAAACTCATTGGTACATGGTGACCGCGGGGTTCGAACTCGGTACCTTACGATCACGAGTCGACCCCCTAAGCCACTAGGCCACCGACGCTCTTTTGCAACTCTGGTAATGTTTGTGTTAATAGAAGCCTGCGATACTCACTCATAAATAGTTTTCTGGTGGGAGCTCTGCATGTGCGCGAGCACGCGGTCGAGCTTCTCCCTGGACACGTGGCGGTAGGCGGCGCGCTCCACCGTCCTGCCGTTCCAGAAGTAGGTGTCGGTCGCCCGGCCCAGCTGCCCGCTCACCCTGAACGCCCGCGTCAGCCGCGCGGCGTGCAGCCTCGACGCGAGCTTCGTGCCCTCGTTCATTCCCAGCACTGAAATTAGATAAGTTACATTTAAAAACCGGTCAACTGCGAGTCGGGATCGGAATTATTTAACTGCTTGGAATTATTTAAAATTATTAATAATCAGAAACTTCATGTTTTGCCTTCATGCCTAGCCTAGTTTAGTGTAGTATAATGGCCAAATCCTATATTCAAACCGCGGATAGATAGGCTTAATACGGGTTAAAATGTGACACATTTTGTATGGGCAAATGTCAAATTTTAATCCGAAGTAAGCCTTATCTGTCCGCGGTTTGAATATAGGGATTGGCCGTAAATAGACCAGGGTTACCAACTCCAATTTTTTTTACCCCTGGAGCTTTAGTTAAAAATCCCTAAAACAAAACATTTTTTTTGGAAAAACCCCTAAATTAAAATAAAATAAAACTAATCAAATAAAACATATCACATTAGCGTAAATCGGTACGTTCGGTGGAGTATTTCTCTCTCAGTCGCACTTACGATTTCGACCAATAGAGAGTGGGATACACTGCGGTATCGAGTTTAGATAGTTTCTCACATCGTAAACAGGTTTTCCTATATCACACAAACATAATAAGAAAAAAAACCTAAATATACCCCTAAAAATATTAAGCCCCTAAAAAAATCCCATGCTCTTTATTCTCCCCCTAAATGGGTGAATTGCAAAAATATTGTACATAGTTAAGGAGTTAATTGAGATAACGTTAACTTACTTCAATTGTTTTTCCTTTGTGTAACGAAAATTATCCATATGATTGATTATATTATTTGACTAATCTTCGTTACACAAAGGAAAAAGTTAAGGGCTTAACAACCCTTTTTTATTGAGCCCTTATGGACAATTTTTTTGCAATTCACCCAAAAATAGGGGTAAAACCCCTACGTAGGCACCCCTGAAATAGACGGTCGCCGTACGTACGTACGGCCGACGGCCGTATGCATACTCGAATTGCTCGGCGGCGCTGTTACATTATAACCAGGCTTTACATTTATATTATTATGGTGTGAAATACCAAGTAAGTGGCACTCACACAGCTCAAAAATTGACTAAAGAAATATCATTAAGGTGATATTGGCATTAAATTCAAAGGTGACACGAAAGTACCCCATGTTCTCAGGGGGACATTTCGATTGTGCGATCTAATCTACAGCTAACGCCATCTAGTGACAACTTAGGAACTAACACATTTACCATACACATTAATCCATGTGTTGGATCCAGAAGTATTGATTTTTTAACCAACTGCGTCAAGAGTGTTATATTTTTTGTGTGGGTGTATGTGTGTACTTACGTATGTATGTATGTATATATGTATGTATGTATGTATGTATGTGTGTATGGGTCTATTTCCTTGGCACACTGCAGCCTAAAACAGGTTGATGGATTTTAACATACGAGGTGTTGTTCAATTTATCTTGGTCGTGGGAGTGACAAAGCTAAAATATAATCAAAGTAATGAGAAGAAAGATTTTTTTTTATTAATTAGTCTATATGAATATACTATATGTATAGACAAAAATTATTTATCAGTCACATTTTGAAATTTAAAACAAATACAGTTTTAATATGTGTAAATCAAGCCCTTTCATTATGACTCCATTTGCTATATGATAGATAACACTTATATGATGGTGAAGTGAATGAGGTGCTGACACTCCCGTCGTTTAGAGAAGATATTCTGATTGATATTGTAATGCACTTCTTTATTACAAGAAATTCTCGCTCTGGAAGAAGTGTCTCTTATATTTTTTATACAGATTCTCCCCATGAGGCTGACATAGTCACGTATGCATACGAAAGCCTCCATGAGATAAGATATTAGTTTTTAAAAAAAGCTGGTAATCAATATGATTGGCTTGACGATATTGGTACGTACAAAGGACACCGCTACTAAACAGACCCAAATGCGAGGCCCATGTGCATCGGAAGTCATCATGGATATACCGAGGCCCACAGGCCAACGGGTCATCAGCATAGTTCGGTACAAGTTTCACAGTCATCGGTGCATTGGTGGCCCCTATGATCTCCACACGTTTCTCGATAGGACGGTCGGGCAGGGCATTTAAATCTGAAAATAAACAAATGAATTTGTTTAAATATGTTTCTATCAAAACATTTTAATTTTCACAAGTTTGAACAGTTGAGGAGTATCAGTATACGTCAATCTTACTCTATTGGGGCACTAATTTTGTAAAATTTTAAGGATATTTATGTTTTGACACACTCTGACACACTAAACATATCTGCATAAATACGAATATATTTAATTATTGTTAAAGTGCACTAAAAAGTAGACATTCATACATTTTCTTTTGACACCAGGCGGGTTGCTAGTGTAATTATTACTAATTATATTGTACAGTAACAAAACATTATCTCATCGAGTTCAGATGAGCCCTTTAGAAAACACTTTTCCCTTCCCATTAAGCTCATTGTTTACCACTAAACTCAGGTATTTATATATTTATATAGTGCTAATCCGCAGTGCCGGATTAAGCAATTGCATGGCCCGCAGCAAATAGTATAAACAGACCCTTGGTTTGTTTTAGGTTATTCCTCAGTTTAGGGTGCTAAATAAAATAGAACCAGGAATACATATCAGGGAGACATTGGTGCGCGGGGCCTCCCAATGCGCGGGGCCCGTGGCATTTGCTACTCTTGCTACGTGGCTAATCCGCCACTGCCTAGCCCCTTGCTTAATCTTTCTTTCCTCTACTCTAAGGTTGACCGGAGTGATCTGATGAGGAAAAGTTTTCCCTTTATACATTTAATGTAATTTTGTTTATTGCGAATACCTGTTGCTTGCTTTTTTATCTTCTTTTTAATCTTAACCGTTTAATATCTCAGGTCTGAAATATGTGTATCTAGATCTCTTAATCATTATATTATAATCAATATTAATCAACCACTGAAATGTGTATAAAAACTTGAACCAATGCTCTTTGTCTTGTTATTGTTTAAGTGCAGCACTTTGATTATTTATTTAAATAATCAAAGGTGCAGCAATATTGTGATGTATTTGTTTATGCAAAACAATAACAATAAAATTGTTTATATGAAATATGTAATTGTTTAGGTGCAAGAGTTTGTTGATGGTATTCCTAACCTCTGCAGAGGTTGGTAATGACGGTATGAATGACTTGTTTCGTCGGCACGCATGGCGGTTTGTACACGCAAATAACACCATTCAAGAATCTGTAAGCTGCAGCTGCATCACGAAACTTCACCATTGTTCATAGCTAGTGTAAAAAGGTATTGTATTTATTTTCTAAAATCTAACAAGGCGAATCGATCAAAATAAACTTAGACGTTTTTTAAGTGAAACTAGGGTATGTGAGGAAAGAATGCTTTTATTAGCAATTAACATATATAAATTAACAGCATTTACTATTGACTAGCCAAGCCCTCAATTAACGTAACGCTGATTAAGTATTTTAAAAACATTAAGTGTTTTTAATTTGTTCATACATCTTCGACCCGATTATTAAAAACGTCTTAAGCCCAATTTTGACATCCTATACCTAATCTGTGATTTTGACTGACTGACAGGACAATACTGACATACCCGTATAATCTGTGGCACAAATGTAACATTATGAAAATGTTGCTAGTATATAAATAATGGTAGGATTATCAAAGAAATGTTTCCTTTTCAAAACGAAACAATGTAAACGTAATTTGGTAGATTTTGTAATCCGCCTAGGATAACCATAAAAAATAATGTTTATCATTGGTTATGCGTATACCACAATAATTGTTAATAATTAACTAGCATACCTCCCTTTGCTTTGCTCATGTTTAACGGAATTAAGTATCGTCTGTAATAGGCAAGAAAAATGTAGCTTTCTATCGGTTTAGTAGTTCCAGGGATCATCCCGGACATGCAAACAAACAAATAAAGTAACACAAAATTTGACCTCCATAGTATTAGTATAGACGTTATAAATTAAACGTGTTATCATGGGAACATTAATCGCCTGAAGGGCCAAAGACAAAAGTCCTTGGTTTTGGTTTGCTGTTATTAATTAATAACTTTTAGAATAAGGTGCAGAGGCGAAAATCCCTTCCGAAAATGAACTATTCATTATGAACTGCTGTTAGAAAAAACAAAAAATCTAAATCAAGTTGTTAAAATAAAAATTGTAACTTTGGTGAAGGCAAACATCTTTCACAAAGGGACTAATTAAGATTTCAGTGAAAAAATGCTGACAGGATCAGCATTTTTTTACAGACGTACTGAACTCTCCCAGGTCTCCCGTAACAATTATGAGCTTTTCGAAGTTCCTTTGAAGAATCTTAGAGCCAGTTCCTGTTTGGTCTAGACGCCGAATGGAACAAATTAATTTAGGCCGAGACCAATATGTTTGCTAATGTTAATTCCTTCAGCCACTTCAACCACCGCACCAGCCCAATGAAAGTTCAGTGGAAATGTGGCGGCGATAACATCTGGGCACACAGGTGAAACTACAATAGGTACTCTCAAGTGGAAGCACATTAGGCATCAAAGATAGGGTATTTTTTTATCATGTTGTCAATTTCATCTTCAAACCGGTCCTAATTACTTAAAAACTATTTTTGCCAACCTACATTGCATCCCACATTAGCTGTCAAAGGTATCTATGTTATTTATAACCTCTACGTTTACTGATACTATGATACTACGATAGTTTGATCTGAGCTGTTAAATATCGAATTCTAATTAGAATCTAACTAGATTTCATGTGGATACTGTAAATACTGACTTTATTATGAGTTCCTAAATAGTTGCAATCTTGGTTTTTCTATGACACACTATTGATAAAATGTACTGTCAGCGAGTGCAAGTGTGACAGCGATATTTAGCCGAAAGCTGCTAAGATGCTGGCAGTACTGGAAGTATTATAGTATACAATATATATAGTGTTATTATAGTTTAGTATGTCAAAATATTAATGTTCTTTAAATGAATTATTCTATGATTACTTTCCTACCCACATTAAAAAACAAGTTTAATTTATTTGATTCTTCCAGAACGAGAGTACATGGTAGTTTGGTAGAAATTTATTTTTTACAGCTAGCAATCAAAAACAGTAAAAAAAGACGGCGGAAGTTCGTCGTCGCTTCGTTGTGTATCGTTCGTTGGTCGGTCGGTCGCATACGCTCGTGAGTGAAGCAATGGCCGTTTGGCCGATGTGATGCTCGCAGTGTACGTCGGTAATTTACCTCGGGAGCTCTACGGGCTCTAACTTACAATAGTTCCTGAACTTCCAAATTGAACAGTGTAGTGTGAATTCTAGTGTGCGAACGCTGATATAACTTTAATTTTTGAGTTGGTGTGATGGTTGATGAACTTTAAATTTGTTGGTAAGTTTGCATACCTATCATACGTATCAGTTTATTCTTTAGTGCGTGTGCAAAGATTGTCTGGGTTATCGTTACTCAGGTTTTCAATACGAACGTCCGTGCTAATTAGGTGTTTGGTACCTAATCTGAAACATTCTATGTAAACTAGTTGTTTACTTGTAACTTCTGGTTACTATGCAACTTTTATACTGCAATAATTCAGTTTCACGCTTAAGTACCGAGTGTGAAGTACTTAAAAAGTTGACTGGTGGCTTGATAAGGTTATAATAACTACTTGTGTTTGGTAGCACTTGCAACGTACAGCAAATTTGATTCATATTTTGTAGTGAGACTGGTGTTTAATTTCGTCTTATTGTAATTATTTCGTGTTTTTTGAAATTGTTGTTGCAAAGAACGGTTTCACCCTGCATTATTTTCTAAGGCTTTGACTGTATCTGACTTGGTACCTAGTTATGTGTCTATGTTTACATGTGGATGGTACTTCTTTTGTAACATCCAGTAAGCATTGCTACATTATAGTTGAAAAATTGTAAATTCTAATCCAAATTAATGTAATAACAATTAGTGCTAGCGTAAGTTACAGAAAATAACCTTATTTTCTTCTGTTGAAATGTTTTTTAAAATAGCGAATTGACAATGACTATCAGGCTGCATTCTGAACACTGATTTATAAAGAACTAGCATGTGTCTTAAATTTCATTTGCAAATTTATAGCTATTTGCACCGAAACTGTTTAATTTTCCAGAATAAAACAACCCTGGACTTAAAACTATCTCTGAACTATAATATTAATTCATTAATCTTTCGAAACCCGATACATATAGCAAAAAACAAAACAATCATTAGTGTCTTAAGACAGAATTCAAGTACTTTTTGTCACTGGCCCTCTGAGGAGCCACTGGGTACCAAAAGGTTAAGGCAAACAAACAAGCGCTTTACATATTAAACCCTTAACCAGGCAAGGGATCCACATGTACCACATAAACTCTACTCAATAGTACCCATATGTTAGTACCTAAGGCTGAATCTCTACTGTGACGTGTGATCTGTCAGCCTGATTAAGGGTTAAAGAGTAAGGGTCTTTGACAGAAGCGTATGGAGCTATTATTAAAGAAAATACTCTTTTACCGAACAATTGTCATCGCGTGTGATATCCATGGACTTATCTAATAAATCCATGGGAGTGTCTATAAATAACTTGACATTGGTGAAATACACCTTAACAGGAGTGAAAGCCATTAAGAGCCGAGTTCACCAACCAATTTAACAGATGGTTAAGTCTTAATCAGCTGTTAGTCAATACATTTGACATCCATTAAACTGCTAGCCGTCCGTTTAATTATTGGTGAACTCGGCTCTAATTAAAATTAGATTAGAGTAAGGATAGTCGGTTAAAACTTACTTTTAGTCATACAAATGAGTCCTATTCTATTCGGTGAAACCACATTGCTCTTCACATATCATATTGTATAGCCCCTGCATACATACATAGCGTTTCATTGAATAGTGAATGGGAAATGGGATATTCAACATAATTGAATGAACCTGTCCTTTGTCATTGACGCACCTGTACGCCAAACATTCTAATTAAGATTTTGAATTTAACTGCCGCACTCAGAGACGTCAATTATATTTAATGCTTGATTAAAGTTGCTGCTGTCACTTTCTTTGCATCAGCAATAGAATAACTGCCGTACTCAGAGACGTCAATTAAATTTAATGCTTGTTTAGTGACATGTTGTCTCATTTTATTGCTATAGCAAAGACAATGACAGCAGCTACTTTAATCAAGCATTAAATTTAATTGGCGTCTCTGAGTACGGCAGTATGACAACACGTCACTAAACAAGCATTAAATTTAATTGATGTCTCTGAGTGCGGCAGTAAATTTTATTTCTTATCTCTAATCATCTATTTAGTGGTTAACATTGTACCTATGGTGAAATTGGTACTTAATGCTTCAATTAAAATCTGTCTGGTTAATATTGGGCTGAATAGTTTGAAACATAAAATATAATAAGGGGCCAGTCCGACACAAATTGACCTAGTCCCAAACTCTAGGCTTGTACAGTCGACATCATAAACATGTTTACACTTTAGTACCTTGTCACTTTCATTCACCGAGACGATTTCATATTATTAGTAATATGAAACTGTCTCAGTGAAGTACTATGGGTACTAGATTATGATAAACTTACTTATATAGAGAAATAAATGAAAAATCCTCGCACTCCAATAAAATAGGGACAGTGACAAAATAACTTACCACCGCACTCAGAGACGTCAATTAAATTTAATGCTTTTTTAGTGGCGTGTGGTCTTATTCTATTGCTGTAGCAAAGAAAGTGACCGCAGCGACTTTAATCAAGCATTAAATATAATTGACATCTCTGAGTGCCGCAGTTAGACTCAAACTAAGCTCTATGCTTGTACTATGGGTACTAGTCAACGATAAACATAATTATATAGAAAAATACATACTTAAATACATAGAAAACATCGAAGAATCAGGAACAAATACTCGCAATCATCACAAACATCTGCCCTTACCAGGATTCGAACCTGGGACCGCTTTCGTAGGCAGGATCACAACCAACTAGCTTGGCTTTAGTACCTATCCTACTGCACAAAGAGAAGGGTAGGGTGAATAACACCCCCCACTCCTCCCTTTCAAGAAGCTGAGAAAACAGCCCCGTTTTTAACCCTTAATAAGGCAGAGGCTCTATATTGAACACATTACAATAAGCTGAAATTGAACTTTACTACCTACATTATGATACTATTTACCCGACTGCGTCAGAAGGAGGGTTATGTTTTTCAAGCGTATGTATTTTAATTGTATTTCCATGAAATATAACATCATCTCTTTAGAGACTTGCAATTCCATGACTGTAGTTCAATTTGGTCTAGTATTTTAACTTTAACGGGGCCTTATTAAGGGTTAAATGCAATTTTCAGTTTTCCTTTGTTATTTTAGAATGGAACTTTTCGAATTTGCAACTGAAATCTATATATATAAAAGGCAAAACTGACTGACTTATATATCAACGCACAGCCATAGCTACTGTACCTAGAAACTTGAATTTTGGTACAGGGGTTCCTTTCATGATGTAAGTGAGCACTAAGAAAGGATTTTCCGAAAATCGACCCCCAATGGGAAGAAATGGGGGGAGTAGCGGGAAACTAATTCTATGCGTACGAACTCGCGGGCGTCCTCTAGTTATTTATAATTATAAACGTTACGTTTTCATATCTTTCCGTTAATCGTTAACAATTGCGACATTGCATAAGCGTGGAACGTTAAATACTTTTTTCCCCCTACGTTGATGCTGGTCCTGCAGCCGATGCGGGGCCCCTACGCAGTTGCCTGCACTGCCTAATGGATATGCACGTGTGGACTATACATGAAGGAACGTATTGAATTTGGCGCACTCTAGCGCGGGTTCGCGATCAAATTGCACCGCGTTAAGGCTAGGGAATGCAAATAACCGGTTATAACCGGTTTTAACCGGTTATTTTCATACAAAAACGGCTAATAACCGGTTAAACTGCATTCCTTAGTTAAGGCCCAGCCACACCGCTTGCGTGACGTGCACGTGCGCGTTCGCTTTCCACTGCGTTGTATAGTGACATGTCGTAATGAGAATTCATACTATACAACGCAGTGGAAAGCGAACGCGCACGTGCACGTCACGCAAGCGGTGTGGCTGGGCCTTTATGTTTAATATGAAAACACCGTAAACCCAAGTAACACAACAAGCCGTAATATCACCAATGAGATCACCAAAAGTGAGATTAAAATTAAAATCGACCAAGAAATACGGATGATACAAGCATTTTAAACTGCTAATTAGACGGAGAGATCCTAAGTGCACTGTGACGTCATTGCAACAGTTCGGCCATATGAACTCGAGCATTCTGTTTTGCTACAAAGAGATAGGAACAAATCTTTGTTTGCTTATATCTTGGTTATTTTTATAGCGATTCAAAAACTGATTTTTTCTCACCTGTTTTTTACATGAATCAGCTTTTACTAAAGCTGTGAAAAAAAATTAATATTCCCTATTGCTGAGTTGAAGAGGCAGAGTCAAATACAGTGTGTATTCTTGGATTTGCAAAGTACCTTTTAGGAACACAATGTTTGCAGAGTTTGCAAATTACACAGAGTGTTTTCTGGAAGGCTTTTGCGTTTGCGCTGGCCTAGTTGGTAGTGACCCTGCCTACGAAGCTATTGGTCCAGAGGCCCATGCCAAGATGCATTACGCTAACTAGCGTTTCTATTCGTATCGTTTTTAAACCAATCGCGTCACTGGTAGATGACGTGATACGAAAAGTCACATCATTTACCAGTGACGCGATTCGTTTCAAACCGAAATAAGGTGCATAGGGACATATTTTTGAATTATTTGTCACTGTACGACTGTACACGCTCTTATACCTCTAGTAATAAAGAAGTGTCAGATATTTTTGCGCCCAATGTTAGATGATATATTATTGCTGGTGACTGTATGTACATAGTTAAATGACAGATCAAGCAGTAATGATAAATACTGTTTTCGAACTTTCGCCCGGTGTCACATCTTTTGTTTTATACGGAGCTTGTCTATTGTAAGAACGCACATATGCGTTGAGGGCACTGGGTGGAAGTCAGGAGAACGCTTATATGCGTTGCCGGCAGTGAATGCTTTAAATAATGTATTTTTGTTAGGTAACAAATATAGTGAGCACCAAAATTAGTAAACTATCACCAAAGGTTAGGTTAGGTTAGGTTAGGTTAGGTTAGTTTTTGGTGACCATTTACTATTTTCGGCAGTAAAAAGTGTTTTTAAGGCGTTATATTTTACTATATCTGGTGATCCGTTAAACATAAACCGTTTTGTTATTGCCTAGATAAAAGTTCGTTATACAGCGAAATTGGAAGCCATTTTGTACCCAAGTCAAGCAACATTCCAGATTAGTAATAAATAAGAACGCATTTATTAATCTGTTTTTGATGACATAACAGTAATTGGGTTCAATGAACTGACAGCTCAGCAGCTCGTGTTGCGTTTGTCATCATACCTATATTTATATATTTATCGTCATCAGAAAGTAAACAAGTGATTTTTCAATTGCATTTTTTAGTGTGTGGCGGGGCTCCTATTCCTGGGCAATTTGACCTTCGTGCATTCGAAGTTACCTAACGAACCTAACCTACCTAGTAATGCAAACGAAGTTGTCATTTTGCGAATCAGATTTTTTTAGATGTACAGTACCCCAACGAAAATGTTAAGCACTTTAGTGCGTTGTCATACTAAACTTCGAACAGAACATCAAATGACACACATGACAATGACAATCACATTCACTATGACAAGGTTCTAAGTATGCTCAACACTTTTATTAGGTGACTCTACTTAGTCGTAAAGCGATATGGTTGTATTGCGATTTAGGCACAAAGCGATGTATTCGTAAGGCGATTTGTTCTTATTTGCTGCCTAGTCCCAACGAGGTGTGGACCTATAGCTTCTATATGGTTATATCGATTATTTAGATCGCTCTGAGTTTACCTATAATTGATCAAACCCATTCAAGTTTCATACAAATTACATACATACATACATTAAATCACGCGTGTTTCCCGGAGGGGTAGGCAGAGACCACTTCTTTCCACCTGCTACGATCTAGACAGACAAATCTCTTTCGCTTCTTCCACATTCATACATCGAGTCATGCACGCACGTCGGTTTCGGGTACTTAAAATTCGGCGCTTTTCCAGTATTTCTAGCCTAGGGCGGCCCCTTCCGACCCTTCCACTCACTTTCGCTTACACAAATTACAAAAACATTTTAAACATTATATCAAGTAGTAATTTTATAATTAAATGTCCAAGTAACGTCCGTTACACTTGATTTTGCGATGTCGCGATAAGTGACGTCATTGTTGAGTCAGCGCAGCGTGCGCGTGCGCATCGTAGGTAGCGAGGTAACACTAACATGTGCACTGCTAATGACTACTACTCTGTCAAGAAAGTACATGCCGGGAAAAGGTCAATAATACACAAAACGCAAAATGTATGTTAATTCTTCCAAATTTATTTTATCGCCTTCAAAGTATGCTCCTCCTATGGTAGGTTATGCGGAACTCCGCATAACTACGAGTACTGGACCACTGCGGTGGATCATGGGCGTGCGTAAGGGACCCATTTACACCTTAGATGCGATGCGCTTGCAGAAAAAAAACAGTGGAAGTGGCATGAGCTTCGCTTAGTATCAGACCTGTTGTCGCCAATACTCAAACTATCATAAAAACAACACGCCACCATGGAAAATGTTTTTGGTGCGGCCATCGTTTTTACACTCCAAAATAGCACAATTAGGCATGCTTTTGGATTTATTTCCTATTTAAGAAATGTCGAAATATCGAAATATCGAAATAAGCGATCGTGGCAAAAGTATGGTAGGTTAAGAGGAACTCCGCATAACTATGCCACACGCAGAGATGGGCAAAAATTATTCGAATGACGAATAACGATTGAGAATAAAAAAATCATTCGCGAATAACGAATAAATTTTCCGAATGATTATTCTTATTCGTACATATTGCGAATAAATTATTCATGAATAAATTATTCCATGAATAAATTATTCGCGAATAAATTGTATCATGAATAAATCATTCGCAAATAAAATACTACGAATAAATTATCCTAGTTTAAAAGTTAACGGCTATAAGATCGACATGGGTATTAAATTAAATTAAGAAATGAAAAACACGCGTAAATTAGACTTGTGTTAAATAAATAATCACTAAAATACACATTGTTAGTTATACATTATTACATTTTTAAATTAGTTTTCAAAAGAACTCTTTCTTCAAACAAATGGTCTGAGAGCCTATTTGATTTGGGAAGGTTTATCATAGTCGTATATGAAAATACACGTTCAACAGACGCTGAAGTTGAGTTACGTGCTTATCTCGTTCATTCATATATCCGTCTCTTTCTGATCGGCTATCTGCGAGACAATCCCTCGACCCTAAAATATGCTCCAGTTGCATTTTAATGGTAAATTTGAAAGTGTACTAAAATAATTATTCGTGGTATTTATTCGAATTAAATAAAGAATAATTTATTTATTATTCGAAGAAGTGGCCGAATAATTTATTCGCGAATAAATTATTTGCGGATAAATTCATCACGAATGATTGTTTATTCGAATAATTATTCAAATAAAATTTTATTCGAATAATGCCCATCTCTGGCCACACGTTACACGCCCACTCGACACTTCTACTGTTTTTTCTGTTCTGTGGTCGTTGCCAGCAGAGGTGTAGTATCGTTAATCCAGCAGCTATCTTTTGTATTAATCTTCCAAACGGCTTGTATATTAGGTATCCTAATTACTGGCACCAAGTGATTGTTGAATTATCGTCTCTACCACATTATACTAAAGTTCATGGCGCGGCCAACAATATCTATAAATTCAATTATAAATTCTCTCGAATATTATCTCACGTCGTTAATTTTCAACCTAAATTATTCTGTAATTATCGCTCAAACATGTTTAAACATGCTACACGCTGCAACAGTAAGCGCAAACCAATATGTTTGCGACGATTTTGTGATACGAAGTACAGATAAGCACAAACTTTCGCGCCAACTGCAAACTTGACGTCTGCACGTTCCGTTCCGCATAAGTTAGTGTCGTGTGGACCGGCCTTTTCCGACCGACCTTTTGACAAAAAACAAATGCAAAAATTACCGCAATTAGACCGCGTTAAAGAGTTGCTGTAATTAAATTTACAAACTCGCTTGAGGAGTTAGTAAAGTTTTGCCCTAGTCTACCATCGTGGATTTTTCTATGTGGACATGGCAGTTTATTTTTTACCAACCGTAAAGTTAAGTTGGTAGTATTTTAGTGGTTAGCAACTCGTATGGGAAGAGTAATTTGTCCATTTTTGGTTGAACTCTGGCGTATATGAACCGCTGTTGTGTTCAGGTGTCTTTACTATGGCTGTTACTTAAATGAATTTAGTAAGGCCCTAATATGGCTGCGTTTGTCGCGTGACAAAGTTCGGATAAGGCATCCGTCACTTTCTGACACGTGAATAAGTACGAGAGTGACGGATGCTTTATCCACATTTGACACGCGATATAGACGCAGCCACGATGATATCTCGGGCCGCCATCTTGTAAGTTATAAGTTATAACTCAAAGTCAAGTGCAGAACTGTAGACTCGAGCGTCGCGTCGCATCACGCCGATTATCTACAAAAAGCAATACAACTCGAATCGTGTGCCCGTCATGCTTCGGACCACAGAACAGAAAAAACAGTAGAAGTGTCAAGTGGGCGTGTAACGTGTGGCACAGTTATGCGGAGTTCCGCGCAACCTACCATACTTTTGCCGCGATCGCTTATTTCGATATTTCTAAAATAGGAAATAAATCCAGAAGCATGCCTTATTGTGCTATTTTGGAATGTAAAAACGATAGCCGCACCAAAAACATTTTCCATGGTGGCGTGTTGTTTTTATGATAGTTTGAGTATTGGCGACAACAGGTCTGATACTAAGCGAAGCTCATGCCACTTCCACTGTTTTTTCTATTCCGTGCTTCGGACGGCCATTAGATGACAAAAAAAACAGCTTTCAGAGTCATGGCCGACTGCGGTCGCGGTAAACTGACCGTTGTTGTTATTCGCTCACTGGACGAGCTCCTGAGTAAATAATTTGAAACTTGCGATCCGCTCGCTTTGGTTTATACGACGTTTTAACACCCAACAAAAAGAGGGGTGGTATCCTATACTATAACGAGCATATCTATCTATCTATCTATCTATCTATCTATATATATAAAAGGCAAACCTGACTGACTTATATATCAACGCACAGCCGAAACTACTGTACCTAGAAACTTGAAATTTAGTACAGGGGTTCATTTCATGATGTAAGTAAGCACCAAGAAAGGATTTTCCGAAAATCGACCCCCAAAGGGAAGAAATGGGGGGAGTAGCAGGAAACTAATTCTACGCGTACGAAGTCGCGGGCGTCCTCTAGTCCTATACTATAACTAGCATATTCGTATATATATTTTAATCACGTTAAACAGACAAGACAACAGGGCCTCTATTCAACACGGTAATAACAATATCGTTTTTGATCTGTTATCGTATTGTCACCGTTTTGATAGCTCTTATTTACTTGACAGTAATGGCGTCTGACGTCATAACAATACGATATCTGGTCAAATACGATATCGTTTTTACCGTCGGGAATAGAGGCGCAGGTCAAATAGATACGATTTGGATTTTACCACCTAGAATAGGATAGAGGCGCAGGATGGTTCTTAGCTAGGTTTTTATGAAAATCATTTATGATATGTACAGTCGGCCTTATAAGACGCTGAACACTTTTGTACCTTGTCGCTTTGACGCCTTTGACAGATTAGTGCAGAAGTTCAAACATGGCGTTAAAGTGACAAAACACTAAAGTGTGCAGCTTCTTATAAGGCTGACCGTACTCGTAATTTAAAGTTGGTTAGCAACAGTTGGATTTTTTGAAGCTTGCTTTTTTTTCAAGTCTGTTAAAAAGAATACTCCTCGATGAAATAACATCATAGGAATTCGTTTACAGTAAAACAGAACTGACATGGCCGACCGATGTACCTGCGCAGATGTCATATTTTCGAAGCGCGGGAACCAATCAGCATGATCCATGCGTTGCGCGTCTATGTTCTGTGCTATTATTGGTTACTAGTGACGCCATGTTGACGCGCGCCCGCGTGTCATTCAGTCAGCCGTGAGTGAGAAGGAAAAAGTAGATGCAATTTAATTTGCACCTTATAACTATTACGTACAAGTCTGATCGTGGGTTTTAGTCGTGCTTTCGGAAATCATCGGAATCGTTCGCGAACGAAGATTCACGAAGCGCCATATAAATTGTGTTATACTGTACAACTGTACCCTTTGGTCTTGAAAATACGCGGCTGTGACCTTGAACTCGCTCATCTATCCATTGAACGTGAATAACGTGATATTATAATAAGAAATACAATCAGTTATCAACAGACGCATTTCTAATCAATAATTAGATTATGTTTAACAAGAACAACACAACATTTTATTATTTAATTCCGCGTTGATAAGATAGCTTTTTGTTATTATATCAAACTAATCTTACTTCCTGCTAATCCTACTAATATTATAAATGCGAAAGTTTGTGCGTTCGTTTGTTACTCCATCACGCTGCAACGGCTGGACCGATTTTAATTAAATTTGGAATGGAGATAGCTTATACCCTGGATTAACACATAAGCTACTTTTCATCCCGGAAAATGTAATATTTCCCGAGTGAATGTCGATAATTGAAATCTACGCAGACGAAGTCGCGGGCAGAAGCTAGATATATGTAAAAAAGATAGAGCAGATGTTTAAAAGTTTTTCTTGTTCCGTAGTTCCTTATCAAACTGATAATTCGTTTAAATATATTTAAACTAGAGGACGCCCGCGACTTCATACGCGTAGAATTAGTTTGCTGCTAGTCCCCCCATTAGTAATATAAGGCGAATAGGTTGACTGAAAAATTTCAGTCCAGTCGAGCCCATAATAAAAAAGAAACTAAAAATGAACTTGAAAAATATTGCTATTGTTTGTTTAATATACCAATTACATGCTAATCGAAAGTATGAAGCCTATAAAATATGCAAACGTTAGGTTTAGTGCAAATTATTAGTACCGACTTACCTACCTACCCAATGGTTATGATTATGAATTATGATGGGAAAAATAGTCAACCTAACGTTTGCATATTCTATAGGCTACATACTGTCGATTAGTATGTAATTTGTCTATTAAACAAGAAATAGCAAAACATTTTTAGCACTTACCATATTGAATTTGCCATAAAATATTTTTTATCCAATAAACAATTTGTGCAAATAATTTCAATTTTTTAACAATAGGGAATCCGATGCATATTCCCTATTGTTAAAAAAATAAAATCGGTATTTCTTGGCCTTCCTATTGTTTGATACTTAACCGACTGGAGCATAAGACAGGTGCTCAACAAGTACGAGTTGACAAAAGGATTGTATCACATGAGAGCAAAGTTATACATTGCTGGCGTGGGCAGTATATTGAATCCAGAGCTTACTGAGGAATGCTTGAGCCGTCAATAGCTGTGGCTGCTGCCCTGCTAACCCAAATAGCGGCATCTCCTACAAAGCATGTGCAGGATATGCGACCTCATTAGCAGCGGTATTAAATCGAATTTTAGCTGTTCAATTTAAATACTACCTTTTTGGTTAAAGAGATACGCCGAGCATAGCCCTTTCCATTGCCCTTTGGGTGACCTTGAGCTTATATATATATATATATATGAGGCCTATTAACAGATATAAATACACATAGATAACGTAAACACCTCAATCTGTAAGAAAACCTTCCGTGTTACTCTTTTCTACCAACTGCACGGGTAGCACAAGTTGTATTTTCTCGCTTGTCGCTTAGTGCGTCTCCATCGTTACAGATAGCAAGGGAGATCCGAGCGACAAACAAGTCGCGGACAACATGTGCTAGCCGTGCTGGGACGTCACAGAGCGAATAATTAACGTGAATTCCCCGTTTTTCGCGCAAATAGATTCAAAGTCGTCGCTTTTTTGGACTATTGCAGTTAATTATCAATTTATCACGCAACGAGGCATTTTCTTAATTTTCACGGCTGATCGGCTGCAACAACAGACGCGCGCGGAACGTCAGCAGCGACGGCCAACCCCGACGGTTGGTCGAGGTCCGGACACGCGAAGCAGATGCATTTGCGTTATCTATGTGTAATAATATCTGTGGGCCCATTGTAAAGGACCACGTCTCTGTTCCATAAGTCATCAGTCATCAGTCATCACTGGCAACACACACTGCGTCTCTATTCCCGACGGTAAAAACGATATCGTAGTTGACTTGAGGGCTTATTGTCTAACGCACTCGCAATCACGATCGTTTTCATTTTGAAAATCGAAGGCTTGTCTTGCGATTGCGAGTGCGTTAGACAATAAGCCCTCTGTTTTGGTATTGTTATGACGCCAGACGCCATTGCTGTCAAGTAAATAAGAGCTATCAAAACGGTGACAATACGATAACAGATCAAAAACGATATTGTTTTTACCGTCTTGAATGCGACACTTGGACACTTTTAATCAGTTACTGTTCAATATTACCGAGCATTGGGAAAATGCCATTTGTCTTGGTAAACCACGAACCGTGCTATTGGCTGAGAACCGCTTCTTCCTGGAAAAGTGGACTTTGCAGTGGCGCCCGCGCATTTTCACTTTCACTGTGACCGGTTGGCAGTTGCGATCGGCCGACGCCGCCACTGTACCCTTAACATGATTTAAAATTACCGTAGTACTCGCTAGCGAGTCGAAGATTTGTTAGATAATTTTCACAGCATTTTTTCATAACAGCGAATTTTCACATATGTAGCATTTTTTTTATTAGCCGCATTAACTACGATATTGTTTTTACCGCCGGGAATAGAGGCGCAGGGCTTCTGTTCCTGGCGGTAAAAACCATATCGTATTAGACCTGTTACGGTATTTTGACGTCAGCCGCCAACTGTCAAGGAAATAAGAGCTATCAAAACGTTGACAATACGATAACAGATCAAAGACGATATGGTTTTAAGCGCCTAGCCATGATTATTAAATGTTATTTATTCCACCTGTGAACAATTGTTCGTCAATTAACCATATTTCTTAGTAAAATAATAAGGACTATGCAAATGTCTTAATAAATAAATAATTCGAACAAATTCATCAACTGTATAAGTACGGAATCTTCTGTTTGCGATTCAAACTGTCACCTATAACTTTAGAAGAAATGGTAATTCCTTCGCTTCGTTTGTCTTTAGGCGTGATTCCAAGACTCTATACTTTATCTAAATCAGTCAAAAGCTAAGGTCGATCTGCCCACATACGTGTTGTCACTATCTTGTGCAAGTCACCATTGTACTTGTCTGACTCACTCTCTAAACCCACTCTTTATCGTGTGCAATTATAAGTGTTAATTTTATGGTTTTGCTGGTGCGGAAAATGCGATTATGTAGGTCCGGCGTCGTCCGCTTGTTCTAGTCACAGAACTGGGTAGTGATTCTTTCAAAAGCAAAGGTGAGCGAACGCAGGAGTGATGTCCAAGCGGCGAGTTTAAGTAGTCCCGTCAAGGCGAACAAAACACATTTCAGCGCGTGTATTCAATTTGGCAGCATGGTTTCTCGAACGTATAAGGCTGCCTAATTGAGAATGCACGCGCTAATATGTGTTTGCTCGCTCTGACGGGACTACTTGAACTCGCCGCTTTTGTCGTATAGTCCTACCCCTGCCCTGTTCCGAGGAACAAACGAAACTTGGGAGTCTTATCATACTAGACATCGGACTTATAATTTAAAAAAAATTCGTGTTCCCCCGTTAATAACGTGACTAATTACATATATATCATCTGGTAGTCCTGTCGATCTAGGTTTAGGCTGCGGCTCCACTGACGCGGAGACGAGACGAGCGGAGCTGTGCCAATATTAACCAATAGAATCTAAACTAACGTACGCAAGGCGCGCTCGACGTGACCGCATGCGCGTTCTATTGGTTAATATTGGCAGAGCTACGCTCCGCTCCGCTCGTCTCCGCCTCAGTGGAGCCGCAGTGACTCCCCTAAGCTACTATATTAGGTGGGTTGCGGGCGGTTTTATCCGATAGAATGCGAAGAAAATGCAATAACGCATAATACCCCGGAGGGATTCTAGGAGGCACGTCCGACCCCCCCTTAGGCACTGGTCCCACCGCCGGCTACAGACTATAAGCTAGTAGAACTATAAACTACAAAAGAGTGGGCGAGTGGCGAGAAGCGAGTAAAGTTTTAATAGTTTTGACGCTCGGCTATAAAGCGAGTGTTCGCGGACGACTTAGCTGAGCTAGTTTTATAGTTGATAGCTTTTATCGCTGGGGTCAACTAGTAAACAGCGGTCCCATCGCCAGATATCGGCGAGCTCGGCGAGCAACTAGTAAAATTCTGTACTAGAAACAGTTGACAATCGGCGCGAGGCTAGCAAAAATTCTATGGAATTATAGCTTACTCGCCGGGCGTTGGGAGAGTGTCCTCGCCGGCAGTGTGAACAGCGAGCGATGAACTATAAACATATATCTCTCTCTTTTATTTACACGGAAGCGATTATCTTTTGTTCGTTTCTTGGGCTAGAAAAAAGTCGATAGTTCATATCTCACTCGCCGGCGCGGTGGGACCAGTGCCTTAGCGTTGTTTTGTTGGGAAGAGCTCTCCTTTCAAGTTCTGTTTTACTCTGTAAAAGTTGCTTTGGACTTTTCAACGTTTTAATAGCTTTTATTTACTTGACAGTAATGGCGGCCGAATCTTTCGATAATATAAAATGAAGTCGCTGTCTGTTCGCTTAGATCTTAACTACGCAACGGATTGTAATGCAGTTTTGATAAATAGATAGAGCGATTCAAGAGGAAGGTTTATATCACTACATAGTGTAAAACAAAGTCGCTTCCTGCTGTCTGTCTGTCCCTATTAGGGAATGCAATTTAACCGGTTATTAACAGTTTTTGTATGACAATAACCGGTTAAAACCGGTTATAACCGGTTATTTGCATTCCCTAGACTCTTTATGTATGCTTAGATCTTTTAAACTACTCAACGGATTTTAATGCAGTTTTCAGCAATAGATAGAGTGTATATATGGGTTTATATGTATAATAGATTGTGGTTTATGTCCAGGTGTTACAGAAAACTAATATAAACCGAAGCGAAGCGAGGGCGGGTCGCTAGTTAAAATTATTACGATAACGTCGATAACATAAGGACCATGGTTAACGAGAACCGCGATAAGAGTTGTTGTACGGTTGGCCTTATAAGAAGCTGCACGCTAGTGTTTTGTCACTTTAACGTCATGTTTGAACTGCTGCACTAATCTGTCAAAGGCGTTAAAGCGACAAGGTACAAAAGTGTGCAGCTTCTTATAAGGTTGACTGTACTTAGTTTCTTGGTTTACTAACACTAGTTTCAAATGTATAATAAATTAGCTTCTGCCCGCGACTTCGTCCGCGTAGATTTCGATTATCGTTATTCCTTACGGAACTATCCATTGTATAGGAAGAACAACACACACACAAACACGCACGCACGCACGCACGCACGCACGCACGCACGCACGCACGCACGCACGCACGCACGCACGCACGCACGCACGCACGCACGCACGCACACACGCACGCACTCACACACATACACAAACACACGCATATGCAGGATGGAAAAAAAAATATGGGCCCTGGAGGGGAACTACCTTAAATCCTTAAGTTAGATCATTTTACTGAAAGGAAACAATCTTGTATTTTTAAAAAGACACAAATATGCATTCGAAGATTTTCTAAAATAAGCTTGACTCACCCGGGAGTCGAACCGGCTAAAAGATCAAAAAATAAACACTCGCTATTTTGTTCTACTAATTGATAGGATTATTGTCCACGATAAAATCTCTCTATTAAAAATTTGGTCTTACAAATAAAAAAGGTCGTAAAATCTAACATTAATTAAAGCAAGTGTTTATTTTTTGAATTTTTAGCTGGTTCGATTCCCGGATGCAACAACAAGTTTTGCATCTTTTAAAAATAAAATAATGATTCCTTTCAGTAAAATGATCTTACTTAAGGATTTTAGGTAGTTCCCCTCCAGGGCCCATATTTTTTTTCCACCCTTCCTTGGGGTTCAACTGGTTTAAGCTGGTAACAAGTAGGGAATGCAAATAACCGGTTATAATCGCTTTTTTCCGGTTATTTTCATACAAAAACGGTTAATACGCGGTTAAATTGCATTCCCTAGTAACAAGGTATCTCTATCTATATCAAATTTTATTGAAACGGTTTCAACGCTTTAGCTTAAATATAGGCCCCTATGATGCCTCGGTCTAGACTTAAATTAATAGGGTTCATTGACACCAGCGACGTCCGCGATTCGGCAAATTATATGTTCAAAAACATAACGTAGTAACTCGTAGTAAATTGTTCCAATTTGACTCTTGTTCTGAGACTGTAAAAATGAAATTGAAATGGTTGTAGTTTTAAACACTCTGAAAACACTAATGTTGCTTATCGTGGATGTTTGTATGTGTGAGTTGTAGTTGTATATATAAAAGGCAAACCTGACTGACTTATATATCAACGCACAGCCGATACTACTGTACCTAGAAACTTGAAATTTGGTACAGGGGTTCCTTTCATGATGTAAGTGAGCACTAAGAAAGGATTTGCCGAAAATCGACCCCCAACGGGAAGAAATGGGGGGAGTAGCGGGAAACTAATTCTACGCGTACGAAGTCGCGGCCGTTCTCTAGTAAATAAATAAGCAATCAAATAACGTGAGTATGATGTCAACCAGCTAAACCTAGTAGCCGAATAGCCGGCGAATCTCGTCTTGAGTAACGGAAAAACCACAACCGGTTTCAGCTGCATCGTATGATCGATGTACCTACCGATCTAGTTTTGACTGACCCTCGCAACCTCAATCCAGTGCTAGGACTTAGGCTATAATCATCGCAGCTACACTGCTATACCCACGGAATAGAAAAAAACAGTGGAAGTGGCATGAGCTTCGCTTAGTATCAGACCTGTTGTCGCCAATACTCACACTGTCATAAAAACAACACGCCACCATGGAAAATGTTTTTGGTGCGGCTATCGTTTTTACATTCCAAAATAGCACAATAAGGTTGCCATGGTAATAACAGTTCTATAATAATTATTAACTGTCGTGATTACGATAGGTGGCCTCTTAAAATAGAATAATTGCGTACCTACAAGCGTACTAGAGATTGCGACTCATTCAAAAACCCCAGGTGATATGAACATTATTTTTCATCCTTCCTCATTCATATTTTAACAATGATAGTCTCATTCAAAGCTAAATTATTCTATAAATGGATGTATCATTATGTAAATAGTGTTTGTCGTTTGTCCCTTGTTTATAAATAGTGTTGTTCCAGTTTGGCAAACTGCTGTAATTGAATAAGAAAGAATTTGTTTTCATAGTACTGATTCTCTCAAAAGCAAAGGTGAGCGAATGCAGGAGTGAAGTCCAAGCGGCGAGTTTAACCCTTTGAACGCCAAGAACCACTAAAGTGGTCGTGTACTGTCGTGCCTACCACGCCATCGACCTATATAGTGGTCACAGATACAGTGCAAAATAGACCCGAGTATTTGTGACGTAACGTTGACATTAGCTGTGGTTTTCAGCTGTTATTGGCGTGTGACGACGACGTTTGTATCAAAGGCGTTAAAAAGGTTAACATGGAGTTATATGGAAGCATTCAAACACGCGGCGGGACGGGTCGGGGCGCGGGTCTGGACCGCCGGACCCGCGACGGACCCGTGACGGACCCGCGACGGACCCGCAACGGACCCGCGACGGACCTGGGTAGTGATTCTGTCAAAAGCAAAGGTGAGCGAACGCAGGAGTGATGTCCAAGCGGCGAGTTTAAGTAGTCCCGTCAAAGCGAACAAAACACATTTCAGCGCGTGTATTCAGTGCAGCATGGCTTCTCGAACGTATAAGGCTGCCTAATTGAGAATGCACGCGCTAATATGTGTTTTGCTCGCTCTGACGGGACTACGTAAACTCGCCGCTTAGACCACTCCTGCATTCGCTCACCTTTGCGTTTGAAAGAATCAATACCCAGCTGCGCCCGCTGCCCGCTACTACCAGCACGCGGGTGCCGCGGGCCCGCCGCGGTTCGGCGCTGTGTGAATACGACGACCCGCGCGGGTCCCGCGACGGAAACGACATGCCCGGCGCCCGACCCGCTCCCGCCCGCTGTGTGAATTGCGCTTAAAAAAAATCAGCGCAAAAAAAACACTCGATTCCGACTGAAACGCGCGTCCTTGAATCCACTTCCTTTGCAATTTCTGCACAAACAACTCGGCTAGCGAGTGCGGATTCCATACAATTAGTGGTTTGTTTTGTATGGTACGTTAACTGGCTACCTGGTTAACCAGTTTGTTTAGAATACCTTCACTAATTAAACATTTGGATGCTTCTTACAAGATTGTGATATTTCGACGTTGCTTGGAAAAATCTCGTATCTCACATTTAGTGACGTGCGATTTTAAACTTAAACGTGAAGAGAATTAGGTTGAAACTCATACATCTCGAATTGTCAGATACGATTTTTTTCTAAAGTAGTAACGATTTGTTATTAAGCGTATAGCTAGATATATAAGCTGAGATGTATAAATCACCAATTAACTTTGTAACTATTAGAATTGGTTTTATGAAATTTAAACAATTTACAAAAATTACTTTTTAAAAGTATTCTGAAAAAAAACTTAAGTTTGTTTCAAAAGCGTACAATTTTTTTACAAAACGTTTTGATCATTATTTGCCGAGAAAAATTAATAAACAAATTTCTGCTAATGGCTTAAAAGAGCTTAAACACATGGTTTTTTTCTACGCCTAGTACAGTCACCAGCAATAATATATAATATAATCATACATTGTGATCAAAAATATATGACACGGTCTACCTCTAGCAATAAAGACGTGTTAGATATGACATCCTATCCTATTAAAAAAATCGGTTGCACAGTAAAGTGGATCATCGATGTTTGTTATGTAAGTACAATCGTCGTCATAGTAACCGTGACCACCCTTTAAACTGTGTCACAGTGTCATAATTTATTTAAACGTCAATATGACACAGTTCTATGGTGGGTCAGGGTTTACACACATCAATAACTAAATGAAAAGCAAGCTTGAAAATCCGGCTTCATTTTTTAAATACAGGGCGAACGATATGAAGTGTTACCAAATTCAAAAGGCTACGATTTTTTTCTGTTGTTACCGTTTCTGTGGCAAGTTATGCCAATTACATACGATCGCTTTCATCCATACTGGCATGTTGTCTAATTTCTTCTCCTCACCTTGCTTACCAAAATGGACCAGAACTCCCTATCTGTCATACAATTTTGCCCCCTGGATTCCTATGTCTGATTATCATTCAGATGAGGGTGTATAGTCATCCGTTTCCCAGGAGAGAATCTGTAAGGGTCTGCTCCAAACCCGTTAGTCTTACGCTACTGAAGTTAATAGAAATGAAATCCGACACCGCCAGCCCGCGGGGCGGTAGCTTAACCAGTTTAAGTACTGACTAATACCAGAGTACCCTGACACGCGGGATCCGGTGTTGCGGAGTTCCACGCATGCTTCCTCGTTCGCTTCCCGCTTTGCCAATAGATTTCGACAGTTCCGTGTTTCACTAGCGGGTTTGTTTTTACGCACGTTCGATGCTGACGCGGTCGCTGCATCCAGGATGTCCCTCGCACCACTAAATGATTTCAATTTTGATCAAAGAGCAAACTGTTCCTGAGTTGTGATTCTTTCAGAAGCAAAGGTGAGCGAATGCAGGAGTGAATGTCCAAGCGGCGAGTTTAAGTAGTCCCGTCAGAGCGAGCAAAACACTTTAGCGCGTGCATTCTCAATTAGGCAGCCTTATACGTTCGAGAAGCCATGCTGCCAAATTGAATACACGCGCTGAAATGTGTTTTGTTCGCTTTGACGGGACTACTTAAACTCGCCGCTTGGACATCACTCCTGCATTCGCTCACCTTTGTTTTTGAAAGAATCAATACCCTGGTTAAGAATCATAACTCAATGGTTTTCGAACCGTTTCCAAGCGCTGCAGCGCGCTGAGTACCTAAAGTCGCCGTCAATAGAACTTGTGAACGATGTAAACAAATTAGTACTGTTTGACACATAACCTCAAATATTCACCAAGCGTGTTTTTATTCAAAATAACGTATAATGAATAGTTATTTAATCTTAAACTTAATATGAAAATAATGATTTACCCCCTTACTAATAAACGTTGAGTAACGGTGGTATAGCTATACACAATGTTTTGTCTTTATCTGTCATTGTGACATTTGAATTTGACAGATAAAGACAAAACATTGTATAGCTATACCACCGTTACTCAAGGTTTATTAGTAAGGGGGCTAGTGTATAAATCATTGCAAAGACTTCACTTGATCTGTAAAAGTACGTGATTATCGAGTAATCATGGTGAATTGGTTCGTTTGGTTTTGTTTAATCTTTTGCAAGTTCTACTGACGGCGAATTTAGGGGTTTCAACCTCAGGTTTTCCAGAGGTAACGTTCCAGGGATGGAGCTATGCGTTGTGGTTAGGTCAGACGCATAATGCCCTATTTTATGGATGCAAAACACCCTAGACGCAAAATGTCCTAGTCGCAAAACGGCTTAGACGCAAAATGTCCTAGCCGCAAAATGACACACATGCATATCCGGTTAAATAACACAAACTACAGTCGAACGGGATAAATATGAGGTAGGTTTAGATTATGTTAGTTTTGCAGCAGACCCGGAGGGCCAAACCACCCAGAAATAGGAGCTCCGCAAGAGCGGAGCTCCGTCGATTCTGTTAATCTACATATTGTGTCGTTTAGGACATTATGCGTTTAGGTCATTCTGCGTTTTAATCATTTTCCAGATTTAGGGCATTATGCGTCAAGAGCTTGTGGTTTATGGTCAAACCGATCCCTTTAGAAATGCCTTTCACACAATGTTTAAAGTATCAATAAATACGTCTGTCGAGATCCCACGATTGTTCGGTAAGCGTACAATGCAGTGTTATGCGAGATGTTTTATGTTTGTCGAGCGAACGGAACGGGATATCGGGCAAACATGGCTACCGGTGCACTAAAGAAATGTTTAGTTTAGAGGCCACATATCGATGAAGCAATGGGTGTGTAATGTTTAGCATAAAAACAAATGGTCTAATGATAATTTTGCATAACACTAATTGCATAATTTCAATCTGCATAATAAACCATCGATATAATAGTCATGATGCGTAAAACGAAATGCATAATTTCATAAATTGAAAAATAAATATTTCTAACTGCTTTCATTACTATTAATGTGGTCACAGTTCTAACCCAACCTAACCTAGTTAGAAGAAATTGACTTAAAATGCATAATAACAAGAAAATAACAGTTATGCTAAATGAGTGTTATGTTATTCGATCGTATGCCAGTTAAAATGATACAATTGGTTTTTATGCTAAACGTTCATTATGCTTTTCGTGGTTAGTTAAATGAAATTATGCAAAATGTTTTTATACTGATTGAAGCGCACCTCTACATTAAGTAGTTGGCATAAAGTCGAGTCCAGAATTAGGCGAACTAACTTGACAGTAGAAAATGTTGCCAGACATAGGAAAAATTAAATAGTGATAGGTTTATGTCGACACAATGTCGATATAACCTTGTGCCTTCTATAAATCTGATTCTATTTATATTTTATCAAGTAATTATCGAAACTTTCACACTCATACATACTTGCCAAATAGGGACGAACTACAGCAATTTGTATGATATAATATGATCTGAATGATGTACGGTTTAAAGCGGATATTTACGATACTTACTCCTCAAATTAGGAATAAAATACAAAAATAATGCTGTTATTACAACAGGCCATTGTGATCCTTTTAGGTGGTTTCTGTCGGGCTAGTACGTTACATCTCATCATTCATCCCTTACTTTATTTCTTTCTTACTTTCATTTTTTATTATAATTATTTTGCTGAGTAAAATTATAAGTTTGATTCCAAACACAATAAAAATGATTAACTAGACTTTTTAAATATCGATATTATATTAACAGCACTAGCCAAACTGTGGCAACATTAGTGCACAATGAACTGTCTAGTTAGTTCACCTAATTCTGGACTCGACTTTAGGTAAATTCGTTTGAGATAGTCCTTCGATGCAACACCGCACATTGAATACATAATGCATATTCAGCCATATTGTCATCAATTTCATTATTTTAATTTTATATTTTAATTATTTCAATGTCCTAAAGCCTCTTCCAAACAATTTACATAATACGGCCATAAATATTTATATCGTGGTTTAGTACCCATTGTACAAGCCTAGGGCTTAGTTTGGGACTAGGTCAATTTGTGTGAGATCGTCCCTTGATATTTATTTATGATTATTATTTTATTTTATTTATTTATTTATTGAAATAAAGATCCATTGCGTGTAACTGACAATCAAATTACGAAATTAACTCTATTCTATTCGCATTACGTTCACATTCCATTGTGATACATCACACATTTACAAGTAGAAATGTTATTTTTAAATGTACGTTATTCTAGATACTCACAGGCTAAATATGGTTACATGTCTCTCTCTCTATTTATTATGTTATTTTATTAGTATAGATTATTCAACTCGGGAAAAATCGAGATGGGTCATTGCAAACCTCGAAGTCGCGGTGGCACGAATAAAATTTTGCTAGGGACTTCCACGCGATATTATTTCATCGATAAATTGGACTTTCTTATGACAATAGTTATGTTATGACTATGAGATGACGTATGTTATTGATATGCAACTTGCAATACCTATTAAACTGTATCATTTATACAGTATGAAGATTGAAGCCCGTAAAGGTCGATTAAGGAAGATAACGGTTTTCATACTTTATGGATGTAGGTATAGACGTGGCTGTACTTCTAGGTTTTAGTTTACTTTGCATGGAAATTGATGAAATAAAAATTTAGTTGTAAAGGTTGATTTTTATTTGAATTTTAAATTCCTAAAAATGACCTAAAAGCTCCTATATAGGTGACATTGACGGGTAGTAATCATCACTTTTTAGTTAATTTTCAATTATTCTGTAGGTAAACTTTACAGCTAATATGAAGCGTCACTTCCAAATAAGCATTCAGTTATCGATAAATTTTATATCGGAAGGAAGTCCCTAGTTAATTGACGTTATTGCCACCGCGACTTCGAGGTTTGCTAGCCATTAATTTATTACAAACTAGGCATGCCCTTGCTTTGGTTAGGTTTATGTGAGTTTTTTGTACCACCAATACATTAAGCGCAATTCATACAGCGGGAGGGAGCGGGTCTCCTGGGTCACTCTTGAAACTATGATTTCAAAGGATATAGTCCACTAAAAATCGGTTTTATGGGCAATTACAAACCCATTCTTTTATGGGTTTTTCTCCTGAGTGTGCTAGAAGTATATATTAAAATACTTTTTCTAAAAAACTCACTGTTTTCTCCTGGCTTACGGGGCAGAATAATAACAACAAAAAGTCGATCCACCCCAAATCCTTATCCGCTAGTCCAGGTTTAGCACATAGTCTCCATTTCATCCCGGCAATTTAGTATGGGGAATAGCTTAACACGAGTTTTAAGCACAGAACAGAAAAAACAGTAGAAGTGTCAAGTGGGCGTGTAACGTGTGGCATAGTTATGCGGAGTTCCGCATAACCTACCATACATTTGCCGCGATCCCTTATTTCGATATTTCGATATTTCGACATTTCTAAAATAGGAAATAAATCCAGAAGCATGCTTTATTGTGCTATTTTGGGGTGTCAAAACGATAGCCGCACCAAAACGTGGCGTGGCGTGTTGATTTTATGATAGTGTGAGTATTGGCGACAACAGGTCTGATACTAAGCGAAGCTCATGGCACTTCCACTGTTTTTTCTATTCCGTGGTTTTAAGCATAGTGTTGTTATAATCTTAGTTTTGCACGTTTGCCGGGCGTATCGAAAGTTCGAGCTAGCAACAGTAGGCGATCGCAATTGATTATCGACGCTGGATGCGCATGAGGTCATAGCGGCGCACAGTGCGCGCGCGCAGAAGCGCAGCCGTCTCGTTCAAACCATTCGAGCATTCACGTGTACCACTTAAGTACCTTGTCTATTTAATGTCATGTATGAATTGTCACAGCGATTAAAGTGACAAGGTACTGAAGTGTACAGTCAACCAATTTGATTCCTAGGCCCCTGTTGACTTTGTCAATGTGACATTGTAAACCAAATCATAAGAAGTCTGTAACGTTTGGTTGTTCAACGTCACTTTAACATAGTCCAAAGTGGCCTAGAAATCAAATTGGTTGACTGTACACATATTTATTAACTCTACTGTACTATACTATACTAAATTTAATATGGTAGTAATATATGGCGCATAGGTTTACTGAGGCTGGGTTTTATAAAAATCCGTTTGATCAAATTTCGGTCAGGAATTTCAAAACTTGTATGAAGTTACTAAAATTTGATCTGACATATTTACTAACGGACCTTTATAAAACCGGGCCTGAATAGTTTCAGTCCAGTACAGTCCATAATTAAAAAAAAAACAAAAAATGAACTTTTTTTTTAAATTGCTTTTGCTTGTTGAATATACCAATTACATACTAATCGAAAGTATGAAGCCTATGCAAACGTAAGGTTGACTATATTTTTTTTCCCATCATGACCATTGGGTAGGTAGCTAGGTAGTTATCGGGTGTACCAGAAAGTATAAGCACGAGTTCTATATAAAATAAAAATGTTGCAATTTAGATATTTAACTTTTTTTTTTAAATAATTAAACATTCAACTTATTATCTAATGATATGATGTACTTTTTTTTTTAACACATTTAATGGTATGCCAAATACCGGACCTTGGACCTGACACTAGACATACGTTTCAGCACAGAACTGCTCCCCACGAATTTGGAGGCTTTCAACCAATATCTTTTAAAGGTCTCAATGGAATCCACTGCCTTGGTATTTTTCCGAAGATATGCTTTGGTAAATGCCCAAAAAGTTTCAATAGGCCTGGCTTCTGAGCAGTTCTGAGGATTCATATCCTTAGGCACGTGTTCGACTCTGTTGTCTTTATACCAAGCTAACGTGGTCTTCGAATAGTGCACGGATGCCAAATCCGGCCAAAATAGAACAGGTCCGTCATGCTTGCAGATCATAGGCAGCAGGCGACGATTTAAGCACTCGGTGATGTAAGTATCGACGTTCATTGTTTGCGTAGTGACAAATGGCTTAGATAACTTGCCGAACTCACAAATAGCTTGCCACACCATTACTTTTTTACTAAACTTTTTAGTGTAAATGGATTTGTGGGCATCACTGATATCCTGGCTCTCTCGTACGGTATAAAATTAATCACCCGGTAGCATTTTGTAATCAAAATTTATGCATGTCTCATCGTCCATAATAATACATGCTGATTTTCGGTACAAGAGATTGTCGTAAAACTTTCGAGCTCTTGGTTTCACGCATGCGGCCTGCTTATCACTTCGTTTTGGTTTCTTCTATTTTTTGTATGTTTTAAGACCAATTTGTGTTTTGGCTCGGTGGACATTACTTGCCGATGTTCGTAGTTTTTTGGCCACATCCCTGACAGACAAGTCTGGTTTTCTTCTAAACGCATGAGCGATTTCCCGGTCCAAGTTTCGGTTACAGGTCCCGTTTTACGGCCTCTTTTCAGTGCATCTTAAAAGGTAAATTCCTCACCTTACTTCCGAGTAGCTGTACGTACGGTTCCGATGCTGACACCTACCGTTTTTGCCAACTGTTTAAGAGTTATGTTAGGAATCGTACACCATTTGTGCACGATCACTTTACGTTTTTCTGGAGAAATGTCTCGTATTTTGCGTATTTTGCACAAATCAACAACAAATAATAACAACATTGGTTGGTAACCATTGAAACAATAAAACTACATTCAAACTTTTTTTTTAATAATTAGTATGAAAAAAATAGTAGCACTGCAAATCTGTGCTTATACTTTCTGGTACACCCGATAAGTCGGTACTATACCCTGTCTATTTAACAGAGTTAGCAAAGCGTTGTCTCTGTTGCACTTTTGTATGAAAATGAAAGGGACAAGAAACTGCCAGTGGGCGTCAACAATCGCACGTCGATGGCGGGCTCGGCTTACATGCCGCTTGTTGGAATATTCGTAATATTTCTCGTGATTTTTGTTTGTAGTTAGAGGCACCTCAAATAATTAACTTATTGATAACATGACATTGTCATGTCATGTTTATTCATCTATAAATCCTAATTATGTAATTTAAATGGGAAACAGTCCAATAAACGAGCCAGGTAAAAATTTGTAACCAAAGATAAGCACTTGAAAGCGTCCGCACCGTACGAGCGACAGATGTTGACTAAACTTTGACAGGCATGTAAACCTACCTTGTGCCTGTGCATTGTCCTTATCGCTGACCAATTACGTGCATTCTCTGTTTTCTAGTACTAACTCTGTTAAATAGACAGGGTATAATAATTTGCACTAAACCTAACGTTTGCATATTCTATAGGCTTCATACTTTCGAGTAGCACCTATGTAATTGGTCTATTTAGACAAGCAATAGCAATTTAAAAATTAATTCATTTTAGTTTTTTTAAGTCAGATTCGCCATATATTACTTACCATATTAAATTTGGTATAAAATAATTTTTATCGATTAAACAGCAGGTGAAGGTCGTCTCCTATTCAGATCTTAGACCTACGTATTGGTTAATCAATCTATTCTGCAGCTATCGAACTGCGAGCGCATACCGGAAGGCCATCCTGCGGCCTCTGCGCACGCGGCGATTGCTAGACGTGTTCTCGTTTGATGCTCAGTGCGTCTCTTTCTAGACTACTAGCGTCGCGCCCTGGGTAGTGATTCTCTCAAAAGCAAAGGTGAGCGAATGCAGGAGTGAATGTCCAAGCGGGTAGTCCCGTCAGAGCGAGCAAAACACATTTTAGCGCGTGCATTTTCAATTAGGCAGCATTATACGTTCGAGAAGCCATGCTACCAAAGGTCCGTTTCACGAAGCTACAAATTACAAGCAGAAGTCTCTTTCTAACTCATTTTGCTAGAAAAAGAGTTCCGCTTGTAATTTGTAACTTGTAGCTTCATGAAACGGGCCGCAAATTGAATACACGCGCTGAAATGTGTTTTGTTCGCTTTGACGGGACTACTTAAACTCGCCGCTTGGACAATCACTCCTCCGTTCGTTCACCTTTGCTTTTAAAAGAATCACTACCCTGGTTTCTCTTCGGTTTGAATAAAGAAAAAAGTGTATATGAAGGTAATATAGCTTCCCGAAAGTGTTTTTTAATCGGGTCAGTAGTTTCAGAGATTTCCCCTAGTAGACAAACAAACGCCAATTTACGTCTTGTAATATTATTGGATAAACTATAGACCATGTTAGTTAGACGTTAGAAGATTTGGTTGTTTTTCTATTGGTATCTAAAATTATATAATATGTAAGTATATGGTTCATTCGATTAGGCGCGCAATCCGTTTGCTTAAATATCCGTAGGCTTAAAAACATTGAATAAATATAGCTGATAATTGCATATTTGCGGCTTTTGCAGTAGAAACACTTGGACCGTGGGGCCCGGAGGCACGGAAGCTTTTTAAAAATCTAAAATTTAAAATGATCCGTGCCTCAGGTGACCATAGGGCTGGCTCTTTCCTCGGCCAACGGCTAGCAATAGCTATCCAACGAGGAAATGCAGCCAGCATTATGGGCACCATTCCCAGTGGCAGTGGCCTAGGGGACATTTGTACATATTATAGTTATTTAGAATAAGTTAATTTATTTTAGTATTTAGTTTTAGTTAGGTATGTTTTATTATTTTTCTGTTTATTGTTTGTGTCTTTTGAATAAAGTTATATTTTCTTAGCATTAAAAAAAAAAAACATTGAATTCCTTAGACACCCATGTACCAAAACATTCCTATTCTATAACATTCACTTCCCAAAAAATAAAATACCTACTCTATACCTTCCCAGATCATCCATTTACCAAAACATCAATTTCCCTATCGATTAATTTCCCGAAACGCCATTTTAGCTTAATACATAACTTTCCTAAAGCGTTCATTTCCTAAAACTCCTGTTACAGTATAAAACAAACTTCCTGAAACGTCAGTTTGGGTTAAAAACATCATTTTCCCAGAACGTCCAACTCCCAAAACGTCAGTTTCACAAAAGTATATTTCCCAAAACGTTCGTTACAGCATACAAGGGCCGGTATTCTAGGCGCTAAAAACCATATCGTCTTTGATCTGTTATCGTATTGTCAACGTTTTGATAGCTCTTATTCACTTGACAGTAATGGCGGCTGACGTCAAAACAATACCGTTAGGTTAGGTTAGGCCAAGGAGTGTTATATTCTCGGTATCGAAATATTCTAACCTGTTTTATTAAACTTTTTAATTCTCATCGTTTAGTGTCACACGTAATTTTAACTTTAAGAAGAGCCCTTGGTGTTGTACAGAATGTGTTACGTCTAACGCCAATTATCTACCAGACGTCAGCAATTTCATTGATATGTCCGGCAATAGAAACAGGGATACATTGAATTTTTCAGAGATGTCTAGGATGGAGAAAAATGTTATATATAAATACTTACTAATAGTTTAAATGTGAATGGGTTTTGTCTGACGCCATTATAAGCATCATTCAAATATTTTCTCATGCCGGGAATGGTATCCGAGACCGCTACCTTCATAGGTAGAATCCACGGAATAGAAAAAACAGTGGAAGTGGCATGAGCTTCGCTTAGTGTCAGACCTGTTGTCGCCAATACTCAAACTATCATAAAAACAACACGCCACCATGGAACATGTTTTTGGTGCGGCTATCGTTTTTACACTCCAAAATAGCACAATAAGGCATGTTTCTGGATTTATTTCCCATTTTAGAAATATCGAAATATCGAAATAAGCGATCGCGGCAAAAGTATGGTAGGTTATGCGGAACTCCGCATAACTATGCCACACGTTACACGCCCACTTGACACTTCTACTGTTTTTTATGTTCTGTGGTAGAATCACTACCTACTAGGCCATACTAGGCTAACTTCTTCGTTAGCATAAGTATACCTACTACTCTTAAAACTTATGATTCCATGCGATTACCGCGCAGACCTCTTCAAGGCCTCTTGTGCTAAATTGGAATAATTGTCTCGGATGGGAGTTTTAGTCTCAATGCCAACTATTGTATGGAGCGGAATATTAGTATAGCGTCATCTTTTCTTAGTAACTAAACTATAGGTATATAACGGCTTTCGAAGAATAATATGTCTTAACAAGTATGAGCTAACGAACTTTAAGTCTGTTCCAATTCACTCCGTCACTCTTATAAACAAATCAATTTACTCCATATTCGCGTACTTTTGAAGGTTGAGCATAGTCATATTATTTATTTATACACTTAATCATTGTCTTCATGTTTATTTTGAGGTGGTAATCTCTATTTAACCTTGTATTTTCCGATGAAAATCACTTTTGGTAAAATACGATGACACTGACTGGTGCTTGATAATTACATTTCGTTTTTTCGAAATATATGTGACATGAAAATGTAGTATAAGTTTTGATAGATTTGATTGATAAGAAAGGTTTTCGTCTCCGTCGCACCCAGCATAATAATACGATGATGATGATGATGATGATGATGATGATGATGATGATGATGATGATGATGATGATGATGATGACGATGATGATGATGATGACGATGACGATGATGATGATGATGATGATGATGATGATGATGATGATGATGATGATGATGATGATGACGATGATGATGATGATGACGATGACGATGATGATGATGATGATGATGATGATGATGATGACGATGACGATGATGATGATGATGATGATGATGATGATGATGATGATGATGATGATGGTGATGATGATGATGATGATGATGATGATGAAAATATATTTACCGCCTGTTTCACAATCGACAAGTAAAGCATATTTGACAGATAAATTTAGCCCTTTTTCTTTCTGACACTAGAAAATAGACAAGGAGAGAAACAACTTAAATGGCAGATAAATTTACTGGCCGAAACCTTCCTCTTGAATCACTCTATCTATTGATGAAAACCGCATTAAAATCCGTCGCGTAGTTTGAGAGATCTAAGCGTACAAACAGAGGGACAGACGGCAGGGCGTTTTATACACGGAATAGAAAAAACAGTGGAAGTGGCATTTAAGCTTCGCTTAGTATCAGACCTGTTGTCGCCAATACTCAAACTATCATAAAAACAACAAGCCACCACCCCACCATGGAAAATGTTTTTGGTGCGGCTATCGTTTTTACATTCCAAAATAGCACAATAAGGCATGCTTCTGGATTTATTTCCTATTTTAGAAATGTCGAAATAAGCGATCGCGGCAAAAGTATGGTAGGTTATGCGGAACTCTGTTCTGTGGTTTTATACTACGCAAAGAAAGATATAATGGTAACAGGTTTAAACCAGTGAGTGATCGCTATTATGTCCTAAATTGTCGAACCAAGGTCATCACGTAACAAAAGGAAAATGGACGCTTACGGAACCGAGTCACGATTGGTCCGGGGTTCGACCTCGGGTTGTTTTTCGTGCTGTTCGTGGGCACAATACGAAGTATTATTTATGGTATGGAGAAGATAAACGAGCATACAAGCCATCGGTGAGCGAATGCAGGAGTGAAGTGACGACGCGCTGGCCTAGTTGGTAGTGACCCTGCCTACGAAGCTATTTGTGTTATGAGCGCGAATATTTTTTCCTGAGTCTTGGATGTTTTGTATGTATTTAAGTATATATTTCTCTATATAAGTATTTATATCGTTTTCTGGTACCCATAGTACAAGCCTAGAGCTTAGTTTGGGACTAGGTCAATTGGTGTGACATTGTCCCCTGATATTTATTTATTTAAGTCCATGCGGCGAGTTTAAGTAGTCCCGTCAGAGCGAGCAAAACACATATTAGCGCGTGCATTCTCAATTAGGCAGCCTTATATGTTCGAGAAATCATGCTGCCAAATTGAATACACGCGCTGAAATGTGTTTTGTTCGCTTTGACGGGACAACTTAAACTCGCCGCTTGGACATTACTCCTGCGTTCGCTCACCTTTGCTTATGAGAGAATCAATACCCTGTTCATGGGTACAATACGAAGTATTATTTATGATATGGAGAAGATAAACGAGCATACAAGCCATCGATAAATGCAGGAGTGAAGTCCAAGCGGCGAGTTTAAGTAGTCCCGTCAGAGCGAGCAAAACACATATTAGTGAATAATGCAGAACGGCTTTAAAACCCTATTCCTCGAAATGGTTTTCAATAGAGTTGTTGTAAAAATATGAACAATCCCAATTAGTAGTCTTCATTGAAAGCATTGCAGGCCTTGAGTGTTGTTTTCTAGTTAATCGACGGAAACTGGGGCAAGAGAGGAAAAAACGATGAACGCGACAACTCGACAATTGCTGCTTATTTCTTAGTCGCTGAGGCTACAGTTGCAATTCGTACAGTACCGGCCAATAATATATCACATTTGTACTTACGATCTTACGATTGTCTACAAATATTAGTAGGAGATCCGAATAGGAGACGACCTTCACCCAGCTGTTTATTCGATAAAAAGTATTTTATATCAAATAATAAATATTAGGTCCTTACCTATGAAATTGGCTTTTTATTATGGAGAATTTTATGAAAACGGTGATTTTCATACATTTAATTTTGCGGATTATTTAGTAACGTCAAATGCAAACCAAACAAAATTCTGTCAGGAATATTGGACACTTCTAAGCTATATTATACATATCTTAATTACTTAAAAATAGTTAGCTTCACAAAACTCTGCGTAATTGAAATACTTGCGAAAAGAGTTGAGTTCACACTTTAATTTTAAACACTAAGTAAGAAATTGAACCATATTATTTGTATCTAAAACCTTTGTAACATACGGTATTAATGAAATTTAAAAATAATTTGGAAGTAAAAATTGAAATGAATAAATTCCGTACGAAATAAAACACGTAAAAATAACGCCAATTTCATAGGTAAGGAGCCAATATAATAATAATAAGGGAATAACTATGTAGGTCATACTCATCAACTTTTATTTGTGGACCAACATCTAAATCGCGAAAAAAAAACAGCTGTTCCATACAAACGTTGAGAGCTAAGCCGAAATGTATGGAAATGCTGTTTTTTTTACCTACAGAGTTAGTCCCTGAAGTTTGTCCAACCTTCTGCCGAACACCCTGTATATGGCGAATAGGTTGACTGAAAAATTTCAGTCCAGTACAGTACATAACAAAAAAAACTTTTAAATTGCTATTGCTTGTTTAATAGACCAATTACATAATAATCGAAAGTAGGTATGTAGCCTATAGAATATGCAAACGTTATTGTAGGTTATCGTTATATAAAACAAGGAATGGAAGCCACTAATAAATAAAATAAAAAAATTGTGGCTATTATCGTTTTTCTCTGTAAAACGATTTAAAAAAAAACCGGTCAAGTGCGAGTCGGACTCGCGCACCGAGGGTTCCGTATTTAAGATAATATGCTTGGTAACCGGAAAAGAAAATACTCATTTTGTTATAAGCTTTATTTTCCAGGTAATAAGGTCGATTTTGACTAGCCTAAATTTTAATACAGATTTTCTTAGTTTTTTTGTTATTTCTCAAAAACTGTACATAATGAACACTTTATTTTATTTTTCCCAGAAAATATAAGTAATTATCTATACGTCAGGATTTTTTTCAGAATTTTTGATTAATAAACTTCGGAGATAAGGGGGGGGGTGAAGGTCATTTTTTGTACATTTTTGGCTATAAATCAAAAAGTACATAAAAGAAAATTTTCAAAAAAAATGTTTTTAAATGTGCAGATTAAGACCTTTCATATGACACCCCATTTGCTATAACCAAACCACTTTCATTTTTGAACCCCCCATTCTAGACCCCTTTTCAATTATTAATAAAATTAATTTCATTATTTTTTTACTACAAATAGATGCGGGCAAGCAAGTTGTACAACTATGCCAAATTTCAAGTTGATAGCATTTGTAGTTGCTGAGAAAACCTGCTGTGACGTACAGACAGACAGACAACGAAGTCTCACCATAAGGGTTCCTTTTGTACCATTTTGGTACGGAACCCTAAAAATGAGTTCAAGCGATGAAGATTTTACTCCAATACTTTTTTTTCTTACGATTCTTGGGAAAAGCACTATATTTGCCTCGGCAGGAACGGCAATTGCATTGCGGGCTTCCTATATTTAAACGGACGCAATTGCCTACTTCCCTGCCTAGGCAATAATAGTATTATTGTTTTGCAACAGTTCATTTATGACCGTATTTTTTTTAATCAAGAGCAAGATTCCATTATTTGTGCGTGACAGATTAAATTATCCAACGCTGTTGCCATAACCCTAATATGTTTGAATAAGTTAAAATTTACTCGACCTGCGGGCCTATTACGGTCGTGTTTATCGATGTCGATAAGCGTGGATAAAGCATCTGTCACTTACTGACCAGTATGTAAGTGCGAGAGTGACGGATGCTTTATCCACCGCGATAAAGGCGACCATAATACGGGCCCTGGACCAGGTACAATCTACATTTTATTTGCCATGCAAATGAATAAATAACATTAAACGAGTCCCCGGGGTAATGGCACGTCAGCGTCATGAATTATTAAATAATTTCTAATGGCAGGTTGGGAATAATTACAGTTTAAATAATGTATTTATTTAGTAATGTGGCTCACATTATTTTTAGCGGGATGACATCTGGGCTCTTGAACATGTTGGTGCAGTTCCACGTTGCTACAGGTACTTTCTTAAATTAGGATACATTATTGCCTAGGCCCGGAAAGTAGGGAATTGCCTGACGAGCCTTTCGTAGCATAGTACCAAATTCGCAAAGTGCCAACGCACACATATGACCGACTGCGCAAAACTCCAATTTGGCGAAGTACCAAGTTTGTAAAGTGACAAACTTGCAAAATACCAACTACGTTAGTTACCAACCTGTAATACGCATAGTACCAATATAATACGTAGGAAGGTTTAGGTTATGTTAGTTTTGCAGCAGGCCCAGAGGGCGAAACCACCTAGAAATAGGAGCTCCGCTATAGCGGATCTCCGTCGACACATATTGTTTTGAAATTAGATAGTTTCGACGGAGCTTCGCTGCCGCGGAGCTTCTATTTCTCGGTGGTTTGCTGCAAAAGTAACATAAACTAAACTTATCTACGTATTATATTTATAGGTGGTATATCACTTTTGCGAATTTGGCATTATGCTTAATGGCACTAAGCGTTTTCGGTACAAGCACAGAACAGAAAAAAAAGTAGAAGTGCCAAGTGGGCGTGAAACGTGTGGCATGGTTATGCGGAGTTCCGCGCAACCTACTTTTGCCGCAATCGCTTATTTCGATATTTCTAAAATAGGAAATAAATCCAGAAGCATGCCTTATTGCTGTGCTATTTTGGAATTTAAAAACGATAACCGCACCAAAAACATTTTTCATGGTGGCGTGTTGTTGTTATGATATTTTGAGTATTGGCGACAACAGGTCTGATACTAAGCGAAGCTCATGCCGCTTCCACTGTTTTTTCTATTCCGTGGGTATAAGATATACCTACCTACTGTAACTCTCTGTAAATCTTTGTCATATTGTCAGCGTCTGTATAACGAAAACATTATTATCATTATGATCTTACGATATAAAAGACGTCCTCTTTGTGACGCGGTTTCAACTATTTTTAATTAATCTATTATAGTCTCACAATAGATAAACGTGGACAAAGAATCCATTAAGAGCGTGTAGGTTTCATCTGATATTTTATTTATAAACACCGACAAAAAAAGAGGACTAGGTATTATTTTAAGGAGTTTACTGAGTTGGATGCGTTTATAACACCGCAATAAAATGGTGACCTTTTTAGGGTTTCGTACAAAAAAATAAAAACGGAACCCTTTTAGGATCACTCGTGCGTCTGTCTGTCCGTCAGTCTGTCACAGCCAATTTGCTCCGAAACTACTGGACCGATTGAGTTGAAATTTGGTACACATATGTAAATTGATGACCCAAACACAGATATGCAATTTTTTTTTTTTTAAATATGAGATATACGCCCTTTTTACATGCGTCAAACACCGCTCTTTGATATATAGAGCGCAGTTCCAAAAGGTGCAGAATAACGTGGCTATTAAGGAATCTTTATTCGACTTTACGTTTCTTTAATGCTAAGCTATAAATAAACTTCTTCACATAGTATAAAACAAAGTCGCTTGCCGCCGTCTGTCACTCTATATATATATATATATACGAATATATCTTTTAAACTACGGAACGAATTTTAATGCGGTTTTAATCAAAAGATAGTGATTCAAGATAACTCAAGCGAAGCTAGGGCGGATCGATAGTCTAGTTATATATAACACAGATAATTCTGAGTAGTATGACTGCTGGCATGACGTATCCCGTCGCGTGCGCAATCGATGACGTAAGATCATTCACGTCTGGTCTGCAAACATAATGTGCTGAGACAATGTCAATGTTTTGATGACATTGGGAGGGGGGGTCAACGTCTCGTTGTGAATGTCACGTCAAAAACTGCTAATCTATTGAGTTGCAAAGGATGTTGTCATGTTATTTGTTTTTCTCAAACATGCTCGGAAATGTATGCGTTAATGGCACGAAATGAAGACATGAAGTTTCTTGTTTATAGGCCTAGGCCAAGAAGTAGTGTATGAAATCCCTAAGAAAAAATATTATTGACCGCTGCTCTAACTTTTTAAATTTGCTTACTAACATTAAACTGACAAAGGAAAAAATTCATTCTGCCGACGACCACTAGATTCTGTAACCGTATTATGCGACATAAAAAAAAAACAAAATCTATGGTAGGTACTAATATTAAGTGCAGTTTTGAGGTGGCCGTCGTAAGATTGCAGTCCTGAGATTGCTATCGCAAGATTGTTGTCTTGAGATTACCATCGTAAGATTGTTGTCTTGAGATAGCCATCGTAAGATTGCCATCGTGCCATTACAACAGGTTTTTTTTTTTTTGTCAGGCGATTACATTAGGGTCTTATTATTTTTTTGTCAGGCGCAGGGAACCAGGGACCCGACCACCCATTCCTCGATAAAAACCTTTAAAAGACTTACCTCTCTAAGTATAATCCACTAAATAAAAAGAATAACCCTTTTGGAAGAAATATATGACTCAGTTATTTGTTAAACTAACCATTACCATAAAGGAAACCTAAAGAGCTTAAATTGATATCCCTCTCTTATTGCATAACCAAATAGGAGTAAGTAATCCTTATAAATAGCGCTTAAAAAGCCAATCGCACGGCTTTTTATAAGGGTAACCCTTATAAATAGCGCTTAAAAAGCCAATCGAACGGCTTTTTTAAGTTAAAGGGATATTGGTATCACTCAAAATATAATGCTTTAAAATCAAAGACTTATACAAAACGGATTGGTAAGGGTAACCCTTATAAATAGCGCTTTAAAAGCAAAGACTTATAGGAAACGGATTGGTAAGGGCAATTCTTATAAATAGCGCTTTAAAAAGCAAATCGAATGGCTTTCAAGCGATACGGCTTTTCTTAATAAATCCTTATAAAAACCCATTCGAAACCACCTTGAATGGGGTAGCGGGCCGGTCCCTGGTCAGGCGTCAAAAACTACATGGTAAAATTATGGTTTATTATAAAATACAATTACCTTACATTTTAAATCTATTCTCTCTGAACGCTTTTCCATGCCTTCTATTAATAGCCAATCATCCTGAGAGCTTCGGAATGGAAAATGAATTTTTCATCCATTTTCTTTTAAATGCTCGGATTTTTCTAATGGAAGTTGTCAGTTGAAATTGCGATTTATTTTTGCTTTTGTTTCTGGCGTTGGAGCTCTATTTATACTCGGCAAAATAATATTATTTTGACATAACTCGTCCGCCGTTACTGTCAATTTATTAAGAACTAATGTAAAGACGCGTACAGATTATGCGCGGCAAACGCACGAATATCGGAACGGCGCGCGTGGCGTTTCCCGCGGTCCGAACTTTACGAGTAAAGGCCTTTCTCAGATCCATGGTTAAAATCTCTCGGTATACTCCTTTCCCACCCTGTATTACGTAATTATTATTTGTAACACTCTGTAAATGATACCTACTCAGATTAAATCCAAGTCCTCACTTTGATAAATCGAAGTCGAATTTATCTCCCTCTCATTCACCCGCTTTTGTTTCGAATGACGAGTAAATGTGATGAGGCGCCCCAAGTTTCGAATTGCATCGTAGTACGTTCGAACTCAGTAGTAGCTGGACATTTTACTACCTTGTCGCAGCTACTGATATACTAAATTCAAAGCACTCTCACATCAATACGTTATTGCGACAAGGTACTAAAATGCAAAATGCATTGCAAAGTTCCCAATGCTATTTCTAACTTGTTAACTGTCGGCAACAATGTGTCTAGTTGGACAATTAGTTGCCACACTAGTTGTCCGTAGGCACAGTAAAAACAGTAGTCCGTTTTCAAACGAAGGTATATCGCGAGGCTTGTTTGTGTGCGTTCCTCCACCGTACGCGCGAGCAACCAATAGCAAATTCGTCTTACTTAGGGTTGTGCGCGCTCGTCCACTGAGCGGATCGCTCCAAACTAGTACAATCGCTCAAATGTACTAATTCCTAGTTAAATACTTCTTCCAGCTGATACGTGGGTACATAAGCAACCCGCCACTGTTAGCTGTTATTCCCTGGCACGTTCCTCCTGTAGCCAAGATCCAGCTCCGCCCGCGTCGACGGCCTCTATTCGCCATCCCGCCGGCGCGCACGCGGGCTCCTTCGCACTCACCACTGCATCGTGCGCTGACTCTCCTCAACGACGTTATGGACAGCGACAGCGCAGTAGACATATTTTTCAACTCTGAGTCTAGATTCCTTGCTTTAGCCAGCCGTCACCTAGAGTCTATTGTCTCATCAAGCTCAGTTTGTATGTAGTGTTTGTATTTACTTATAACTTAGTTTTCATTAAATATTGTTTCTCCATAATTTGATTAACATGTGTGGCTTGACTGTTAGTGTTAATTATACAATAAATAAATAAATAAATAAATTCGGTCTTTTAGTTCTTCTTACTACACACTTCTTAGTACACTGAAAAAACTGTTCTGTTCATGGTCCTTATTTGTACTCCTTTGACTGAATGAATGGCCGGTCGGTTATTATTCATTCGGATCGCTCTGCTGTCAGTGTCACTCACTGCTCTGCCTGCTCTGTTCGGTTCTTGTTACTACTAAATGAACTAAATGAATGGCTGATTTACATTGGGTCAGCAAAAGCATGCCAGTAGAAGTACATTGCGTCGTTACACCAGCTCTCGCCTCAAACGTAAAAATCAACTCGTCAATGTACTTCTACTCGCATGCTTTTCCTGACCCAATGTAAATCAGCCATAAGAGCAGAAACTTTACGGAATAGTTCGTTCTAGGACAGTGACGGGAATTCATTCTTTTTGGCTCTTAGTACATGTACTACACAACCCTGTACAGTTTAGGGCCAAAAAGTGAGATAAGCATTATTCCAATGAACTCATTTTTGAAAATCCATCTCATCTAAAGCCATTATTTAATTTTATTACATGATTGTCTGTGTCTTGAAAACTTAAATACCTACTTAAAACCAAGTTTTCCCTATATAAACCGTTTTTGTTTTTTTTTTAAAAAAGGGCGCCTGCCCGGAAATTTTTGTGTACGCCGAAAAATCATAAATAATTGGTACTAAATTCGTGGGAAGGATATTACGGGAAATTGTGCACTTTCTGAGATATTCCGTTTTTTCATATAAGCTCCATACAAAATTTTCGTAAAAAAATTATTACTCGGCAGTTTTCCAGCCAAATTGACCCATATTCATTTTTTTATTTAATTATGAGGAGTAGATTCGATTTCAATTAAAAAAATAGGCACTTAGAAAATTAAGTCCCTATTTCTATGGAGAGGCCATTTTCGTTCCACAGTGCGCCTTAGCGGCAATAGGTATCAGAAACTCCCATACGGCCGAAAGCAAACTACTTTTCTATTTATACTGTGCCGGCGTCGGGTCAAGTCAGACGTGCTCAATGGGCTATTGATTGGATGCTTCGAAGTTCGTGAATGGCAGTTCTGTAACACTGGAATAACAACCTTGTGCTCGTGGCGCTGAGTTGAGATTTGAACGAGTTTCTACTTGAGATTAGTGCATTGAATGCAATTCGAGAGCTCTCGGTGTTCATAGGATGTAGATAAGAGAATGTAGAATAGAATAATTTTTTTGTTGGAAAATAGCGTTCGATGAAATCGATAAAATAATGTTAAATTGTGTTTTGCTAGAAATTGATAGGAACAAATCTTTGTTGGCTTATATCTTGGTTATTTTTATAGCTAATCAAATAATGATTTTTCTCAACTGTTTGTTACATGAATCAGCTTTTATTGAAGCTGTGAAAAAGGCATTTAAATTCCCAATTCATAGGTCTCTTGTGTTTGGTATGTAGAAGCAGGGTCTTGGTTCATCATCATTTCGATTTGGTCTCCCTCATGGTTAGCCACAAGCCACAAGGACCTGTCCCACGCCGCTTGCATGTATCGGTTAGCCGCAACCTTAGCAACGTCGTCGGCTCACCTTGTGAAAGTGCGTCTTGTACGCGGACGCCACTCGAAAACTCCTCGATCCGGCCATCTGTTTTGTCTGCGAGCTATGTGCCCCGCCCACGCCACTTGGCTTGTTTACAGAGACGCGGGGCGTCGCGCGTAGCGGTCTGCATTACATTTAAACATAGGCGTTGTATGAAAGTGTTTACGTAGAAGCGATTTTACACGCGTTTGCTTCAAATACAGCGTTACATCGCTGCGTGGCACGCGTCAACAACGGCGGTAGTCAGCGGTACCCGCCACTACGACGGCGACACCGCTTCTCTGAGCCCCCTTACATCTAGCGTTTTCGAACGCCACCGTCCCATTAACGCCCGCGCAGCGTCGACGCCGCGTTCACGCAACGCCTCCTCGACGTCGTAAGTTCAGCGTCACTTAATCTCCCCGTCGCAGTGACGCTGCACGGGCGTGACAAGACGTTCCGACATTCGATAGTCGCCATCACTGACGTCACCACGCCCCCCCCGCACCACGCGCCGCGTCACGCCCCGCATCTTCTTAGACAACATCTTACATTGCCATATGTTTGTGTTTGCGCGTGTGATAACGCGGGCCGTTTCACTCGGCCTCTGTAAACGGAAAAAACGCCAAACGCGCCGCGCGACTTCCCGCGCCCCGTCTCCGTAATCAACCCCTTAGTCTAGCCATAGTTAGGGCTATCTCGGTGACTTTGGTCTGTTGATTACGTCGCTCAAAATTAGCATGCTATCACAGCCGCTGGCGTCGACATAACTGAATCACTTGGTATAGGGCTGTGTCTGCGTTTTACGGTCATTCGTTTATGGGCAATAATAAAATAGCGGCATTACCTAAGATGATAATCAGCCTTATTCGAATTACCTTATGGCCTGGTGATGATTTTCTTACGATTTAGGTTAGGACTGACAATTTCTTTAATATGCAAGTGTAGGCGCGCAGCCAAGCGCTTACACCCGAAAAATCGTTAGCTCGGCAGGGCCTCTATTGTACGACGCTAAACAATATTGCTTTTGAGTTGCTATCGTATTGTTAACGCTTTGATAGCTCTTATTAACTAGTATATATGCGTGCATGGTTATGATCACTGAAGGTCATTTAAAACAATTATAACACACCACACATGTTTTATTAAGAGAAGAGCATGATGGGCATGATTTCTACGATTAATACCACATTAACACTAGTTTGGATATCGATACAAGGCAGCTGTGAAAAAAAATTCAACTTTCAGGTGCGCAAATACATTGCTGCTCGGTGGTGGACCCTTTAAAACGTAATTCCTTCTCTATATAATTTGCAGAGCGATAACCTTCGTTTAGTTTGCTCGTATGACATTTATAACACGCTGTATAACCTGTTTTATGTAAAAAGTGTCTTAACAAAGTTACGACTTTGACTTGCTTACTTATTTCGTCTTTTTTTTTTTACTTGAATATTTTTCTTTTTGCGTCAGTGCCAACCCTACCGATTGACGGCCGGTATCCACATTGCTGGCAACTTTACCGGAGCACTCGCTCGATGAATAGATATAGTGTTTAATGGCTGATTTACATTGGTCCACCAAAATCATGCCATTAGAAGTACATTGCGTCATTACAATAGCTCTCGCCTCAAACGTGATAACCAACTCGTCAATGTACACTGGCATGCGTTTGCTGGACCAATGTAAATTAGGCATTACTGTTTAGTAACTCGACGCTTAGGGCCTGTTGTTTGATCAGTAGTTAAACTAACTAATGGTCAAAAATGGTTACTAATAGTTAAATTCTCAAGGAAATGTGTCAAATTTTCGATTCGTTTTTCGAATTTTAACAATTAGTTGAGTTAACTACTGATCAAACAACAGGCCCGTAAGTTTTCGTTTAACTACTCACTTTTTAACCCCCGACGCAAATGGAACATGTAGTTACTATTATGAAAAAAAAAACTCATATCTGATATTTCGAGATGTATGAGTATAAACTTCATTCTCTTCAGGTTTAAGTTTAAAATCGTACGTCACAAAATATGAGATACGAGGTTTTTCAAAAGCAATGACGATGTAACCGCGTTCATTATCTGTGGCATCGTAGATCCCGAACAGGGGCACGTTTCACGAAGCTACAAGTTACAAATTACAAGCGGAAGTCTCTTTCTAACTCCTTTTGCTAGAAAGAGACTTCCGCTTGTAATTTGTAACTTGTAGCTTCGTGAAACGGGCCACAGATAATGAACGCGGTTATTTTTAAGTTTGTTTTTTTAATCGGGTTGGTATTTAGGTAGCTAGATTTCGTGAGAATTCGTTTTCGCTCTGAAAGATAGGTTCACCATAATGACGGGGTAGTAGGTTACTACCTGCTGAATCTACAGGTTTTCGCCTAAGGACATATTGCCAAACAAAACGCACTATATAGTTTTTGAGAAATAACACATCCGGCCTAAAAAAATGCGACCAATCAGCAGCCACTGGATCATAAACGTGGCAAAAACATTTTGATATAAATTTCTCAAGACTTGGCTGTTAATTGTTTGTTTTTCTGGTAAATAAATTATTATGGCTACTAGTCTACTGATGTGCCAAATGAAACTTTCCAAAATTGCGGAACATTTCATGTATGAAAATTTCGGAAACTTCTCACCTATTGTGCGTGGGGACTGAAACTTTCCGTTTCTTATATATAAATTTCCTATAAAAGACTTTCCTAGTGAAAGTTTCCGGAAATTTCTTAGAGATTTTCCAACTTTTTGGAAACTTTCCGCAACTTGCACATCAGTACTATAGACCCGCCCTCGCCTCGCTTTGGTTTATCTGAGTTTTCTGTAACAGCCGTACATAAACCAGAATTTAGAGTATACACTATCATATTTGTATTAATTGAATACATACAATTGAAGTATATGACATAGCAATAAAACAGAATCTAAAATAACCTATTTACAGAAGTAAAAGCTTGTGTGTTCAATACTACCCCAGAATTTCAGAATTACCTCTGCGAAAATTTCCTTACAGCATGTAAGAGAGGCCTACATCCATATGCATTCCGTTCGTTTAAAACCGCTCTCGGAACGGTAACGCTATGCTTATCAACAAGAGTTTTGCGTTTGATATAGAACGTTGGTCTGGAATCTTGGCTCAGTGCCCACGGTTCACCTTGAACGCTTAGGGATTAGGCCCTAGATACATTTTATAGCAAGGAGAAGGCACTAAATGAATAGAGGATCTCCCACATGCGTCAATTGGACAATAATGCTCAATGCCACTGTGGCGTTGCTCAAGGTTCTATTCTGGGACCCTGTTTGTTTTTAAGTTATTTATTTGTATGGCAAGGACGTAAGCGAGCACGCAGGCTAGATGGTAAGTGAATTTGAATTCCTAAGACTACAATCTCAAGATTGCAATCCTAAGACGCGTTCCCTTCGCCCGTACAGTTGGTGGAAATGCTTCATCCCAATGACGATAGCCGCTGCTGCATTTTTTTAAATTACTTTCGCGACGCCATTCTGGGTCCACTGGTAGCTCGAATGTTCTCCATGGAATACAAAAAGGTGTATAACTTGCAGCTAAAGACCTTAATTTATGCACACGGGCCTTCCGTTCTTATTATACAGATATAAATACAAATAGATAACGTAAGCACCTCAATCTGTATAAAAACCAACCGTGTCACTTTTTCCTACCAACTGGGACCGGGACACACCAAGAGAAGAGAATTTTCCGTTCGCATTTTTGGACTATTGCAGTTTATTATCACGCAACGAGGCATTTTCTTAATTTTCACGGCCGACCGGCTGCAACAACAGGCGCGCGGAACGTCAGCAGCGACGGCCAACCCCGACGCTTGGTCGGGGTTTAAGTCCGGATTCGGACACGCGGAATAGATGCATTTGCGTTATCTATGTGTATTTATATACGTGACGCGCTCGGTTTACAATATGGTACTCTATAGCTGAAACACATTTTAAATGGGTGTGCGTCAATTTGGCTATAACGTAACGTTTTTACATAACGTATTTGTGCGTCTATACAACCGCTGGGCTTACCTCTACACTCTACAAAGTATAAAACAAAGTCGCTTCCCGCCGTTTGTACGCTCAAATCTTTCAAAATACCGCGACGGATTTCAATGCACAGTTTTTATTATCAGTGAGTTTTTTTTTTCGAGAAAGCTTTTTATGTATAAAAATTCTGGTTTATGCACGGGTGTTACAGAAAACTGCCAAGTGAGGGCGGTTCTCTAGTAAATAGACACTCTCACACAAATTGACCTAGTCCCAAACTAAGCTCTAGGCTTGTACAATGGGTACTAGACAACGATATAAATACTTATATGTATAGAGAAATGTATACTTACCGCCTGTTTCACAATCGACAAGTAAAGCATATTAATTTGACGGTAAAATTTAGCCCTTTCTACACATAAAAATAGACAAGGAGAGCCAACTGTAAATGGCAGATAAATTTACTCGTCGATTGTGAAACAGGGCCCTAAATCGCACCAATGATTTGCCTATGCAGGGAATCGAACCCGGGACCGCTAGCTCCGTAGGCAGGGTACTGATTCTCTCATAAGGAAAGGTGAGCGAATGCAGGAGTGAAGTCCAAGCGGCGAGTTTAAGTAGTCGCGTCATAGCGATCAAAACACATATTAGCGCGTGCATTCTCAATTAGGCAGCCTTATACGTTCGAGAAGCCATTCTGCCAAATTGATACACGCGCTGAAATGTGTGTTGCTTGCTTTGACGGGACTACTTAAACTCGCCGCTTGGACTTCACTCCTGCATTCGCTCACCTTTGCGTTTGAGAGAATCAATACCCAGGGTCACTACCAACTAGCCTAAAACGCGTCGTCAGCTTACTACATTATCGGTTTATTATTTATTAATTAATTAGGTACTTCTTGTTGCAGTAACGTTGCAAGCGATGCATCCAATGGCATTGTTCCAAAAGTCTAACTATTATGTAAGTTTGCACGATAGCAAGGCAAGGCGCACGTTAGGTATCTTATTATAATGCAACAAAGTGCGTTTTTGCTCGATTTAAGCGTCTTCTTATACTTAGTTTAAAAAGCTTTGTTCTGGTAAATGTTGACTCAAGGTTATAATATAATACTGGCTTTGCACATTTTTGGACGCGTTCATTATAAAGAATATGATTTTCACAACGCTGCTCGGAAATATGGCCACAGATGGTCTTGTTTGGGGTAACAAAACGTCACTTATAAGGACACACGAAGAATGTTTTTGTCGGCATGTTTGTTGATTGGTTGAGAACATTGTTGTCCAACTTTAAAAGCCAATGAAAATCAATCAATCAATTTTTGTGTCATAGCTCCTTAAAATGAAAATTATTGAAATCGACCAATCAGAACACACCATTTTGTGTCGTAAAATATTAGGTGTATTTTTGCTAAAAGATACACAGACTAAAAACTATGTCACTGTTTTTTTTTAAATGTAATTCGAACTTGACCCCTAATCTCGAACCACTAGAGATGTAATTATATAGGCCATGGCGAAACAAATACAATTTTATATGGTGTTGACATCTTCATCTCTAATGTTAATTTATTAATCTCGAGTGCCACGAGAATAAGGGTCCAGATTAAAAAAAGTTACCTATGGTAAAATTGGCGGTGATACAGCTTCTATACTACCTTTGAAAAACGGACGCCAATTGACTAACACTATTGAAAGTGAATTGAAAGTTTTGAATATGAATTTTTATTTTATTTCCTCTCAGTAGTTGTGAAAAGCACTATGTCTGCCTCGGTAGAAAGTGCAATTTACGGACTCGTACACTAGAGGCCTCTATATGACTCGTCCAAAAATCCCGTACTTTCTATCCTCTGCAACAATGTACTATTATTTAAAACCATCGACAAAAAAGGAGTGTTATACTGGGTGTCCCGAAAACCAACGCTAACATTGAGAGGGCTGATAGAGCAGCTAGGCCAGTATAGTTGTTATACTATTTACAAGCTTTTATAACTTCGCATGTTTGTATGTTTAGTTCAAATCTTGCAACTTTCTCATTCTAACATATAGTTGCGTCCCTACTCGCCTGTAGTCGCCATTCAGACTGTTTGTGTGGAGCCAACCCCATGTGCTTCTATTTAGTCAGAAAATACTCTTTCACCGAACAATTGTCCTCGCGTGTGATATCCATGGATTTATTTTTCTAATCAAGTGTCTATAAATAATTTGACATTGGCGAAATAAACCTTAGGGTGATGGCACCAGTGTTGCACAGTTTTAGCTAACAGGCCACTTCACTCTTAATTCAAATTTCACAAGGTCCTAAATTGATTCTTGCAAAACAAATGAAGAACCCTTATCTTCTGTAAAATAAGAATCAAGTGTCCATCATTGGTCCTTGTCCATTACTGGTTACGTCACCCAACAGGAGTGAAGACATCAAATTAAAATATAAAATTAGGCTGATCTGATGAAGGTTATATTGGTCATGGGTCCATATTGGCTCATATAAAATTGGTCTTTAGATTTTTTATACATATAACGATTTGTGTCTATACTCATCATTTCTTCGAAAAAATTTCCTCATACTTCATTTCTTCGAAAAAAAATTCTCTTACTTATCGCAACTCATAATGTTTTTTTTTTAGAAACTGTTACTTTTTGAGGATTGTTATAAATCTAACCTAACCTAACCTAATTTTATCTACACGTAAGATATTTAAGAAATTCTGGAAAGTGTACGGTTCCATGAATATTGGCGTTATAAGGTCAGATGATTATGAGTTCCGATCATTAGTATAAAAATTTTTTTTGAACTTTATAAGGAGTGATCATTATGATGTAAAATGTTATGAGAAAAAATTTCGGAGTTCCAATAATCGGAGTTGCAATTTTATATGAACTTTGGCGCACCCATTGGTCATGATTGAACAGAGGCTCTAGACAAAATGCATTCGGCGTTCATTATCGATATTCAAAATTTATAGAAGGGACGTAAGCTGTCGGACGGTCGCGTCGAGCGCCTAATACAATGAAGAATGTCAGTAGGTACGCCAAATCGCTTGAAACTTTGTAAGAGTAAAGCTTATAAATAAACAAACATACTACTTTTTGTTTCATTCAAATAGACCCAGTAGTTTTGATTCTACGAACGTATGAAATTACGGTCAAAAATATTAAAGGGTGCGGGCGCCATCTTACTGGAGTGACGTCATGGTTTCGTTGCGGTACGGCCCCTTATATGATTGAGTAAGTTTACAGGGCTATATTTTGTTAACCGTTATAAGTAACCAGTTGAAATTTTCACATATTACGTGTTATTATAAACTCTATTGTTTAAAATTACAAAATGAACAATAAATCAAATCCCAAGAGGGGTCCCCATACAAGAAACATGACAAATAACCAGTTTTTTTAGCATTTTTATACGGATTATATTTTTATAATGGCTTATTATTTTGATGCTATTTTAAGCTTAAATTGCAGTCGAACTTTCATAGTTTACGACTAAATAACAATCTCAAGTAAAACTGCTAAAAATATTTGACCAAACTGATTTTATCAACACGATGTTTTAAGTGGTCACTCATCCTGTTTTAGAATACGCTTGTAAGTAGGTAGTTGCTTAACTTTGGAAGCCGAAGTACGGGTTGTATTTGTATTAGCTTTTTATTTCGGTGTCACACAATAATCTAAACTCCATACTTACGACCAAACAGTAATCTGTAGTAAAACAACAAACAACAAAATCTTACACGATGTTTAAGCGGTGTTTACTTAACTTTGGTGATAGCCCTTTCTTTACAAATGTCGTATCTAATGTAGAATTCATATCGCTAGGTACCGTATAAAATAATGAACTATAAAACATGAGTTTTTGATTGACCTAGGTAGTAGTTCTGATATTTTGTGTACTTATTAATTTCATCGATTTCAAATTTCGCGGGCGGGCGCTGCCAAGTGGCTCACTCGCCATAAGTTAGGTACCTAGACCGCCTCTCTCTCTCTCTCTCTCTCTCTCTCTCTCTCTCTCTCTCTCTCTCTCTCGCTAGTGGTTGGTATTAGCGGCCGCTGTAGCAAGTAGGTAGTTTTTGAACTGTTTTTGAGCATTATTACTGTTATTTCGTGTATGCAAGATAGCTTAGATAGCGTGCGTGCGTGTGTGTGTGTGTGTGTGTGTGTGTGTGTGTGTGTGTGTGTCTTCTCTTAGTACTAGAAACGTGTAATTTGGCATGAATATACATATTAGTCACGCCAACATACTTAAATAAAAGTAAAATCATGTTTTTTTTTTTTTACGTAACGTGGGGAAGTTTTTTTTTCTCGTCTACCCCATAGTGTGGGGTGTCGTTGTATAGGTCTTTCCAAAATATTGCGGATTTGTGAAAACAATATTTCAATTAAGGTATCCGTTTATGAAAAGCTTTAAAGCGCAAATTTTTGTTAGAGTCAAGTGTCGTCGTCCCCTCCCCACTACAGCCAAAACTACAAATAAAAAATATGAAAAATATCTTCAAAGGAAAACTATCACGACTAAGTAGACTTCATTGGCTCTTGAGTTAAACGGTTTAAATGTTT